>KZ308724.1:335718-351398 GCA_000376725.2 Ladona fulva
ATAGTTTCCGAAGTGTCTGTTCGAGATTGCGAGAATATTGATAGAATGAACGGAAAGTTACTATCCGAAGTGGTGCCCAGGTTTACAGTTGCTGCCGCCTAGGAGGAACGTTTTTAAAGGTTATTATTCGTTCCGTTAGAAGGCATTCTTCATTCAGTAAAATTTTCATTGGGAATAATCGTTGTGCGAAATTGGAAGATGTATCACGAGAAATATTCCACAGGTATTCTTATTTCTATGATACAATATTCTTTTCATTCAAAAGCGCGGAAACCTTTGATTTCTACGAAAGATTTGGAAACCTCAATTTTTAGGGAGGTTACTGACGTCGAGTAAGTAAATAAACATCAAGTATTTACGTTTTAAAATGTTATGTACTAATTTTTGTTCCAACAATCGACATTTGTCGTTCTGGAGATGAATGAGAGAAAGGTGTTTTACCCAAAGATAGACAAAAGAGAAAAATAGCAACATGACTAACCCAGGTCTCCCACGGGAGAATTGTGTCGCTGTATTTGACTTCTGATCATCATTGGGTTACGGGTATAATTTATTTAAGTCGCAAAACTATACGGATGTGGCTGTGTTTTATCAAAGCTTCCGCAACTCGAATACCAAATAATATTCAAATATTAATATAAGAATCATTTTTAAAACCTTTTTCTCTGGATAAATCTCTCGCGTCAGTCTGTTTGAATATTTACGGATGAAAAAGTCATATGACATATATTTTATGTTGCGGTTACCGCTATCGAGTGAATTGATATACAGATTTAAAATAATACCCTAAACAGTAAGTTTTTTAATAGATATTAATCTGCCAAGCGATTTGGCTGCATTTTAAATTTTGTGCAGTTTTCTTCAAAAAGCGATTCTTTACGTCTTTAATCAGCACTCAAGCAAAATCTCTCATTTATCTAATCTGTGGTATCGAAATATTTACTTTAAGTAACCTAAAATTAAAGCTTTTAGCGCTTAAATTTATCCACATACGTTAATTTTTATAGTATCGTTTACAATAATTACCGCATGTGAATAAATTTAAACACTAAAAGCTTTAATTTTAGGTTTCCATATTCCCATCATTAAATATTAACACCTTTTCCCCTATTCTACGATAAATGCATTTGAAACTAATACGTCGAATGAATTTAGCGGAAATTATTCTCCATGGAGCGCGTCCAAAATATAACTCATTTAATGATATCATCGGATTTTTGCTTTGCTCAACGATATTAAAGCTGTTTTAATTTTCATAGATTGCCTTTTTGAAATCATCCCAGATATAGATCGCAGCGTATTATGGTTTAATTCAATGCCGCTTTGAAATGCTGTTTCCAAATGTAATTTGTACGCTAATGAAACCAACAGTCGCTGTCGTATCATTTTCAATTCCAAAATTGTTCGTTTCGTTACGATTTTTTATTCATAATCCTTCCTACCACGCATATTTATAACACTGTTTTTATTAGTATTTTAGCGATTACTTTAGCTTGTGATTATAAAAGAATTTTAACTTGCATACAGGTTTTCCACAGTTGGCAGTGTTTGCAGGACCGGCTTCAGACAGTGAGCAAGAGGGCAATCGCCTCAGGGCGCGATGATATGAGGAGCACTCGGAAAGAAGTAAGAGTGCCTCAAGCTAGAATAAACAGAACTATACCGTCCATCGTTCATAATACAATGCAATTCTACGTATGCGATGAAAAAAGTTGTATATTCTAAACGTATTCGAGACATCCATCAGAACTGGCTTTGGGATGAAAAATATAAGCATGCGATTCTTACAACCAATGAGAGTAGCGATTATCATCTCAATGACAGACAGGTTGCAATATAGTTTAAAATGAAATTTATAAAATAAATCAGCGTAACGTATCAATAACAGAGGCCGAGATTCTCGAAATCTACTCCGATAAATGATGCTGTGAATATAATTTTCCTGAAGGCTTAATTTTCCTCAATTCTCTTCAGCTTTATCATATCAAGTACTTTGCAAGAAAAATCTTTGTTCAGAAAGGAATGTTTGATTATTAAACATTTTAGCTGATGGTAACTCATAAATTCTCGAAATAAACTCTAGCACCCCTTCCAAAAACATCAATTTTTCATAAATTTTCCAAAAACATCAATTTTTCATAAACTACGGAGAACGACAATTGGCTCTCTAAACTATAAAATTATAAAGGAAAACTTACCTGAAATAAGCTCCAAAAAATTTAATAAATGATCCTTTACTTATTTGTCAAAAAGTAGAAAATAAGAGATACCCAACTTCCGAAAATTCCCGACCATTTGGATTAGGGATAACTATGCAGATTATAAGTTCTCCACCTAATTCATACGACATAAGAACAATTTTTTTTTCTAAATTTCACATGCTTAAATGTTGCTTAAGTGCTACATTCTCAGCTCTCACGCTAGAGACAGTTCTCCACAGGAGAATTTCTATAGAGAAATTTTCCCTAGAAATATACTACCCAAGTGATACTTCTTCCAATCATTTTCTCCCGTTTATTTCAAAAAGAGAGTCCGGGTTTGATTAATTGGTTTGTAATTTATTTCAACAAAAAAATCATTTTTGCGAGTTATGGGAACGAATTTAGATGCATAACTTATGAAGAGCTCCGTAAATGATCTGGCATAGAGCCAGTGACGTTGTGGAAGATAATAATTATCTCATTTTCAGAATGATTTGTGAGATTTGGAATTTTATTCGCAGAGTTTCTCTTTTCTATTTCAAGACTATCAAACATATTCAATCTTTTTCAAATTTCAGTTCCAGAGTTTCCAAAAAGCATTTCAAAAGGGTTATTACATTATCATATCATATTAGATTTATTTAAAATACCATCTGGAGAAACGTCCATAGTCAAAGCTAATCTTGGGTGGAAAATCCATAGATGATAACTCATAGTGTCTTTGGGTGTACATTCACCCGAGTAAACATTCCTTGGGCTAACCGTATTTCGGATAAAAGGTCAGAAAGATAAATAAAAATATAAATAAATTTCGTCTTGGACCGTGGGGAGTACGTGAAGGAACGTTATTGGGTAATATAGGCTGATGATCCCGAATAGGAAATGGTTAGGGCCAAAGCAGTTTTGAAATTTGGGTTTGTACCATTTTGGAATACATGGCAGCGCGGAGATGAGTAAATTGAGAGAAAAGGCCTTAGAATACTTTCATTCTGTTCCACATAAAACATGAATAATATGCAACAGTTGAAGAGTGCAAAAGTATACATTATTTATTTTTGAGGAATAACATCAAATCGTCATATATCTGGGTGAAAATTTCTTTCGTTAAACTGTCATGGGGAGAATTGTCTCTGAGCAAAAATTTCTGGAGCTGTACTTTTCCTCTATCCGTCTATCCTTCCCTACATTACCTCTTTTCTTTCCCATCCCATTAGTTTCAACCTTTTCGTCTGTCTCCCCTATCCACCCCTTCCTCAGTATCCCTCAATCCCTCCCCATTCCCCTCACACCCCATCCCCTACCCACATCACCGCAAACGGTGAGTGGGTAGCGTGCAGATGTTACGCCCACACCCCCTCATCTCCTCCGCGTGCTCTGGCAGTGGTCGCGCGCCACACAACGCAACACGTTTGACGGGTTTGTAAAGGAGAAGAAAGGATTCGGCTACGGAAAAAAATTCGAGATCCTCCGCATAATATTGACTTTCCTTCGGAACGGATAGGATCCGAGAGGCGGGGGAAAGAGTCAGTCCGACGAATAAATAAAGCAAAAGAGTCGGAAGAACGCGAATATCATCCCGAATGAGCCTACGTCTTTCTCTCCATCCCATTCTCTTCGGAACGGAGATTTAAAACGGTGGAGGGGGATTGGGATAAAGCTTCGTGTTTGTTTTTCCTTTTGGGTGCATTGCGGAGCACGTTCTCTCAGTCCTTATTTTATTCATATGACGGATTTCTACTTCCATAAGGCGACGTCGAGTGCCGCATCGAATACTACAACGGTACATTTTATTATTACTACTATTTTACTCTTACGGCAAAATTAGGCCAAAGTAGCCTCTCTTCCAACTAACTTCTGGAGATACATGAAAATGATATTGAAATAATAACAAATAACAATTGACTTAATCTAAGAAAATAAATCAATGCATCAAAGCAATCCGAAAAAATGGATACAATAAAATTGGTACAAACATAGTAAAATTGGTACAAAAATATGAAAAGACATGTAATAAATGCACTATAAATTTAAAATTTAATAAAAATTCCAATCTTTTAATTCGGAGAATTAGGCAACATTCTCTACGTTACCCCTCTTATGGCAAAGTTAGACCAAATTGGCGTCTCTTCCACCTAACCTCTGGAGATATATGAAAATGTAACGATTAGTATTACATGTATGTATGTAATTATATGTAGGTAATTTTTTATGTATATCTTTTGTAATTCTTTTATGTGTATTATTTTATATATTTGTATTTCTCTAGTCATTGCCATCAGGCATTGTATCTATTTCTATTGATTAAATGATAATAATAATAATCATATTAAACTAATAACCAAAAACAATTGACTTCAATTAACTTAAATCTAGAAAAATAAATCAATACATCAAAGCAATCCGGCAAACATTGGTACAAGAAAATTGGCACAAACAGTAGATATATATTAATAGGCAAACAAGTTAATAAATAAAAACAAACACATACAACTAGATATAAATACATATCAAAACACAAAGATTTTTGTTAGGGAGAAAAACTCCTCAACTGAAGGTTTATGGAGAAAAACTCACGTTGCAGGAAAACACCCATACAAGAAGGAGGGCGAAAAAATCCGCGATAGCACAGAGGTAAAAAATACACTCTAACTTTAAATTTTTTTTAAAGCAAATGCAATGATTTCATTCGGAGAACTCGGCGAAAATTTCTACGTTACCCTAAATACGAATAAATTACGAAACTTTTATTTACGTAATACAAACAGAAAAACATGGATTTAAATCTAATGCAAATGGATAGACGATATTTCAGAACAGTGAGAGCTGGTCAAGTTGATGGCCCCGGGAGGATAGGCAACTCGCATGGTCCGCTTTTTCACTGACAAGTGAGTGTGAGTTCAGTTTACATACGCAAAAACTTACACATAGCCCGCGTAACCTTTGAGAAAGCGCCAATTATAGAATTAAAATTTATTTTTGAAAATGTCTGTATACACCCTGAAACTTAGCTAAAACGTCGCTAACCTCTGAAAAAATGTCGCAAAAATCCTAAAGCTCGGTGGCGTATTGTTTAGCGTGCCAATCTTGTAACGCTGAGGTCCTGAGTTAGTATCCTGGTCAGGGCATGGTTGTTTGTGTGTGTTCATATGGAGTCAATCATTAGAATGATAGTGGAACTGTAAGAGGACTAAATTATGTCCCATAAATAAAAAGACGAAATAAATTAATAAAAAGTGATTTGTATAAAGAATTTAATAAAAGGTTTACGCACGAATAATGGAAATTTAACTACAAACCTCGACGTCATCTCGGTTTTCCCCAAGATTTTTATTAACTATATAAAATAGTCTTTAAATACTAAGATCAGCCTTCACTGCTCTAAATAGATAAGTGAAAAAGAATCTTCACATGCGAGTCCAAAGATCCATCTGATATCTATTAAACACGATATCGCAGACGAAATCAGAAAAAATCGACGCAGAAGCGCTTCGTCGCATTTCAACAGGACCATTCTAATAATTCAAGAGATTCATTCGCAATTTATGGAAATAATTAGTCATATTTCCACTTGAATTATAATTCCATTAAACGGTACAATCACATATCGGAGCTAATATGCATTTCAAGGCCACCCGCGCGTAATTAAAAAGCTGTCGAGATTATTTCTCTCGAAATTGATTTAGCATCGATGGATTGGTGGGAACCGGTACTGGGAGGTGCGGTAAGATGCGGAGGAAGTATGATGAAGATGGGAGGGCCATAATTCAGCCCTAACTGCGAAGATCAGATTAGCAACTGCTGGGATGAATCGGCGGCAGATGGGGCCTGAAGATTATGCAAAATTTGCTAATTTACCAACTTGGACTCCATCCTCTTTCGCATTCGCATCCTACATTTTTTAACGCGAAGCTAACTTATTTCACTCGCCAATTTATTACGCAATATATGGGAGCATATATTTTGAAATACGTTTTCAAACGCCTCTCCTGTTAAGTCATAAATTGAGTACTTATAATTTAAGTACCGAGAGTGTCATAAAATCGTTTTAGAGAAAATTCATTGCACAGATGATACGTATATTTCGGCCACTAGTATTTCTGTTTAATAAACTTTCTCTCGTAGCTCTTTGAATTTTAAGGAAACTTATTCTGTTATGGGAACGGAGACTATATATGAGATTTGTAAATGGAATACTCTGCAGCCCTTTAATGTTAAAGACATGATAGAGATTATCATAAAAAAGGTAAATAATTACAACAAAAAATTGCGGCATTCTTCTCATAAAAAACCTATGGAATATTTTGTATAAGGAACACAGGGAAAGAAAGAAAGAAAGTTCCATATTTTACATGTGAGCATGTGAGATAAACATTATTAAAATATGAATCTATCCCTTGTTTCACAAAGAATTCGATAGGACCGATCAGGCTTGTAAAATTTGTCATGAATTCAGTTACTATTTTATAAAAATCTTCGACCAATCAAATATCAATCATGGATGTCAATCGGACTATCCGATAATTTCACTTTTAATATATCCAATTTTTTGATTTACAAAAGCCAGTAACGGAAGTTTACCTTCCGGAAAATCGAACTCTACTTCCAACAAATGGCGAACTCGAGTGACTTGTAAATACGTAAAAACATTTCACAAATTTCAGCAACTATTTCAATAGTGGTTCAGCTACCATATCATGATGAATGAAATGTTTTTTATTTGTCTTATGGTACGGATAAAGAAAAATATATCTTTTTATACTTTTAGCTCAGTCTGTGTCACAGCTGTGATGATACAAAAGACACTGCGGTATGAGTTATGCTGAATAATATCATTATTATAGGTTTCTCCTTATGCAAAGTTACGAAAAGTTTTACTCGTAGAGTCATTGTGCTTCACTAACGTGGGCTTGTTCTGCCCATAGCATTCTGGCTCAGTGAGGAAAGCAAGGGCAAACTACCTCACCCCTCATCTTGCCTAGTAAGACTCATTTCCCTCTCCTAGTTATTTGCAGCTAATGGTAGAGGGGATGAGGTCCAAACCGGCCTTCGGACTGAATACTTTACAAACAAATTTCAACGAAAGGATTAATGTAATATTTTATTTTTTCTCAAATTTATGAAAATGCCACTATTTTCAGGATTTTCCTTCTAATCTACATAATTTAACATGCAACTATTAAAAGAATAATTTTAGGCTAGATTCGTACTCAATGATGATTATCTGGCAGTTCCGCTCTTTGAATTATTCCGATATTTTTGGTTGTATAAATATTTTAAGCTTTGACTTCGTATATTTAATGTCCTTCAACAAAGAATGTTTATTTAGCATGTTACACTAATCAGATACCTACTATTATACTTAAAAAACTACAACTGGTGCAATACAAACGATCACTGTGTATTTAAGAATTACATTTCTATTGTAATAAATATGTATAATATTCAGCAAAAGCACGTGGAACGCCATGACGAAGTTTAAAATCAAAGTACTGAGTATTTTCCGCTAATTGTCGGCTTCTTTATATTGCGGTCACCCACAGGAGCAAGATGTTTTCCAAAGGGGCCGAAGCCAGGAGTAAAAAAAATGAAAATTACCCAGTATTATGATTTCAACTGTATTTAAATAACTGAATAAATATAAATAATTTGAACAATTTCAATTGAATTGTAAATCTATCACAATGAGTATTATATAGTGCAAATTAATTTATTTTATCTGAATTTCTGGTAATCTATGACAAAAGGGGTATTTTCTCATACTTAACAATGATAACCTCGCATGGTGACTTCGATGTGATCATATTGGCTTCGGATGGTTCATATCCGTCGATATAGTATTCCCAGATCTGACTACGAGAGCAAAATTTTTCCGCGAAGTCATTCGAAGCATTGCTATTATCGACCATCCGTATTCCTCCTCAGCGTAATCATGACGGAAGAGAGCAGGATACCCGAAAAGGCAAAGGGTATGATCGATAATACAGTCATACGGAGCTCTGGCCCTCCCCAAGTACTCTCCTCCCTACACGCCATCGGATGGCGAATTTGGAAAACGAACATTCCGCGGGGAGACGAAAAAATCCATCCCTCTCTTCCCATTATCCGAAACGAGATTCAGCTGGATGTCACATCGCGTCCATGTCGAACGTTGAATGGGGCCGGGGGCTATGAGCCAACGGGGCGGTCGGATGGGGCAAAGGTGACGAAGCGGAGCAGGTAAAAGGAGTGACAGGGAGTGGCTATTCCCGCAAGAGGGCGCTGACAGGAATGAGAAATGAAGGGGGGGACAAGGTGGACACATGCACCCCCAATCCCTTAATTGGATTCTCCATTATTCAGCCCCTCTATCGCTTCTGTTATTCCACCGTGACCGCAGAAAAGGAAATCTTCTTTTGTTGGCCACGGGCGAACGTCCTCCGGTATTTTTCGGAAGGATCGAATTTTTGCGGTTACTCTGGTCCACCCGTCGAGACCAAGACAAAGGTGCGGGGGAATTCTCCAAAACGGGCCAACAAAAGCCGGTCTCGGGATGAGGGTTTTCCATTGTTGCTTCCCCCTTCCGCGGCTCCTGAGATTTCTCCGTCCACGACGTTTCGCTCTCTTAAAAAAAGATCAAATTTTGAGTTTTATTGCGGCTTTTACTTGCGAGCGTATACTGCGTGTCTCTCTTGGTCCATCCGTGCGCGTGCCCTGTATTGCGTTAACCATTCGAGTCGATGCGCCTTTCTGTCTTCAATCGTCAGATAGTTTCGGATTTCCCAAATTCTCCAGCTTCAGTTGTTAAGGATAATGTCGCATGTGAGGAAAAATGGTTGACATGTACACCGATGGCGATTTCTATGGGGGAGCTTGAGGATTTTTGTTGAATACCCGGGAGAATTTTGAGTAGATCTTTTGGAGAAAATTGCCTTTTTTTAGCAACGGTACACTTCTTTCTTTGAACGGTTATTTTTTTCATGTACCACATCTTATTACTCAACCTCAGTCGGGGACGGCGTTACACTTTCAGCGGCCTTGGTTTTCTCTAATTTATTCCTACTTAATTACTTATTTTAGCTTATTTTTAATCGGCATGGTAAATAGTCTATTTGGTTGGATGAAGCTGAGAGTAGTAACGGGAAATCTCACGCTATAAATCTTGAAAACTTTACTTTATGCCTTCGAAAACTTGGAGAGACTACTTCGCCAGCCTGGTAAGTAATTAGGCCTTTTATGGGCTATATTGCGTTTCTCATATTTTCGAATGAATCGTCATATCATAAAGTAATATTTGTATATATTATAATAAGGAGACTATATATGAGATTTGTAAATGGAATACTCTGCAGCCCTTTAATGTTAAAGACATGATAGAGATTATCATAAAAAAGGTAAATAATTACAACAAAAAATTGCGGCATTCTTCTCATAAAAAACCTATGGAATATTTTGTATAAGGAACACANTTCTCTTTTTTAATTATTTTTAACATACTATGATCGATTTAACTTACTGATCATGATGTATCCATTACTGTGATGTATGTATCACATGTAACGTGATAGGCAATCGAAAGAGAAATTTTCATGAATATCATCTCTTTATGTTGTGAATTAATCTTCAAATACTTATTAAAATACGAGTATCATAAATGAGAAACGATTTTATCACTTAATTTTGTATTGTCACTTAAATATTTGGCATAGTATTAAGTTTTATGACTACATGTAAATTTACAAAGAATTAAAATAAAGCACCTATTCTAAGAAATGAGCTAATGGAGTAGATCTCATTAAATATATAAGGTTTCAAACATATGCTACAACTATAATTGGATCTACCCTAGTCATGTTGAGGGTTGATATCGCTTAATCTTAAAGGTGATGTACTAATACGCATATTTCCATGGTGCGTTCCCATTGACCTTCTCGTAACCGACTTCATGATAACGGCACAGAGGAAAAAATAAATCAACCCGTGGAACTGTAAATATTCACCATACCATTGTTTGAAGCGAAAATGAACTGATTACCCTTATCTAGCCATAAATTAAAACACGAAACATTTTTTACCTATAATTCCATGGTTATTTGTGATGCTAATATCTCTCAACAAATTAAAAATGGTAATTTCCAGCCCAATTTATTAAGTTTTGCATGTCGTGTTCCCAAAGAGTTCAAATTTTTCTCCATCATGAAATCAATGGAGGAATAGATAACATCGGTTAATAAAATCCTTAGCGAAGAAAGGGTTTTAAATTTCATGTCTAAAAACCAGCATCCCAGAAGTCGATTTATCTGATACAATTTTCATTAATCTCTTGGTGATTCCGATGAAGGATTATATATTAATTCTAGCAATATTGGGAAGAATAAAGCAAGCAACGCTGAATGTTCTGCTTTAATGCTCTGCGAAATTATGGCGGATTCCGTTGTTTTTTTATAAAATATGTTGTTTTAAATATGCTTAGATCACATGAGCTGCGATAAAAACATGACATTCCATTCCAATTTTAAAGGGATTTAAATTTTAGATTTAATAATGATAAAAAATAGTGATTAATTTACTGATTGAGATGCGATGAAAAAATTTTGATTAGGTAAAGACAAGGAACTCCATAAAATCTTCCTCACAAAGTGATGTTGGGTTGATTTAAGTATGCAATTAAATCGTTTTTATTAGATTATATTTGTTAGTCATGGATTGCCTTTCATAACTGATCCTAGATTCTTAAATCCTCAGAGGGTTCATGGCCAAAAAAATTGAAACATAAATTCGTGAATTTATATTGCGACTTTTTGCCACGACAGGTTGAGAAGATAATTTATTATTATTAGAAACAGGGCTTGTAATATAGTCATCACGTGGAACGCCATGACGAAGTTTAAAATCAAAGTACTGAGTATTTTCCGCTAATTGTCGGCTTCTTTATATTGCGGTCACCCACAGGAGCAAGATGTTTTCCAAAGGGGCCGAAGCCAGGAGTAAAAAAAATGAAAATTACCCAGTATTATGATTTCAACTGTATTTAAATAACTGAATAAATATAAATAATTTGAACAATTTCAATTGAATTGTAAATCTATCACAATGAGTATTATATAGTGCAAATTAATTTATTTTATCTGAATTTCTGGTAATCTATGACAAAAGGGGTATTTTCTCATACTTAACAATNTAAATATGAACTATTAATATAGGTAGAGTTACTATGGTTTGGTGGCAGTTGGTCGAAGGACAACTGGTCGAAGGGACTGTCCATCGAAAGATTCCTTGTCAATGTGACAATTTGTCGCAAGATTGTTCGTCGCCGAGACAGGTAGTCGAAAGACCGCTTGTAAAAAAGCTACTGGACAAGTTAGTAGTCTACAAGTCAACAGCTCCATGTGGCCAATGTAACCCGGAACAAGTTTACGATAAATATATCTCTATGCTCCAACATTTTGTCTATCGTTTTGAGAGCCTTGGATATGTAAGATGGGACTTCCTAAAAATCTAAAATCTCTCTCTAAAATCGTTTTCCGCATAGTCTGTATTTCTTTTCCATTTCTATATCCCGTCCCGGTCGCCGCGCTCTTTTAGATTCATATCGGAAACCGTTGCGACCGTATCAAAGTACGAACCTCTCATATAAAACGGAGAGGGCGATGCAGGCAGACGCAATAAAAGAAGACAGAAAAATATTCCTCAACGGAAGGGAGGAGAGGAGTTGTACGAGAGAGATGCATGGGAAGAGAAGAAGGGGAGAAAGAAAGAGAAGGGCAAGATTCGTTGATAGTGAACTTCGTGCAATGATTTGGATCAAGGAAGGGCTGGGATTGGCCTCTCTGGCCATTGATCGCATCGACGGAATGGACTCGATTTGAAACAAAAATAAGAAAGTGTGGTTTTTCAGCATTAGAAACATCTCGTCTTCGGCATGGATAATGGAAATGAAAATTCCAATATACACACTCACACCTACGTCGTAATTTTAACCAATCTCATAACGAAATTAGACGGCGTGCCAGTTTTAAACTTCCTAACTATATTGGACGCGGTAATCATAGCTTAAAAATCAAGGAACGCGAAGAGAAAACAGGTATAGCGAAATACTCATTCGTTAACAGGGGTATTAGCGAATGGAACGCTTTAGCTGGAGAAGCTCCCATTCCAATGCTGAAAAATGTTAAAGTTTTTAAAAATAAGCTTAAATCTAGTTGTACATGTATGTATTTCGTTAGTTCAGTCCCAAAGTAATACCACGTAATATTATAGTGTGTAGAATTAGCCATAATTTAAATGTAACTAAATATTATATATGTGACTAAATGGTTTCTACCATGTATACTAGCTTATTGACTTAAAATTATTATCATTGTATATTATTATTTCTCTTTTTTAATTATTTTTAACATACTATGATCGATTTAACTTACTGATCATGATGTATCCATTACTGTGATGTATGTATCACATGTAACGTGTAATACATTGCCTACAGGAGGTTTTCGGAGGGTTTTCCCTATGGCCAGGAGGCCAAATTGTGGCGTGAATTTAAATAAATAAATAAATTGCCCTAACTCCTGTCTAAGATCCTTACATGTGTATACATGTAACGATATTTGAGATTAAAATTCATTCATTCAGGAGCATTTTTTGTAGTCGAATTACAACCACACAGATGCATGTATGTATACTGTCAGATATAAAATCAAGAAATTTGATACTAACCAGTAAAGCTGAATCATACGTATACACAAATTAAATGTCAAATTTCGTCCCCAGAATTGTTAAAATCGTGGTAAAATAATTTCCCTGAATGGAGGGCCTCTATAAAGAGAAAAGAAGATTTAAAAGAATCAGATATTATCAAATCTGTAAAAATTCAGTTTCAACGAAACTAGCGATGGGAAGATTAATTGGAATCGGGAATTGGAATTATTATTATATTTTTGGATGTCGGAATTGGCACTGGAATCGAAGAATTTTTAACCTTACTTCCGATTCCCAGAACGATTCTTTGGAAGTTTTCTTTTAAAATGGTCTTCCAATTCTGATAATTCATTCCACTATTTTTTGTCGAAGGACAGATATAGTGGGACTCTCTGTCGGTCAATAAAACCGTCAATATCCAAGGCACGATTTTCAACAAGCACACTGCATGTCCAATATGCAGATAAAACTCGTTAGCATATCATTAAAATATGGTATTTACTACATATAATTCATTCAATTAAATTTGCAACAAAAAATCGTCACCAATAAAATGAGTACTCATAAAAGAAATTTTTAATAGTGAATCTTCATCAAAAACATTGTAAACCAAGCTGCGTCGTTACCCGAGACATTTTTTGATAACAGAAATTCGTTGTTAACTAAGTACATCGTTAACTAAGGCCGTCATTAATAATGGTTACATTGTAGATAGAACCATCAATTAATTAATTAATATTAAACCATCAATTATGACAATGTTATTTCACGAAGTTCGTTTTCTATAATATAAAAATGGAATGATTTTTCCAAATTTCAGGTTTTAAATAAGATAGATACATAATTTAATTTAGGAAATTGTTCCCTATTTCATGTGAAACTTTGCCACAGTTTTTCAATAAAAGGGATACCCCACTCTATTATATTATCTTTTGTATTAATTATTCTACAGCATGTTTTATTAAAATATATACTTAGTTAATTATACATTTGTTTACCGAAACAACAGTCACTAAAATTTATTAATTTGCTCACTTCAGGAATCAGAATCGGGGATTACATCGGAATCGGAAGTTCAGAGTCGTATCGGGAATTGTATCGGAATGTGTATAAATTTTGGTATCGTTCCATTACTAATCGGTGGGCACTTTAGCAAAGCATGACTATCTCACTAAAAAACTCATGCGAATAATTAAATTATATATAATAAGTCATTATATCAAAGGCGCAGTTTCAAGTGTTTACCACAACTCATCAAGGTGATTATTATTTACGGGAACCAAATATTAAACGTTTTGAATGGCAAATTCTAAAAAGCAGCTAATCATAGTGATTAATTAATTTCATACATCGGTAACACTGATTTAATGATTGTCTAACGCATGAGAGCATTTAAGCTTTGATCTCCCATTTATAAAAGCTAATGACGATGGCATCAGCAATCCAGTCAATTAGTTCGAACATATTGAATTAAATCTTAACCACTTTATCGTTAGCATTGATTCACCATCAAATGCTTTACTGGAAAGAACTCGCTCAAAAAAGTTGAATCCAAATACGAATTTCCCTAAATATCCAAATTAATTCAAACGAGAATTAACCTGCATCAATGCAGATTGTATGATTTACAATTTACAAACGAAAAACTCTTCTCCCCCTGTTTCGATTCACTATTTTATCTTTCGGAATACTTCCTCGCAGAATTGAAATTACGATTGGTTATTAGATGTAAGGGAAATTTAAGTTCACGTCATGCGATGCTTAATGCCATTTTTTTGTTTCCCTTTCGTTTAGTAGGAAAGCTACTGGCTCGAGATTATAAACTTCAATATTTGTGTATTTCCTTGCTCTAATCTAAAAGGTCCGTTGATTTACTGCTATATCATCTATGAAGTTTGTAACTACATGGGACATAGGGTTGCCAACTATCGAAAAGTTGAATCCGGGAGTTGCCCATTACAAGAGTATTCAATTCCGGGAAACTGTTTAACCATAGCATAACTTAAAATGCCATAGAAATGCCACATACATGTGTAATATAATCAAAGTCGAAAGAGCCCTACTTCCCTCTTTACTATAGACGTACTTTTTGATGAATTAACTTGATTACCACAAGATAAGATATAAATTATAAGCTGTTAGCATCGTTCTCCAAAGAAACATTTTCCAAATATCTCGAGACGGATCATAATTTAGAATAGGCGGAAGGACACTGGCGTTAAATAATAAAAGAAAATAAGTCGTGAAAAGTAGCAAAAATCAGCAAATTAGAGTACGAACAGTGAGACAAACCTGGTTGAGCAAAAAGGGAAGAAAAACGTCTCATTCCTGGAGGCGAGGGATTTAATAAATTATTGTTCAATTACGGGAATACACCGGCGAATCCGGGAAAGTTGGCAACCCTGGTAGGACATGAGCATTTGATAACAAGTATCGTTATAATTCTAAACATCTAGATTGATTAAACAAAATATGCAACGTAGTAATAATAAATTTGACTTGAAATGACTCAGATTCATAATTACGCATCTATTATACATCGGGATTCTCATACGAGATTCCAGGGTCATAAGCCAAGTCAAATAAGATGAAACACGTCAGAAAACCAGGGAAGTGAGGGATGGAAACATTTGAAGGCAAACAGGTGATGAATATGAGGAATAAAGGTATATGTTCTGACGTTTAACACAGTAAAAATCTCTCTCGATAGCACACGATATTAACTTAGCTTGGTTTATAATGATAATAATATATTTAATATAAAATTCCGTCTTGCTATACGAAAGAATATATATCTCTTTATAT
>KZ308724.1:352402-362604 GCA_000376725.2 Ladona fulva
TATATATATATATACGTATTATGTTTACGGATGAGCGAGCAAAACAGGTTCTCTGATAGTCAAGTGGGTAGCGCGTTCGCCTTTGGTGAAAACGGTCCAGAGTTTGACTCTTGACTCTTAGTGGAGGCCCATATGTGTTAGATGACGTCAGCTGTCCAAGCACTCGTAACAGTCCTACATTCCTACAAAGAATACGGGAGAAGCCGGAAGGCGGCTTGTAGGGTACTTATGTAGATGTAGAATGTAGGTATCCCACAAGGGCAACCTGTGTTTTGGGTTACCTTCAATATACATTTGCAAACAACTTATAAATAACTATACGTTTTAATATGTTGCGTAAGAAAACAAAAATTCGTGTTTATCATAACGTTCCATGGAAATTTTACTTGGAAAAGAGATATCCGTTTAGTTTTCTCAGGAGAACAGCTAATTTCCTCCTCTTCAATTGAAAGGAGACCATAGATCTCGGTCCCGAATTACTTATCGAAATACACAGACAAAATACTAGCGAGGCCGGAGCGGATACATGTTCAGGTGAAAATTAATCAACTTGAATAATGAGGAAGTTTGTAAGAGGAAGGAAAAAGGAGCTTTAATGTGCGAAACTTTGAAATTATACGTACACGCATATCAAACGCTTGACTGAACTCGGACGTTCGGGGGGAGAGATCGCTAATTAAACTCAACTTTGTTACGCTGGGAACGTACCTTTCGGTTTTCCGTCACAACAGATATTGCTGCCGCTGAAATGCTTCTTTCCGGAGTTTCGGTCTCACATCGTTTTCCCTTCATATAAATTCTAAATTATATAATATAGTTGAGTGAATTAGCATCGCTAGAGATTATTTTCGCACGCTTCATGTGGTTTGCATCGTTTTTACATGCGGAATATTTTTCAATTTTCAAGAATTGCAACGGTATTTGTAAAAATTGTGCGAGTATTGTCGGAAGTAAGATGTATGCAAGTATTGGATTATGCACAGGATCACTGGAATGGAAAATGTAGCGAATTTCAATTCTCCCTCTGTAGCCATTTCATTAATAAACCTCTCCTCGCATAGATTTACTTACAAAATTTATTAAATTACATAATTTATATCTAATTAAATTACTTCTATTGTATTTTTTATATATTTTGAATTGTCCGGTCCTTCTGGAACTGTGGGGTGAAGTTGCGTTACTGCAATAATAATTTTAAATAAATATAATTTAAGCAACAATTTTGGTATTCAATTATTTACACGAATAAATCTGCAGACCCTACATGACCAGTAACACTGATAATGATAGTATCACACATTGCCGTATATCAATACGGATATCAATCCTCATCGTTACTTCAGTCAATATCTTTTAACATCACAAGATTATTGATACTGTCAGAATTCCTAATCAATACTGCTGTTACCGCTAAAATAACTCATCTGTTATGGATCCTCGCAAATGTGATTGTATTATTATAAATGTAGCATTAAGCATGGAATTTAATGTTAAGTACCGTTGGTGGTTGAAGGACAGGTTGGGAAACGTAAACAGAATTAGCAGATCGTCTTGTTGCAACCAGTCCCTTGTTTTCATTGGATTTGTCGCTATTTTGTCGAGTCTTTGGCAAGAGGCGCTTGAACGTTTCTTCTTCAAGAAATCTCATCGTCAACATATTCAAAGATAGTTCCAATTTTTTCATTTCCCTCTCCTTGTAAACCTCATCGTCGGAGCGTGTATAAATGTTTTCTTTTCAGGGAGTATAAAAACCATAAAGAACTTCGAAGTTGAAAAGAAACTAAGTGAAGCTTTATTCGGCCTCATTTCCGATGAAAACTGCCACGTAATTACGAACTGCAAATTAATAATATTCCTAGAAATTATAAAGAAACTATACTGAGTTGTAGTATCGAATACTTTAGCTCTTCAAAGATATTCATCCCACAGTAACATTTATGAGAATGCTCTCGTGAACGATGTTGTGCTCCAAATTTCTTCTGTGCAATGTGATTATATTGAATGCGGTGAGTGCATCGCATACGATCGGTCGCATGCGATTCTACATTACAACTATGACGTGATATATCGCGCCACTTCACAAGGAATAAAATCCTCATAAAACCCTTCTGTAAAACAGAACAGAGTTAAGACAGGTCGATCAAGATAAACTTCTTTTTAGCTGGCGTTGGCACAACGGCTCCGCTTTGAGAACTGAGTAATGACGTAGTAATGATCTAAACAGTAAGTATTAATGATAGTAACCCTTCCACCCCTCAGTATTAATGTCCTCAGTAATCAAAAAATCCGCATTTCCATCAGTACTGTTCATATATACCTTTTCGGAGACTTCACAAAATTAGTATTGCTATCATTCAAATAATGTAATGACAGTATTACTGATCGTGTCTTTCTGTAAAGTAATCAGCCCGAAGGCAGGTTGGGACCATCTCTACGAAGAAAGGTTTTACCGTCAGCTACGAAGAACTATGAGAGGGAAATGGCTTAATAGGCAAGATGAGGAGTTTCCCTTGCTTTCCTCACTGAGCCAGAATGCTATAGGCAGAATAAGTCTACGTAAGGGAAGCACAATTACACAATTAGCTACAAGTAACACTTTTCGTAGCATTTAAAAAGGAGAGACCTTAATCAATGTCATCATTTAGCAAAACTTGTACCTCAGTGGCCTTTATACTGAGACAAATACAGACTATATATAGACTGAGACAAAAGTAAAGAAAAGATATATTTTCTCCATCCCGTATCAAAAGACAAATGATAAAAATTTCATTCATCAAGATACGGTAGAAGAACTACTGATCGTGTTGGGTCCGCTTAACAGTTAAATTTTATTTATTTCCCTAGTGGAAACAGGGGGTCCCAACACATCCATTTTAATAATTGTTATTTAGGAACACAAACAGCCATTCTCTAACCGGAAAAAGTTCGACAAACCGGGACCCGAACCCAGGACATTGGGTAAGAGCGCTAGCACGCTAACTACTCCGCTGCCGCAAGCGGTGAAGTTATTTTGGTAACATTTGTTAGAATTAAAGAGAAAACTATTGGTATCAAATTGAGTGAAAAACCTCCCCTTTCCTATCACCACCGTTCCATGTAATCTAATCCGCCAATTTTCGCCATTCTGGGATCCTATTGTAAAACCCCGCGAACTTTCCCCCTCGAAGAGCAACAAAAACACAAGGCGAAAGCTGTGGCAATCTGTTGGATTGGGGATCATGGAGCCATGTATCGGAGCAAGAGTTGGTCGCGGCGTGGGCGTGGATAGATGAAAGGGCGTGGCATGTGAATTCCCTCTCAAACCCCCTTCAAGTTGCGCCAGTGTTGCAAACTATCCCTCCCCGTAAATTGATTCTCCTCCTTCAAGCGTTACCATGGCAAACACCCGTCTCGTATACTAACTGCTTCCCATTCATCACCACCGCGCCTGGCTCCATTTTCAATATTTTTCTCGCTTTAAGTTTCAAATGAATCGATTCAAGGGTTTCTATGGACGTTTAGGATATTCAGGCAGCGATCGTAAAGTTTAAATGAATGAATTTTCAGTTTTCTTTTTAAAGTTTTATTTTTCAAGTTTCTCTTTTCACAGACTTACTTTTAAAACAAACGGGTCCTTACTGAGCACTAGTTGAAGACAATATTTTCGTAGTTGTTTTTTCTGGTGACCAGAGATCGAAATTAAGTTCCGAATTGAGCACTTACCCAAAAGCCGAGATCAATATAGGCGTAGCAAGATTCGAATGCAGAACATTAACGTTGCGTTTCTCACATTAGTGTGGTCTGCTGATCCGTAGGGATCCCCTGACACTTTTATAGGGCCCCCGAGATCTTCACTATTTTCCAAATGCTATTCATATAAGGAATTTCCAGTCTTTCTTTCGATCTCCTCTCTTTTTGATTTGCGACGACAGAAGTTTAGCTGTTCGTTGCAATGGAATAGAGTCGAACTAAGCAAGTGATGTAAAGTGAGGTGTGGTGAGGTAAGAATAATTTATCTCTCATTTACTTTTCTCTCAGTCCCGCTCATGACTGTGGTGATATGGAAGCTACTGAGGTATGGGAGATGCTGGATATATCTGTATGGCAGAGGCAATGATTAAGGCCTAATGGAATGTTACGAATGGTTTTTCTTCACAGTTTCATTGTTCTGCACTGTTTCGGATTGTTAGACTTTTCCCACTCCTAACCGGCTCACGTTAATGAATGTAATAGTGGCAAACTACCTCATTCCTCATCTTGTCCAGGAGGCTTTCTCCGCTCTCCAAAGCTTTTAGCAGCAAACGTTGAGGGGTTGAGATCAAAAACCTGCCTTCGGACTGAATTCTTTACAGCCAGTGTGCATGAATAATTAAATAGTCCAGATAAAACTACTTTCCATAATGAGAGCTACCGTAACAGCTTCATGATGAGAGGGGATCGAAATTTCTTCGAATTCGATCCGATGTCCACGGATGGGCACATTTCAGTACAGACAAATTCCTGAAGGGAACGGCGTACAAAAAATCAAAGGCACGGATCGAACGCTGTAATTGTCCGTGAATTAATGCAGACTAACCTCAACCACGTCTACCTCTCGACCGAGGAACTTTGTGAGGTTTCAATGCATCTGGACATGATAGGTACACTTTTTTTCTTGCACGTGACGGCCGATGAATTATACGGGAAGTTTGGAGGAGGGTCCACTCTTCTTGTTCGCGAAGCCCTGTCCCGTTAAGAATCGATACAGAAATGCTCTTTTTTCCTTCGCTGGGCGGGAAATAAATGTCGATTTAGAAATGACCCAAAATGGCGCACAATGGGACGGAATTTTTCGCTGTCTGGAACGTGAGGCGAAGGATCAAATCGAGAATTTTCCGCGGCGATGAAGAGCGCTGCACGGTGCTTTTAACGAGTGAGTTTGTCAGGAGGAAAACTTGGATTTTTTTATATTTTTTTCGCCCATTCCGAATGATATTTTACTCCCGCTCTCCCTCCATCCGTCTCACTCGTAGTCCGGAGATCCATTTGGCCAAACAACTTCACCAAGAAGTGCAGCATTTATTCCTGATTTACGGCTGAACTTTTGTCGTTAAGGTTGGCAAGAAATTTTTTGTGACCAAAAAGATGATGACCTTCGATTGTCTGCTCCCGCCATTTACTGCATTTGATAACATTTATCGACGCGATTTTCCTCACACACCGAGTTGTAATTGTGGTTAACCAAGGGTAGATAATTAAAAACTGCTCCAAGTAAGGTGTTTACATCACAGTTAAAAGATCAATACGAGAGAGGATTGGGTATATCGTATATCATTATCAATTGGTACGAGATAAATGAAAGAAATGAATGAACGAATCAATGAGGATAAGAGAATATTGAGGGTTATTGAGTTAACCCAGCTGTAAAGGATTTTACGTGTTTCTACGTTCATTATTTCAATATATGAGTAAGAAAATTTAGAAGAGCCTTAAATTTCCATACATAGACAAGATACTGAAGCCTGCATGAGGAATGATCTGAAAGAAAGAATAAGACTACGGATATATTCGATTTACGCAGTTGTAAATTTCACCATATAAGTGGCTACAAATTAATAAAATTTGAAAATTACATTTGAAAAGTTCACTGAAGGATGAAAGGTGAAATCGCAGGTAAAAGTATGCAGCCAGGAAAATTTCTGTTTCATGCCCATCTTTTCCTGGGAATTTCATTTTGATTTTTCGTAATTTTTAAAGTAATATCCATCGTTTTAAAAAAATTGAATTATTTTTGCTGCCAAAATATTCCTCGCTGATTATGGATTTACTACAGAGAATAAGAATAAAATAGAACAATTAATAAAACAAATGATTTTACTGGGAGGATTTTTACCCATTGAATGAGTGTATATTCTAAAAACTCTCATCAAGACTTCAGCATTTTATTTACTTTTTTAACCGAAACAGGAAGACCCCAATTACATTAGTTTTAATAACTACTATTACTGACGAATGCACAACCATTCTTTGACTAGAAAAATACGATCTGCAGGGATTCGAACCCGGGTTCGCTTTCAATACATTGATGTCATTGGAAATCATTCGCAAACGGTTCTGTGGTCGCGCAGTACGAAAGTGAACGAAATTGCACCGGGAAGCGATAAATAACGGCGGGCGACATGCAAAAAAAGACGGAATGCGATATTCTTTCAATTCCTCTTTTGGTAACGGATCTTCTGTAGCGCGATTGGAATTCCCGTGGCGGTGCAATTAGGTTGGATGAGGAGGAGGAATTAACTTCGGATGCGAGGGAAGGGAAAACGAGGTGAAGACGAGGTACGGAATGGGAGGCGAGCTGGATGGGGTCTCCCTGCCTGCGTACGGAATAAGAAACACTGAATGGAGGACCGAACGAACGCACCATTCCGAAGAGACGTGAATCGTGACGCGAATTTGAGAGCTGCTTCTCTTTTCCAAACTCTCTTTCTCTCTCCTTTCCCGGTACTTCTCCCAAAATCCATTACCTTCCTGCGACCCTTTCTCTCGTTGTCACACCGTCGCCGGTTTCACGCCTTCTTCTCGCCCGCTCTTCCAAACACCTTCCGCTATTTTCACACGACGTTCTCCCCGTTACAATTCATTTTCATATCGGAATCCAACTTCAATTTGCAACATTGAAAAAAAATGAAATCTGGAAAATATCAAAAATGGAGGTAGATCTATTGAGCGAAGATATCAGCCTTAGTCGACAAGGTCTATATGAATGAACTCTTTATTCAGATGAGATTTAGACCGAAAAGTCTCTTCCAGTAAATCCAAGTCTTTTCGATGATGGATCCCACCCTTCTTGAAAATTTGACGTTTTGACGATTTGTATTTTACCAAATAAAGAAATTTTGAAGGATATTCACAGCATGTTATAATACTTTTAAGTATAATCACTAGCATTGAAGTTTCAATAAAAAGGTAATGAAACAATCGAGCTTTTCACTCCGCGAATAAAACGTTTTCATAGTTTTATAGGCGGATAAGTGGTCATTTTATTTCCATTTTGATTATATGTTACAGCCTCAATAGATTCACTCATGAATCACGACCCTCAGTTTGCTGCTCCTTCGAAAGACGCCGTACGTTTAGAAAACCTTCAAGTTTAAATTTGAAAAAACTTGGACTCGATCCCAAGTCTCCCACTTTTCGTGCAAGTATTCTAACCACTGAAATACCGCGTCTCTTCCAAACAGTTATGGGAATATGCCTTTCTTTCTTTGCTTGAATTATCATTTCGCGCATTTAAACAACTTCGAATATTCAGTTAGCAAAAATCTACTTCACCAACGAAACAATTTAACGACCCATGCTTGGTTTACGAAAAGACTTAATAATCAAAATAAAAAAAATGCACTTTTCTCGCAAAAATCCAGGTCAATTTTTGCTTCATTACCGGACCTCATACTTTATTTCCTTCACGCAATACTCGTTTCCATTTCGATATGGAATTCGAACCAATTTGAGCCTTCGAATCTTCATTTCTGGGAACTGCTGCGTCCTTGATAAATGACGGATAACTTATAGGCGGTAAACGACAACTTTACAAACTTTTCATCTCTTCGATAGTCGTTTAAATGACTTCTTTATCAACTAACGAGTTTCCTTGAGCATTATTTGGCTGCAACGACATTCCTCTCGATTCCTGTGAAAAATTTCAAGACAGGTTCCTTACATAAAAGAGGCAGGTAATACACGGTTGCACCTTCTGAGGGTATGTTTGAAAGATAAGTAAACCTGTGATTTTGTAAGAACATTCGATTCACTAAAGATGTCAATAGTCTATGTCAATTATCGAACATGATAGTGCGGGAAGTGCGGCATTACACTCATGAAATTTGCTGACGATGAAAGTATAATTTAACATAGAAATATCATAAATTGAATAAAAATTCCTTCTGAAGACTTTTTGCCTTAAAGAAACCAATTCAGTTGTTGATACTTATAACCATATTCATGCAGAAATAGTGACTAAGAGATATTGGTAGTCCAGTGAAATTCGTTAATTCATGTTGTAAATGTTGCATAAGATGAATAAAATGTCCTCTGCCGCACGCCGGAAGGCGGCTTGCAAGGTATTAATGTAGATGTAGATTTAAACATGACAAATAGATTAAATAGATAGACAGAAAGACAAATTCCAAGAGCGGTCGGTTAAGTACAAAATTAGCTTTCTAAGGTTCAAGGTTTTGAATGCAGTGAAGGGAAAACGTTGTATATAGTAGGTAAGGGAATAATTCTAAGCCAATGGAATTTAAGGAGGAAGTCACTCATTGAGAATAAGAAATCCAGTGGAGGAGAAATGGCATTCGGGTTTCCTCGTGCATCAGATGCGGCAGACAAAAAAGGAATGAGAGAAAGTTACCATCGATTCAAGACGAAGGTCATCAGGATACTGCAAAATCTCCCTCCCCTAAAATCCTCTTCTTCTCCAGGATTGATTCAAAAATGTATTTGGACGGTTTTTCATTCAAATTCAATATATATTCAAATTCTATATATATCTAATTTCAAGATCTGAAATTTCGGTAATGATATTCATCGCATGCCAAAGGAATAAAATGCTATAAGAAAGAAAACTATGATAACCTCTAAGGAAAGAAAAAGAGGGAGGGAAATAAAAAATTAAGATCGTCATTATCAAAAAACAGGACTAACATGCCGATTTTGTCTACTTTCTGACAGTTCTTCCATTTTATGGAAAGATTTGCAATTCGGTTGGATCTAAACATGTTACAATTAGGAAACTCCGGCTTCGAGTTTTAATTTATAAATTTTTTTCTTTCAACAGCTATGTATATAAATCAATCGAGTCTAATCGAATTCCCAGTTGCTTCGTCTTTTAATACTCATCGGTATCCAACAGGGACACATTTTCTCTCACTTATTTCAGCACTTATTGGTTAAGTTTCTTTTGGTCCGACTGGTCCTTCTGAAGATCCAAATTTTCTCCTCACTAAAGGCTTCACCTAAATTTTCTTCGCAATTAAGATAGATGTTGATAAATCATAGCAGTGGAACTATTCCCTTAGCAGGATACCCTACTTACTTACGATGGTAGGTGCAAAAACGAGGTTAGAGGAAGAATCGCAAGATATAAGGAATTTTTCCGGAAGCGAAGGGAGCGAATGACGAGTAGCCTGGAGAAAAATCAGGAAGATACTTATAAAGCCATTTAAAATATCTTAACAAAGGTTTTAATTGCACTTAAAGTTAAATTTTTCTCTTAAAAATGGAGAAATGAATTATCGAAGACCTCTGAGATTAGTGAGTTGCGTAAGATCGAAAAGTATATTCGGTTGATTGAAAAAGCAAACGGGGTGTGAGAGATGGTTTGATAAAATGAGCTTTGATAGGCTATATAAAAAAGGATTTGGAATGAAAATAAACGCAAGAAAATTAAAGTAATGAGATTTACCAAAAGAAAGAAAGCTAAGTTAACGATCAGCGTAAATGGTGAAAAACTAGAATAGGAAGATAATTTAACTTACTTGATAAGTGATGTATTTTAGGATGGGAAGGGTACAGATGAAGTTCGAGAAAGAGTAGCAGTAGCTAAAGAAGCTTTCGAGAAGCAAAGAGAACTGATGACTAGAGGTATCGATAAAGAAATCAGGAAAAGATTGTTAAAATCCTTGCCGTAGAGTGTTTGGCTGTATGGG
Source organism: Ladona fulva (assembly GCA_000376725.2). NCBI lineage: Eukaryota > Metazoa > Arthropoda > Insecta > Odonata > Libellulidae > Ladona > Ladona fulva. Next base: position 362,068 of record KZ308724.1, read on the forward strand.
TGTGAAACGTGGACATTAAGAAAGGAGGATATCAAAAGGTGAGAGGCCTTTAAGACGTGGGTACGGCGTAGAATGGAAAAGGTATATTGGGTCGATAGAAAAAGAAACACAGAGGTACAAGAGATTGTTGTGAAGGAGAGGGTTTTAATTGATGTAATTAAACGTCGACAGAGGAAATGGGTGAGTAAGTGAGTGAAGAATGTAATTGCGGGTAGAATGCAAAAGAAGAGACAGAAGGAAAGGCAAAATATTTTAGATGAAATAAAGGGAAGGTTGAGTTACCAAGAAACGAAAGAAATTGCATTGTATATGGAACATTCAAGCACATGAACCAACGAAAAGGTAGGACATTTATTTATGTATACCATAGGACCGGATTTTTTGTATGCTTTGTTAAAGAATGTATAATGAAAGAGAAAAGACAGAAGGGAAGACATATACTAATGTTTTTCGATTATATTAAAGACAGGGTTAGTTATAAAGAAGTAAAGAAAGAAAATAGAAGAAAAACAGGGAATTTTGGATCATATATATCTT
>KZ308724.1:383726-395042 GCA_000376725.2 Ladona fulva
ATCATCATCATCATCAGCCATTTTCAATCCGACGTCGGATGTAGGCCTCTCCAAGCGCTTTCCAATTCTCTCTATTCTGAGCCTCTCGTTGCCATGTTACCCCTAAGTACTGAATGATGTCTCTGTTCCTGCTTGCAGGGACTCAGTGAGTGAACTTGCGCAGAGAAGTATGAGGCAGTGTTTAAAAGACTTGTTAAAGAAAAGTGTTTAAGTTCTTGTGATGGGTTTCGTTAGAAAGATTCAATCTACAAGTCTGATAGCGGATTTTTTCTTTGTGCTAAAAATATTTTCATCTGCGGAACCAATCTGCGGATCTATATAGAAGCGTGATAGTATAAAGGATGATATACAATAGAGAATGTTTCTATGCAGTGTTTACAATCTCTATTCAATGTAAAATGAGTCTAAAAAATTCTAGATTGTGTTTACAATCTTTATTCGATGTAAATTGAATTTCAACATTCAAAATAAAATGGAGGAATGAATCAAGGATTTTAATTACTAGCGTTAAAGATAGAAATAGCAATTTTACTGGCGGTGCTAGAACGGTTGTTTAAAAACTCTAAAGACCTTATTTCTGGGAAACTAGGGAAACTGGGAATTTTCAGAAATATCGAATTTTTTATTTATTACGGGTCACCAATTCCTCTATCATATCTGCTAAATTAAAAGTTGAAAATTTTGATTAATTTAATTAAAGGGGCAATATAGCTTCACCTCGCATTAGGAGCAAATTATTCTCTCGCTGTCATATTTCTGCGTACGCGTATCGTCCAAAATAGAGAGAAAAAATATAAAACTACTGTTCTCATTAATGAAGGAGGACTCAAAAATACAAACGTTCCCAAATTCCTATCTGGCATAGATCAAAGGTCGCATGCCTAAAAATAGGACTGATTGGTATCACATATGGGCAACGGATGGCTAAATTTAGACTGATCTCCTACTAAAAGGTAGGATTGAGACCTTTCATTACTTTGGCATTTGGAGAAATCAAAGAGAGAATAAATAAGTAAGAAACAGCGCTGGAGGCTTGGATAGAAGCGATTCAAATATTAATTTCGTCGTAGCATTTGATAAGCAAAACGGCCTGATTAAGAAGTGTGCAAACAGATGTGAGAATATCAATGAGAGAACCGCAAGATATCCTCCAAATCTGCAGGGATTTTATAATATAACTTGTAGGACATTCCTTCTTGTTTACTTATAGTAAAGGCATTTTTAGTTTACGATTCATTTATATGCACAGTTAATGAAATTCAATGAAAAGACATTCAGAGAAGAGCGGATTCGTAATCGACAATACAAAATTTCAGGATGAACCAATGGTCCTGGGTAGAAATAATGGGTCTATTATCCTTCCTCTGAATGTACATTTCTGTAACAAAAGCGAAAAGATGAAATGATATCCAAGGCTTTATCTGATGGAGGAAAGGTCAAAAGAATGGAATTACGGAAAATTCTGAGGAGATTGTGAGATAATTATTCAGAATCTGAAGATGTGAAAAGGAGATGACTTCTTCACATACTTTTCTTAAAAATGAAATATTTACAATTTGTTTTTTTATAATAATGAAATAATCGTATATCTCTGTAGAATTGTAAGAGGGAGTCCGGAGACCGTATTAAATATATTTTTTAATTTGTAAAGCATTAATTGCTTAAGTAGATTTAGTGGCACTCAAACTTTATGCTATTCACACAAGGGAAAGAGTTTAGGTGACTTGGCACGATAACCTTGGCAACTAGGAAAAATCCCAAGGAGAAACGGACATGAAAAAAGTCTGACGGAACCGGGACTCGAACCCGGGTCTCCCATAAAGTTACCAAAAACCCTTTTCCTTGTGTATTATCCTGAAAGGGGGTTCTTCTTCCACCACTTCGTATGGTCGGTGCCTCTGCGAGGCCATGGCGGTGAACGATACCGCTTAGTTGGACCAACTCACGCGCCCTTGCATACAAACTCTCCCAAACGGCTTGGAGAAATGTTCTGGTGGAATAGCTCAATGAATAGAGCTACCAACAGGCAATTGGGAGACCCGGCTTCGAGTCCCAGTTCCGTCACACTTTTCTCATGTCCGTTATGTTCGAAAGAATTCTAGCTGTTAATATAAATAAAACATGATGAAAAGACTAAGTCTTTCCACTCGTTGTAAGAAATATATATAAATATATCGAGCGACGGTTCAGTCACAAGATTCATCTCTTTTCTACAAGCCTTACGCTGAGTCAGCCTGTGTTTCTGCATATTTTATGCAACAAGATAGCGGACACCATTATGGTGAAAGCGCCAAATCACCAGAAAATCGGCTTTAAGTACCAAGAAAAAGTCTTATTAAGATTTTTCGTTCCAAAATCATATTCGTTAGCCAAAATCTTAGTATCCACAAATTTCTAGATCCGAAAATACGAGTTAACTCTGACAAGAGGGCTACAACGTTTTTTTGCTAAGTATAAAATGGTGGCAATGTTATTTTGGTAATTTTTTGATTTTTGTGCTAGCATACATGGATCACACACGTGCGGACAAAATATTTTTAAACCTAATCCCAGCTATTAATAATAATAATAATAAAACGTCTTTATTGGGTGAAATTGGGACTAAAGAGTCCCATCTTCCATTTAACCCTTAAAGCTATTAAAGTATGTACAGAGGAAACTGTGTATAACGAAACGAGTAATCAGCGGACACTTCTCCATTAGGGAAAAATGTCTTGGTCCTGTGGTATTGATATTCGCAGATACGTGATTGAAACCTAACAGAAAATTCCCCATGTGATTACGCCCTGGTCAGACCTTCCTTGTACATGGACATTAGCATACGAAAACGGTATCAGATGTGAGTAGATAAGGAATTCTAAATTTTGGATAAGGGTGATGATTTTGCTATTTTCACGAAAAGTTAAACGTCAATTATAGTGTAAAATGTTTATTAAATTATTGGAATTAACTCGTGGAATTCCATTACAGGACACGGAAATATTACTATGTGACAGTTCCACTTGAGTACTTTATTAACACTTAATGATATAATAATAGTGATAGTAATAATGATAATAATAATGACACTAATAATGATACTAATAAAAATTTCCAAATACACCCCATTAGCACAGGAAATAAAGCAGCTCTGGAAACAAGAAACAGTCACAATAGTGCAGATAGTTGTGTCAGTTACCGGCATTACAAAACAAACATTTTTATACACACCTAGAAAAACTAAATATTAATAAGAACATCCACTCAAATATCAAAAAGGCAGTCATACTTAAAACAACTTCAATAGTACGAAAATTCCTAGGAACGCAATAGAGAGGTATTTGACTTGGTTAAGACCCGTCAAAGAACAGACTTTAGTCCACAAATGTGAGACAAATCAAATAATAATAATAACAACAAAATAGTGCTAATAAAGTACTTACGTAGAATTTTTACATAGTAATATTCCTCTATCCCGTAAAAGATAATTAATTAAATCATCTGGAAGATCGTTTATGGCCTAAATGTATCCACAAATACATTCGTTTTAAAAACAGCGGCGTATAGTACACGATAACTGCATTCATGCGATCAATTTTAGTGTTTCCAGTCCTTTCCACTTATTATTGCGGATGCATACTCGCGTTTTGATGAATGAGTTTGTGACGCAGGCTCTCAAAGGATTTTGCAGCTCAATGAAAGGAATATAAAACCGGGAAAATACCGTGCGCAGACATGTGGAAGAGCAAGTTGGCTTTTATGATGATGGGAATGCGCGGTAGTAAAACATCGAGAGGATATGATATGATGAACGGAAGACCACTGGCGAGAAGTTCTCCACTTTAGATACCAGACATGAGTGAGGATATTAGTACCCTATAACTTTGCATACTCCGAATTTTAAGTGCGAATTAATCTTTTACTCGTTTTCTGCCTTATTGCACATAGCTTCGTTTATAGGTTGCAGTATGAATTATCGGAGAAATTCTTGTTCATACCCTGCTCTCTTAAACATGAAGGATAATCGATATTAGCAACTAATCGTCTATTACGTTAAAATTTCAATCATTTGGAAAATAAAACCAATTGAGCGCACCGCTATTAAATAAATATAGTAATATAAGCCACTTTTTACATTAAACGTCCTCCGGTAAGGAAAATTAACTGTAGAAAACCTATTTGAAAAATTTAGTTATTAGTTAGGGTAGCATAGTAGATCATTGTGGCTGGAATATTTATATTTGGATGACATAATGCCTTAGCCAATGAATTCTGGCTGTTACGTACTGATTCGTTCACTGTTTTGGCCAAAAATTATCGCAGAAGTCATAAAATTGGAAAAATATCTCTGGCAATCCTAGCTATTATACTTGACTTGGGGTATCTTTTCGGGACATCAGCCGACATGGATTCCCCAACAGTGCACGAAGCCTTCCATGAGCGCGGCAGGTGATGTGCACTCGAGGACATTGCATTGAAGGAAAGCAGCTATTGTTTCCTCCACCCATTAAACCGCGTAAGGGTTGCAATGTAACAATGTTGCCATTACTTTCCCTCGTATCCTTGCATTTACGATTCGTCCATGCTGATCACCGCAATCCCTTATTTGGAAAATTCTCTTTGGAAGATCCGTTTCCCTAATTGTTCGCTGTATCTCGGGTGGCTTAAATGTCCTTCGCCTGAGATGCCTCCGTCGCGACTGCAGGCGCCCGGCCGTCCTTACTCGGGCACGCGAGCAAACCGACTGAATGAGAACATTAAACAGTCTACGGACCCTCTTAACTTTCACCCGGCGTACGGGGAGCGTCTGCCCGTTACCATGCGATGCGCCCTCGACATCGGCCGCTGTGCACTACGTGATCGCCATCGAACCTGCCCGACAATAAAAAGAAACCGGGGAGCGACAGGTGGTCGAAATCGGGAGACGCCGAACATCCCGAATTTCGAAGAATGTTCGCTGGAAGAAAAAGCATAGTCCGGAGCAGGTTCTTTGTTTTCAGACTCGTAATATTTTCGTCCCAAACGAGTTTCGCCTCCCAACAATGATTTTGCGCGCCATTCCTTTTGTAAGTCGGTTCGTTTGTGCCGTTATAAAGATTCCGTGTTTTTTTAAGATTCTCCTCTTGTTTCGTCTCCAGCGAGCGTTCTCTTTGGGCCGTTATTCCGCTCCTTCGTTAGCTTCCTTTTGTCTTTCGCTGTCCAAATCGTACTCTTTATCCCCCTTTCTGTTGTTTATTTCCCTTTCTTTTACGCTAGATTCCTGTGGTTATGTATGACCATAGTTATCCATTTATTCACTTTTCGATGGGGGTAATATTTGTTCTGGCACTGAAATAACAATGTTACTCATTGATCGTCAAGAAGGAGCATATAATGTACAATGGGGATTTTCATCCCTTGACTATATTATGACAACAAATCGATAAGCGTCGCCAAGACGTTCCTTGATATTGGATGGAAACCGTTACAACACTGGAGACTAAATGTTTGGGTAAACCTGCTCAATAAACTCGGAGGTAGCACGTTCTCTGAAGACGAAGTGGATATGTTAGATATTAATCCGGCCGATGGTGCGAGAAAACATGGGGAAATAGATTATGCAAATAGCCACTTCAACGATTGTTTTCCAATGGCAGATACGCGATAGCAACAGATAAGAAGAATAAAATTATAGTACTCGTATGGACACCACTCGACACACGCTGGAAGACGGCTCTTAGAGTAAACTTTTAGACTCAGATCATTCATAATAATTCAAACTTATTCTATAAAAGGCATCGACGACTATCACAATCTAACAAAAGTGATTTTACGCTCGAAAAATTGGAAGAGGGTTGTTGAAAATAATATAATGCACCTACCAGGTCAGAGAAGTAACTAAAGGGACCCACGGTTCTAAAAATTCCTTTACTCACTCTTGCACTTCCTCAGTCCACCCTCCTGTAAAGAATTCTCACGTACATAACGCCTTCATTCTTAAATTTTGGAGAACTTCAAAATGGTTAGTAAATTTTATGTAAATTCCCCGTCGTTTCTCTTCTGATGTGCCAGCGATTTTCATTTGGAACTTTCTACTGAAATTCCATCAAATTTATTTTATAAAACTTGCTAACGTGATGGCTGAGTTGAGACTACCTCTTACCCATCCCTGTTCTAAATCTTCAAAGGCAAACACGTAAATAAGTATCACATTATCCGTTATGAGGTATAATTAACCGTTTTTAAGCTTGTCAAAGCTTCAGTCTACGTCAAACTAGGCTTTCTAAGCCAATCTAAATAACTAACTAACAATAAGTGATCACATAGCCTACAGAGTGACAAACTTATTCTTCCAAAGGGTCTCGAGCTGAGCTAAACAAAAGCGGTTGAACTTTCCTCATAATTGAGAATGTTCCAGAGAGTTTATAGGAAAATATTAGCCAGATTTATATAACGAACAATATGACTAAAAGTTCAGCATTTATTAACGTTCCTGTATTGCTCTTGTTCAAATATGTTATTATGTTTTCTATGCGTGTTCCAAAGGGCTGTATGTTTGCTTCCTAATATTTTCCGAAGTTGTTAACGATGAGTTTCTGTATCATACTAAAGTGATTATAGCTCAGGTTTAACTAATTACAGCTCTTGTAATGAACCACTGCGAATGGCGCTAAAATTAAAAACTATCCTTTAAACACGCAACCCGCAAGTCAACAAAGTTGCCTTTATATCGTAGCATTGCATATTTAGATGGAAGTAAATTACTTAGATGGGAATATCACTATAGACTATTCTCTTCCCTATTTTAATTTGCTTTTAGTTGTGCTAAATTTGTTCTTATATAACTTATAACTCTAATTATTGGAAATATTTTGCCTTAAACGGGGTATTTTGTATCCTTTGAATATGCAACCCGCGTATCCATTGCTCCCGCATCAATTCTGTATTTGTAATGAGATGACGCACGTAATGCTCTTAAAGCGGGAATGTCTGCATACGTGTCACCGGAAAATAAGCAAATTATCACAGTGGCTGTGATAATGAATGAATGAATGTCTCTACGTGGTGAGCTGCAAGCAGAAATAGAGTCATCTTGTCAAAACTACGGTCCGCGGGCCGGATCCGGCTTCTGACAGGTTTTCACCCGGTCCGCAAATTGAGTGGATGTTATACCCTGAACCATTAAACCATTAAATTTCCTATTTACTGGTAGATACCGCAGATCATATTTGTTGGGCTAACATATTTTCCTCCGTATGAGAACGACTACATTTATTCCATTTTGAACGTTAAATTAAAAATTAATAAATGCTCCTATAGATACCGCCCGCGTGGCACCTTCCATGCGCTTATGTAGCCCACCTCCAAAAATATTTGGGGACACCTGATCTTGTCGGTCAAATTATCCTATTCCTCGCATCATTTTAAATTTAAGCTCTTACCAGAATGAAAGCCATGTGTGGTCAAAATTAAGGTCTAAATGTTACCTTTAAGTAACTAATTACTTTTAAAAATGTACTCTCCCCATTTTGTCTGTTGAGCAGAATTAAGTTCTCCCATTAATTTATTACATTCCAGGTTTACGACGAGTCATGTTCATACTTTTGCTATTCGATTAAACTTCGATTGCTTAAAGATTTTGTCTATAAAATATTTTATATATATATATATCATCATCATCATCATCATCAGCCATTTTCAATCCGACGTCGGATGTAGGCCTCTCCAANTAATTTGCATATATTTTTTATATCAGGCAAGACAAATCTTCAGTAAAAATAAATCAATAAATAAAAATTCCTCCATCAAATTGTTTTAGATCTACGTTAACCGTATGCGATATAAGTACGGAATTGCACATGTACAAATATAAAGCGTTAGTTTGACGAAGTTATCTCAGTGTTATGTTAAGATAATTAATAACTTTTAAATTAATCCTCGTGTTTTACGAGACATGGGCATAAAACATAGCGTAAATTTTAGCAGTGGCAAGCTGGTAACAGGAAGCATAAAACAATTAAAGTTTGTTATTCAAAGACATCGCAGAAGTCTGACAAGTGCCAAGTGTCTAATTAGTTTAATATTAAAAATTATATTGCGAATGCTACAATTATGCCCTTTATGATAGAATCGTTTCTTTTAATAGACCAGAAATCCATCTGGTCGGGCCCTAATCGAGTCATACATATAATTGCAGCAGTAAATCTCCAATTTAAGAACCTGAAAAGCAATTTACACCTTCGTATGGGTATTGCGGTTGGAGAGAATCCAAGATAGCGAAAGAGGATGAATATAGCCGTTAATCACGCGGACAAATAGCCAAAGTTTGAAAGTGAAAGGGAAACACTCGCAAAAGAATATGAAATTCAAAGTTCCGGATCGTTTCTGAATCGCATTCTCTCCGTAAAAGGAATAATTTATTGCAGGACATCTCCTTGAGCACGGTTTACCGTGTATCTGAGTTAACAGGACGTTTGAAAATTCCCTGAACCGATTTTTAATGTTTTTACTTGAATCGCTAGTAATTTATATCACCCTCCATCGAATTTACCGTTCTTTTATATCCTGTGAAAATTTCTTAGCATTAATCATAACCAACTTTTTCACACGAACATAAAATGTCTTCTTTTAATGGCAACTTCTAGAACAGCGGTTCTGAAATAATTTAGTGGATACAGGTACGGCCAAGGGGATTTCCCAAAGGCCGCAGATAATCACGTGTCTACAATTTAATCAGAAATAACAGTCATTTCAAAAACGTCATTTTTTACAAACCTGTATGATAGATAATTTACATTGATTCATACATTTGACAAAGTCATTGCAAAGTCGTCATTTCGTAGTCTATGATAAGTGCCTACTTCTCGAAAAAGAACGTAAAATTTCTAACCTTTCATATTTGTGCTTTAATATAAATTTTGTAAAATAATTCACGTAATAACAGAACAATAAGAAATGGAATACCATTATGAAAACGTCGAAACATTATAAATGCCTTACGGCTATGTTTCTGGCCGCATTAAAATGATCTTGCGGCCCCATTCGGTCTCTGTGGCCGCACTTACGAAGCGCTGGTCTAGAATAAGGGAAGCATGAGGCGGCGAAAAAAGAATTCCTAGGGAATTGGCTCACTAATATAACAAGCACGAAAACGTATTATCGTAATTTAATTTGTAAAAATATGGAAAAAAAATCTAAACCCATTAAAGCCCAAAGGATATAGTGTATATATTCTTGTGCGTAAACGCTATCATTTTGAAGAAATTTGGAAAAGGTCACATTTAAGTCACTTTGGTGCTTTGTTACCAAAGGTCTTGAACTTTCAGTTCATCGTCAGGCTTAGGAATGCAAAATGGAAAAGTAAAAGTTATATTTATTATTTTATTTATAATGGAGTTCCACGAAATCTCGCCAGTGAAGATTAATTTTAGCAGGGATGATTAATAAATTAGTTATCCAACACCATACCTAAGCATGTACAGGACAAGTCATTGTCAAGGGTAGTTACAATTAAACTATAGTCCGTAATTGCAAATCTACATTGACTTTAAATAAAATTACAATATTTTACATGTAATCTTTCCAAATTACTTAACAATTACATGTTCACATTATAATTATTACATATAACGTTTTGTTACAATTATATAGTTTTTAGTTCATTGTTTAGTTACATAGTTTTCATTTTCCCATAAAGCCATTATGATTCTTAATGTGTATCGCCGATATACACCCAGAAGAAGACTCTGAGGCCCGCCAAGATTTCCCACCCCCGTTGCTGAGACTGTAAAATATATATATGAGGACGAGACATTTCAGAACCCGAAGCTTTCACATAAGGAACTTAAAGGTGGAACATTGCTCTTTAGAGGAAGGCAGCAGAATGAGCAAGGGAAGGAGTTGAAACAAAAGGCAAGACCGCGAACGGGGAAAACGGCATTTCCACACCTATGAAGAGAAAGAAGCGTCGGGCGTGTTTCCTTCTCACGCCCTGATTTATCGCACGCGCGCCGCTGCAGTCCGCCCAAAGTACGCATTCACAGTACAGACAATTACGCCATTGTTGGAGGTCGGAATGAATCCACGTAACAATGCTCTTGCGTCTTAGGCTGAATCATGGCTGTGAGAACTAGTATGAGAAGCTTTACACCTCTGTAAGACAAACTGTGGTCGCAATGGATATTTTGCTAGACTGTGGTGAATAAGTGATACTGCATTATGGCCAGATGCTCTCAATTACTAGAGAGGTGAGAAAGCGAGTATAAATGACACCGACATTGTAGTTAAATGTTTTCGGTATTCCCAATGTAAGTAGTCTACAGGTTTTTTTTTTTTTTGAGGTTACAACCGTTTGAGATGTTTTGTGAAACAATAATAATATTTTAATTACTATGAATGTAATATTTTTAATAGATATATTATGTGAAAATTAAATTCGTAATTAAACGAGAGATTTTGTTACCTGCTTGTAAAGCTGTCGATCGTAAAAAGCAGGGTCACTGTTATTTTTGTTTCGTTTCAGTAAATAATGCAAATGCAAATACGAGCACATTTTCTAGAGAAGTGCACAATACAAGGACGTAGGGCCATCAAAGGCTCTACGTTCGTTTTAAGAGAAATTAGTTTAAAGTTAACCACATCTTCATTTCTACTGTAGAGCGCGTTCGACAGGATTGTACATTCAATGGCCTACTGGGAAAGAAAACATGAATTAAGAGTGTTACATGGGTTCCGCAAGTTCTTCCGGGCTTCCTAGAAGTGACTTCGACCTGAAGACGCCTGCAGGATAGCTGGCGAAACTGTCGTCAAGATGGGGATAATACATCGCGGTGAAGCCCGGAAGAACTTGCGGAACCCAAGTAACCAGCGCCGCGGAAACCTTCGCAGTAATAAGAGTGTTACAGATTACTGATCCCCCAACATGTAACTAAATTTAGCTTTGCTATGAGAAGTGAAACGCTGTTATATAACTCCGTCATTTTAAGTTCTTCAAGTGTATGGCAGTTATTTATGGATTTTTTCCAGTACATTTTTTTATTTAGTAGACTCCCGATCATATAATTATTTTTCAATAGAATCCCAATCAACCTCAGGAGGATAAACGGGGTTGCGGATAAAAGGGGTAGTGGTTAAAAATCACAATCACTCCGATGTACAAATCACGTTAAATAGCTTTAACGTGATTTGTACATCGGAGTGCTATTCAATATTCTTTACGCGGGTATTTTTTAATATTTTGAGGAAATCCTGCAGGAGAAAATTATAACATACTAATTAAGCTTCTGTATATTCTTAGCGGTACACAGATCCATAAAATATCTATAATCATTTCATGATTTAACTTTCATTTTATGTTTA
>KZ308724.1:395923-410942 GCA_000376725.2 Ladona fulva
TGTGACCCCTAAGTATTTACATTCATCCACCCTTGGAATAATTTCTCCATGTAATTTATAACTAATCTGTCTTTTCCTTCTCTTGTTTGTGAAGGTTATATGTTTACTTTTTCTTGCGTTTATTTGCATTCCATTTGATTGAGCCCACTTCTCGATTAACTCTATATCTCGTTGAAGTACACTTGAATCATCCTCAGATTTTATTTCCCTATAAACTATGCAATCATCTGCAAACAGCCAAATTCTGGACGAAATACTGCTTGGTTTTTAATGATGTACAGAGAGATATTTCCTAGAAATCTATTGCCAAGTGTTATGAAAAAGAGGAAATGATTTAGTGTTAAATTTTCACCTAAATTCTAAGAAATTACGGCTTATTGCCGTAATTTCTTGGAATCTCCTAAGAAGTTTGAAGGAAGCGTAATTGTAATGTAATATTTCTTATTCAATTAACGTCAAGTTAAAAGCCAAAGAAACTCATTTTAGGTAAAATGATAAAAAAGATCATAAAAAGTTTCATCTTTCCCTACAAAGCAAGATTCTCTCTTTCATGAGACATAGATTTTTAATTTGAAGCAACGGCGCATTATATTATGAAGCATTTCAATGTTTCAGTAACTTTTCTAGTGCATATTGCTTTATGAGTTAATTTCAGAGCGTATTATTCATTTTACCCCGCAGATGAAAATTTACACGGTAACATATATATCGCTTACATGTTTTTTATACATTAAATTACAATGATAAGTCTTCCGCAAATATGCATTAAGACCGGTAATATGCAAGTGATAGGCGGCTATGGTTAGATAGAAAAAATATATAAGTTTTTTTACTTCTTAAACATTGACTAGATTACTTTATTGACTGATTTTATCATATACTATGTATCTCCCAGTATTGAGTTGGGCATCCATTTTTATCGACTGTTTGTGCCTAAGTATTTATTGACTAAATGCTTTAGGCCTACTTATTTTATACTTTTAAATATTTTATTACTTATGTATTTTCATACATCTGATTTTTATTTTATGTATTTCTTATACTTATATGTATAACTTGTTTCTTTTCTTACCTTATAGTCACCACTATCATTTGTGTACCCTTTCCGCAGCACACTTCTCCGGACATTTTCCTATTGCCAATACTTTTATCAATGCATTTCTCCAGTTTTTCTTTACTCCCCGAAAACTACTTTTTCAATCGCTCTCAAACGAATTAATCTCTATTCAAGGAGTTTCTTAAGAACGACGGAAGGTAAGAAGGAAAAGGAGAGAGACACGCTACGTATTTCATGTATAACTTTTATGTATTTCGTCATCCTACCGCGGTAACGATAGCAATAGTAGAAACAAAATTGTGGAAATCTACAATTACGATATCGATACAATTTACTTTAGAATCTCTTTCCCAAACGTCAAGCCCGTGAACATAACTTGTATTCTTATTCGAATGCACTGCATGCTTTGTTTAACCAAACTCAAATGCTTTGTTTCAACCCCTTGCTAGTAATTAAATTGTTCGCGTACCAAAATACACAGCAGAGGGTGAGTTAGGCTTGCTTCGGCTTTACTGATTGTTAGGTTAATCTCCTCTTAATAAAGTTCGGTAAGGACTAGTTCTCTTTGAGAAGCTTATAAACTTCAGATGGTGTTTTTAATTGCCTAATGGTGCGGACAAGGGTGAATATCATTTGTCGCCTTCCAAGGCTTAGCAGTTCCTTTTCGGCGACAAACTTTGCGGCGTCCCTAATCTTCACACCGGATATTTTGCTTGCCAAAATTGATGCCTTGGGGTCCCTTTCATCAGTTCTATCATACATCTTTCCTAATCAAACTGTTTTCCAAGCCTATCCTGTCCCCCTTCTTTCTTGGTTCTCTTCTTTAATCATCTTTTGTATTTTAATGTTTTATTCCATGCACTTTGCTTGTGCGAATGAACGAGAATGTTAGTCGCTCTTCTCTTTACCCTAACGGGCATTTATGAAAATCATTTCTCTATTTTTGTATCAAATTTTGCTTATATAACATCTCTAATGTTTTTGATTTGTAATTTCACTTCCGTTGGGATTAGCAAGGTTTTCGTGGTTTTTGTGGGCGTTTTCTCCCAGCGTATATTTTAATGTATCAACGATAATAATCTTGATTCATTAATTACGACAGTTGTTAATTATGATATTTTTATTTATCAATCACAATAATTAGTTATTATACAACCATAATAATTAATAATGTTTAATGTATCAACCATAAATTTATGCCAGCAAGTTGCAACCTCAAACCATTATCGCAATTTTACTTTTTCATTAAATATAGTAGATATCATTAGGGCATACGAGATTAATGATAATAAAAAGTATTATAATAAATGTACTTATCCAGCGACATACGTATGCATGTATAGTACAAGTCATTTTCATAGGTAATTAAGATTGTAATATAAAAGGTAATTAAAAATCTACGTTACATTTAATTTCAATTACAACATTTTACATTTTACTACCATACTAGATTACTTATTAATAACAAATATACTCGTACATTACAATTGTAATACAGAACGTGTAATTATAATTGCAAGACATAACATTTTATTACAATCCTATATTATGTTGTTACATGATATTCTAAATTGTAATCTAATTAAGTATGTTTTTCTTTAACAAACTCATAACAATGTAATATTTAAATTTTCCGTAACGTACAACATTACTTTATTTAATAGGCCCACGTAATTTGTTATTAAACTTTTAGATCCATCACCTCAAAGCTTCAATTAGTTGGTAGAGAGGCTCACAACTAACTTCGCCAATAACGGTTTGTCTATTTAATTATAGTAATAAGGACTTGATAAGGTGAATAAACTTTTTTGAGTCAAACTTAAAGTAATACATTCCCTCCTGAAGCGAAATCTCCTTCTCCACAAAGGATCTCTTTTTCTCCACCTACACTAAATTCTCAACCTCCGCCAAGCATTAGTTTCACTCCAACATTCTAATAACTCGGTTCGAGCCACTAGCTTCGGGAAACCTTCGCACGTTCTCCCTCTCATTTCATCGTCCATTAACTCGCTCCCGTTTCCACTTACCGCCCAAAATCTCAGCGCGCACTCAAATTCCTATTTGGTAATTATCCATTACCGATATCATTTCGCGCCACCTACATGAGTTGTGTCAACTACTTGCTGTTAATGCAACGTAAGCCGAGGATAATAACTCATAATTCATACGCTCTCAACGCTGACACAGTTTGTCAATGAGTGGTTCGATTTTCAACGATGCAAAGGTCTGAAGCAGAGGCTCGTTAAGGATTAATGTCACCACGGAGTTACAAATACGACTTTCCTTTTCCAATCTTGGCCTTATTCTTTAGTTGGCCAATAGTAACGTGTTGTTTTACTTAACTCCGGGACATTCTTAAATTTTTACCTGAAACACTTGGAATCTTCTGTGAGAAATAGTACATGTTCAAGAGGGTTGAGAACGTGAGAGTACACTGCTGTGTCCTAAATGAAAAAAAAAACATTGCGTGTTTGTTCAGAGTATTTTAGGAAAATGAAACCATTATAGAACACTTGGTGAGGTTCACGAAAAAAAAAATAATTACCACAACAGTTTATTTGGAATTGAATTTATGAGAAAATAAACCATACATTTACTGAGAAAGCTCTTATATCACGGGTTTTTTTCGCCCACTTCTTGTGTGGGTGTTTTCCCGCATCGTGGGTTTTTCTCTTTAAACCATCAGTTAAGGAATTTTTTCCTACAACCAAAGTCTTTGTGTTTTTATATGAATCTATATCTAGTTCTCATTTTTCTTTATCAACAGTCAGCCTATTAATTTGCATCTGCTGTTTGTACCAAATTCCTTGTACCTATGTCTGCCGGACTGTTTAGATGTATTTACTTTTCTAGGAAACGGGTAAGGGTGATCTAGCGCAAGATGGTACGCACCCAGGAAACATAGCAAGGAAGAATGAGCTTGAAAAAAGTCTGACGGGACCGGGAATCGAACCCGAATCTTCCAATTGCCGGTCGGGTGCTCTGTCCGTTGAGTTCTGCTGGGATATCCGGATTTGAATCCCGGCTCCGTCAGACTTTTTCATGTCCATTCTTCCTTAGATTAATTTTCTAGATTGAAGTTTATTGTAGTCAATTGTTTTTTGTTATTGGTGTAATATTATTATCAAGTAATATCTCTATAGTTAGGTGGAAGAGAGGCCATTTTGGCATAACCTCGCCGCAAAAGTTAAACAAGCTACATGATTGGCTCCGAAATCTTCTTCGTCGTTAAAATGAAATGTCCATAGGAAAATCGTGAAAATGAACCGTAAAAAATGTCTACAATTCTCAAATTACAAAAAAGTTGTCACGCACTCTCAATGTTGGTAGTCAGTAAGATTTAATTACCACATGCTTTGGTAGTTTTCAATGCATCCACCAAACGTTCGTTATTCGAATATTTATAAGACGAATCTGAAGAAAACGGCGAAAGCGACCTTCGTTAGCCGAAAATTCGTTACCTAGGTTACTCTTTAATCAATATATAATACTTTTGTCAATATTAGCGGGTCTCGGAGGCAGAATGGTTAGTGCGCTAGCTTTTAAGCACTGACATCCTGGGTTTGACTCCCGATTAACCGGGTTTTCCGGGCTAAGGCATGGGTATTTGTTTTCGTCGTTTGTGTCTCTATTCGTCCAAATCATTAAAACGGGTATAATCAGGGGTTCCGGCTTCCGTTAAAGAAATAATAGTTATTATATGTCACTATTTAATTCTACCTAATTTCATAAATCTTCGCCTCTCACATTTTACTAAGCTAATGAGCCATTTTTAACTTCGGAATTACATCAATAGAGGCCCAACGTTTTAATGACAAAACTATCTCACAGAGTTTCGGGGTGATGTGATGTCACGTGAAAAAGTTTGATTATTAGCAGCTGGGAGAATAATAATACCTTTTTAATTAACTGAAAAACTGTAACTACTTGGGAAAGCATTTCATTCTCTAAGTCAAAAGCCCTTCCTAACAAAGTTACGGAGCTTGTATCTGAAGTCAATGGTTATATAAAGTTTTTCAGACGGCTTATCGTAAACGTCTCGTCTATCTTTAGTATTCNAGAATATCAATGAGAGAACCGCAAGATATCCTCCAAATCTGCAGGGATTTTATAATATAACTTGTAGGACATTCCTTCTTGTTTACTTATAGTAAGGCATTTTTAGTTTACGATTCATTTATATGCACAGTTAATGAAATTCAATGAAAAGACATTCAGAGAAGAGCGGATTCGTAATCGACAATACAAAATTTCAGGATGAACCAATGGTCCTGGGTAGAAATAATGGGTCTATTATCCTTCCTCTGAATGTACATTTCTGTAACAAAAGCGAAAAGATGAAATGATATCCAAGGCTTTATCTGATGGAGGAAAGGTCAAAAGAATGGAATTACGGAAAATTCTGAGGAGATTGTGAGATAATTATTCAGAATCTGAAGATGTGAAAAGGAGATGACTTCTTCACATACTTTTCTTAAAAATGAAATATTTACAATTTGTTTTTTTATAATAATGAAATAATCGTATATCTCTGTAGAATTGTAAGAGGGAGTCCGGAGACCTATATATATTAAATATATTTTTTAATTTGTAAAGCATTAATTGCTTAAGTAGATTTAGTGACACTCAAACTTGATGCTATTCACACAAGGGAAAGAGTTTAGGTGACTTGGCACGATAACCTTGGCAACTAGGAAAAATCCCAAGGAGAAACGGACATAAAAAAGTCTTACGGGACTGGGACTCGAACCCGGGTCTCCCAACTCCCAATCTGAGAGCAACGGACCGGCAATTGGGAGATCCGGGTTCGAGTCCCGGTTCCGTAGGACATTTTTCATGTCCGTTCCTCCTTGGAACTTTATTCCATTACCAGAATTTTTGCTGGAAAATCGGGTATCGTAATTTTTATGTGAATACGAATCAAAATTCTCGTTCAGGCATATAACTATTTATTTATCATGCTAAACTTAAGTAATATCATTCTCTCATAACAATGACACGTTTTAGCGAAGTGAGTGAGTAAGTGAGTGTCGACCAAGTGACCGTTGGTGAAGTGGTTGGATCCCTTACGCTGATATTCACACCCGACGTGTTCACACCCGACGAGGGACGAATGTGCCGATAAACCATCAGTGACGATACAATTTGTTGAATATCACCTCCACCAACATCTATCCTTATAGTGCTTTTATCACCTCTGTGTTTTCGTGGGTTTTTTTTCGCCCCCCTTCTTCTGTGGGTGTTTTCCCGCATCGTGGGTTTTTCTCCAAAAACCTTCAGTTGAGGAGTTTTTTCCCCACATCCCAAATCTTTGTAGTTTTATAAGTATCTATATTAAGTTTTATGCATTAGTTTATTTTAGCAATATTTTGTATACTGTAATTAGAATATTTCTTTTACCCTTATGTTTGAATTTTACCTTTATGTTTGAATTATTGTCGAGATTTCTTTTTCTTCANTTTTTAAAGCATCATGCTTATTTGTTTCTCGTGGATCGACTGATTTTCGTGAACCTATTTTGTGACTTAGTGAGATAAACTTCCTTTCCGCAGCATTTAGGTTGGAAAAAGGAGCCAATCTCAATTTATTCAAAGAATATTCAGTAGCACATCTGTCATCTGTCTCATTGCCTTAGATTTGTATGCTTTGAACCGATTTTTACGTCTACGAAGACAGCATATTTCTTAGCACCTTAGAATGGTTCATTAAACTTTCAAATCTTTCCCTCCTCACAAAGAATCCAAATGAGAGAGAGTTCATTGAATGAGATCCTTACTTCTTTAAACCTGAAATACGAATTTAATTTCTTCATTCCGAAAAAAGTATCCCTTTTGAATATCGTCATACGAAATAACTCCCCGTTAAGACACTTAATATGGCTCAATAAAAGTGCTCGTATAATAGAAGATTGAATCAGATATTTGCAAGGTAAGATAAATCAGCCATTGTCTTCCATTTTAGTGATGTAGTAGTCCTTTTATCTTTCAACAATCTTTTCCTATCGCATTTTTACTTGCATTGTAGTTTATGCAAAAGAAATTGTTTAAGATCTACAAGGTCTTTATTTAGACATTGAGATTAAAAATCCACTTATTCCATCTAACCTGTCGTCAGAGATATTAATAAAAGCATAAATAAATTTGTAAATAGAAATAGGAGAAAACTAAAGAAGTATTTGTGGATATAAAATGCCTAAGTAATATCTTACAAAGAAATGTCCACAGCAGGAAAACATCCAATAAGAGGTTTTCAGAAGCCTGCGCAAACCTACTGATAGCTCAAGCTAAAGGATGTGAAAGATACTGCGAGGATGGAAATTACCTTAGCAGTACTGTAACAAAATTAACTAAAACTAATTCGATGAATCAATAAAATCGCAAAGAAACTAGCATTTTAAACAACATGACCCGAAAATTGAAACCTTTTGAGAATTTAAGTAAGAGTGTCCAGCAGAAGAATTACGAATGAAACATTAAAGAAAATAAAAAAACGGAGTGTATGATTCGTTTGATTTGATTTCTCTTTTTGTATTTTAGTTCCATTTGATTTTTTAAATTGCCATTGCCTCTTAAATACCTTTTACACCCGAGTATCTCCCAACATCCCTCTGTTTGTATCCTCCTAACATCTCTCAATTCAATTAACGTTTATGCATCTAACTATCATAGCTTACCCTGTCCGGATGTCTTTTCCCTTGGTTCATTATTTATCTCCCTCCTTTTCTCTTCTCAATTTCTGATATTTTCCACATTCTTTTATAAGCGATTCTCGTTCTCCACCTATCTTTACAGAATGAGGGACGCAGAACATTTACCATTGAATGTCGCATCGCTATTTCTTCCGAGATTTGTTCATATGATTCAACGGACAAAGAATCGATGGTGATAAATGTACGGAATTCGAGTTACTTCGGTAGCATATCTGTTTTTGAATAGTTGGATTATAAATACTGGCGATTGACCAGGTAATTTATATTCTTCGGGTTGTGAACTTACTCGGCAAAACAGATAGATGGAAAATTGATGTGTGCACATTAATAATAATAATTATTCTGCCACTCTGAGTTCTAGGGCATTTTACACATAGCGTTTCACCCAAGAATCAGTTCACCCGAGATATATTTTACCCAAGTGATGTTTTCCCGAATAGCGTTTCGTGAGAGGATTGTAATTAATCTTTCTGAAACACTGTTTGGAGAAACCCTGAAAGCTTCCCTGAATTCCACGCTTCAGCTTACCAGTGATGGTGATTCGGTACGTGGATTCCTTACCTTTTACGAGCCCGTATTTCATCTTGAATCCTTCTTCAGAATGGCTATTCGTTCTGCTCTTCGGAAAACAGTCCTCTTTAATCTGCCCTTCGCTTTCCTAGCAGTTCCATACCGACGACCTTTCCCTCTATTTGAAAGACCCTTTCACCCTTTATCTCTGCACAATGCTTTCCCTTTTCGCCGCTCCTGCCCTCGTCAGGGTGATAAGGCCACTCCCCTGGTACCCGTTTTAAATGCCTCACATTCGTAAGAAATCTCTTTCTAATATATATTAATCCTAAATTTAATTTTCACCCTACCCTAATATTTCCTTGGCTGTCATTCCTGAATGTTAGGAAAAGAATAAAACGTCATCAAAATTTACCGAAGAGATCAAATCGTTAGAGAGTTTATGGCGAGGGCGAAATTTTGACTTCATTGAACAGATTAATTAAACTCTTGCTATACGTAGGTTTGAGTAAGTTTTTCACACACACTTCTCTTCTAGGTATTTTCTTGGATGTTGTATCGGTATAATCTTTGTCAGATACGTATATTTTAGGGTTAGGGATAAGAAAAGACTAACAGTCTCAATCTCGCCCCGAAATAAAGTCGTTTTAATTTTATTATAATTATATTTAAGAAATAAATAAACATAAAATACCTAATGGAAAATAAATAGATGCCTTGGCTAGTATAATGATGACAACCTTTTCCACTTAAGGATATTCCTCCCCTGCTTTAAACGCGGCTAATCTCTAAAAAATCCATGAAAGCGAGCGAAAAAAATTTAAAGTGAACTAACAACATTTTTTCTGCTCTAAAACACCTAAATTAACTCTCTTTTTTATTCCCTGATAAACTCCTGCCATTTGCATCATTAAATATCTTTTGAATCTTTCTTTCCTACACCTTTTGCTTCGTATCATACCTTCAATTATTTTATTTTGCAATATCTCTTACTTTTTTATGCAAAATAATACAGGTATATGTTGTACATACTAAAGTGTTCTACCTTTCGGAAGGTCCATGTGCCCTAATATTCCCCATTCATAGCCTTTTCTTTCGTTACCTGGTAACTCACCCCCCCCTTATTTCATCTAACATTTTTTGCCTATACCTTCCCCTCTGTCTCTTCCCCTGCATTCTACCCTCAATCACACCCTTCAGCAATCCCTCTCCTATTATATATACCTTCCACCAAACATCTTTTGAGTTAATCATTTACCTCCTTCTTCTCTTAAAACTNTTTTCCTCTTAAAACTTGACCCACACCTGTCAGCTGCCATCCATAGCGTTAGCTTCCAAAATCCTCTCTTCCAACATCTTCAGCTCTTCTTTTTCTATTGACCCAACTCTGTGTACCTATTTTACGCACGTACATCTCGAAGTCTCCCCGTCTTTTGATGCCCTTATTTCGTAGGACCTACGTTTTACATCCATCAGCTCGCGATATGATATCGGATCCAGTAACCTTTCCGAATGAACTGCCGAAGTGCTAAGTGTAGATCGCATAAATGAGATAATGTGTAATTTCTGAAAAATTGCTAAAGTGAAAAAAGCAAGTGTTACGAAAATGGTCTCAGATGCAGGTTACGAACCATTGAAAAGAAGGAGATTAGAAGCTTGGCTGCGATTGCTTGATAGATTCTGAGAAAATAAAGCGATAAACAGATGTGAAAAATAGCAACATAACTGGGACTCGAACACAGGTCTCCCACTTTCAGAGAAAATACATCTGTGTAAGACGTAATCGATATTATGCGACTCTCCTGCTACTTTAGCCGGTCCATAAATGAGCGTAAAATAAGAGGAATAGATGCTAAGACGTCCTGCTACCAAATCTTGACGAATGAAATATTCATAATTTATCTTTTGGTACGGGATAGAGAAAAATATATCATTTATATACTTTTAGCTCAGCCTTGTTCATGGCTATGATGATACGAAAGCTACTGAGGTATGAGTTATGCTATAATAATGAGATTGATTAAGGTTTCTCCTCATGTAATGTTACGAAAAGTGTTATTCGCAGGGTCATTGTGCTTCACTAACGTGGGCTTGTTCTGCCCATAGCATTCTGGCTCAGTGAGGAAAGCAAGGGCAAACTACCTCACTCCTCATCTTGCCTAGTAAGCCTCATTTCCCTCTCCTAGCTATTCGTATCAGATGGTAGAGGCGATGAGGTCCCAACCGGCCTTCGGGCTGAATACTTTACAGGCAGATGCTAAGACAAGTCGTCTTAGGGACTTACTCTTTCCGCGAACGGCACGCGACAACAATAAGCCAAAGAATAGCTCAGACACGCATGAACGGTACCACACGCCGAAAGGCGGTTTGCAGAGTAATTATGTAGATGTGGTTTACTTTTATACACGTATACATAACACATACTTGCACACGGTGCAAGTTCTTCAATCGATCAATCAATTCTTCATCAAAGCATACGTCGTTTATAAGATTCTTTGTCATGGCCCAAGGCAGAGATGCCTAAGAAACTTTTTTCACTTCTTGCAGCTCTATTTGTTTTTGCTCCTGTATCCGTCCTCATCTCCTTTACCCTCCAGCGGTGTCCCACTTAATAAATTCAGTATTGAATCAGTTTCGAAGCAGGAACTTCCTCCGTCGAGGCCACATTTCCTCTGACCTTTGCCATCTAAAGATCCCTACCCTGCGGACCCATCCAATACCAAATTGGGAGCTATACTCCAATCTTCTCGAATTATTCTTTCATCGCACCTTCGCGAAGTCTCAAATGCATTCCCTCTCTGCGAGGGTTAAAAATTTTACTGCGCCTCTCCAATGGTTGGGTTTTAAGGGATCGTTCCTTCGAGAAGGAACGAGGTCAGGCGCGATTGAAAAGCGAGAAATAAAGCGATATCTTTGGGATCTCTCGCGAGATTATTCCTTGCGGTGTCGTTATGTCCCAGGCCCTTTCGTAATATTTACGATTCATCTTTGGAAAATTTCTCTCTCGGTTCCAATTGTATCACCTTTATTTGCTCGCATTAAAGTTTATTTCTTGAGTTATGGAGCCTTATCAGATGGATTTATAGAGGGATATGGTCGTTGAGAATAGCTCGAATTGTGATCACCAAGGAGTGCTTTTATCGAAGAAAAACCTCGCGGATTTTATCGCCCTACTTCAGACATCTCTAAAGTTAAATATTAGATATCTAGATTTAGTATCTTAGGCTAAAGAAGTTGGACCTGATATTTGCCGTTTGGATATGGAGTTCCACTCGTCGACATTTGACGAAAAGAATCACTTATCTGTCACCGTTTATTTTCAGTGTAAAAAATGCGCCTGATTTCCAATTTGCGTGTAATCAAGAAGAACTGCAAGAAATGAAATATATACTCTTTGTTAACGCTCAAGGTCTTGACAGCGGCGCGAAAAGTGATAAATTAATTTATTTCCTGTACAATACCGCAGTTATATGCAAAGTCAGGTGGCGACGTTAACTTTCACCACGGTATACATATATCAAAACAATGTTACAAAATTCTCAATCTACAACTACAGAAAATTAGGGTTTAACCACCTCCTCCATTAACCATGTTATTTTTCAACCTCACTTATTTACAACTTAACTTATTTACAACTTAAAGAGATATACTTTAATAAATAACCTAAGACCACTACAAACACCATGTTCATTTAAGAACTTACTCGAACAATTCGCTAGAACGCTTGTATGCACAAGTACAGAATATCAGTACATAAAAAAGAAAGCATTGCTCATTCGAAACATTAACTTATTAAGAAAGAGTTACATAGTTATAATTTAAAAATGAAACTCAGCATTTACACGTGTCATTACTATCCCGTAAGATTTTTCAGGGTTCCTGAGAACCCTTCACGACTACCCGTGGGAAATTCTAATGGAATGATTATTGCAAAACCTTTCTGAAATAATTTGGAAAAACAACCACTGAGAGATTTATCTCCATAATCCGTGAATTTCATATCATAATTTTCAAACAAGAAAATTTGTAAATTGTATCTTGTGAAGGTTATGAGTTCGCCATGTTTCTCGTGGATTTTTTACCTTGCGTGAATTTATGTTTTTTCATATAATCTACAGAGGAGGACGAGATATTGTGGAAATTCATCATGTTTTTTCATTTACATTTACTTCACGGTTGATGAGAAGAAGTACATTATGGAAATTCTTAAATCAAATTTTTATTATTGATATTAATTGTATTATTAATTCTTATTCCTAGGCAACATCCGAAGACTTGTGTGAATTGTCAATTGTCATTGTCAACTGCATGGCATTAGGCACTAGCACAATACGCAATTATTGAGAGAGAGCATTTCGGTTAAAGTAAAAGTATACTTAATAGTTTTCAGTGAAAGTACATATACACGTATACCTAATCACTCATTTGAGTTTATTCTTCCAGGATATTTATACACTCAAAAACGAATTCTAAATGCCCTTATGACAACTGAATAGTTTACTAAGCAACACAGTATACTCTTAAAATGTTACTACGTAATTAGATGCACAAATATTAGCATGAACTAGCTAGAAAGGGTATTAGGAAATTCCGTACAGTAGCATGAATTTTATCACTGCAAATCGTCTAAGAAAGAAGCTTCTTTGGCCAAAGACTTTTAATAGGCATTCCGTTCAATTCATCTCTTTTATCGCCTAGGAGCCATGGCGATAAAACTCGTTCCTTGAAATGAAGGTTCAGACTTAGGCGAGGGTTCCCATTTTAATTGACTCTAAAGCTGGAAAGAGTTAGTCGATTTCAGATTGGTGCCTTTTAATCCAAATTTTCTGTATTCCGACTTTAACTCCCCCTCTCTCGCCCTCAAATTATCGCCTCTCATTCTTCTCTCTATGACGTTCCTTCGTTTTACCTTCCTTCCGAACCAACGATCTCTCAGACCGGGGCAGTAAATCTTTCCCTGAATTTGGAAACCTTCCCCTATTCTCCATCTTCCTTTCTTACCGTCCTTTGTCGTATTCCCCTTTTTAACATCCTTCCTCAGTTGTCCATTCATCCTTTACCTCCCAAGAAACATCCATAAAATTCCAGAGTATCTAAGATGCAGGGTTGCCAACTTACGAAATGTAAATGTTTAAAGGTGAATCTGAACATGTAGACATTTCATGTGATTACATGGATAAGTAGTTCAATGATAAACCGTTTCCTCGTTAACTGTATGTAAAGGTAACTAGGTGACACAATAAGAGAGCGATATTTGAATTTAAATTTTAAACTTTCACTATTTTATAGTCATCTTTAACAATAAGGATGCGTTTTTGTATCGTGTAGCGCTCCATGTTTACTAACTTATCTGTCTCATACCGACCTGTCTCAATCCTATACCTATAGAATCATAACAGCCAAATTGGCGCGCAATTCAAATCTTGTACTCTTATTGTAACACCCTATAGTTAAATCTCCAGCATCGACATTCTTTATCAACAGCACCACCGGAAGTCTCTAAGCAATAGGATGGCCATACGCCGAAAGGTGGAAAATGGAAAGCAATAAAAATACACGAAGGCCATTTCCAATTCAAGGTCGATTTCGAGCAATTTTCGGAAAACGTGTATATGAACGCGTTGCCCTCTTGCCTATCCGGGAGCCCTCTAGCTTTATTATCCAATAAGATACTCTAAAAATATATACCTTATAATTATAATATATACTCCATGAAGTGACGAATAACAAAGGAATGGATCCCTGTGACACAGTAGGACAGCAACACTAGGACCAACTTACTACACTATTATTCACTATTCACACAAAACTAGGACTAACAACAACTAGGAAAAAATTAATACCTACAGCTTACGTTTAAGCGAGCTTTTCCATGAATTTTCAAATCCTACTCTTATTACCACCTTGTTGCTATAAAGTACTTGCACTCCAAAAATGGCCGATAAACCTACAGTTGATTTCATTTTAAATGTAGAAATATAACGCATGGGGTTATAATGACACCGCGCGTCTAATCAAAGCGAGGAAAATCAAGTTCCTTTTCCCGAGCATCAAATCTGAGTTGCGGGCTACCATTCAGAAGCGGTTGCCCTTTCCTTACCCTACCCTGTTCACTAATCCGAGAGAGGGGTCCGATATCGAGTAGTTGGCACCCCTTGGCGCCGTCCACAAGGCAGACTCGAGTGCCGCAGCTCGATTTCGATCCCTCCCGCCCTCAACGCATCTCCCGTTGAACGAGGGCCAAAAGACCTTCCCCTCCCTATCTCTTCCTTCGCATCTGCCTCACCCACTCCCGGCATCCGTACCCTACGCACCGTGGATTCTTTCCAGAAAGGTGCCGTAAAGGAAACCGCGGTATAAGTCAACCCTTCGTGCGGAATGAATTAAATTAACAGCCTTTCCTTCCACGGAGAGAGAAGTCACCAGCGCGTGTACCTGCAACCCCCACTACTTTTTATCTCTCGTCTCCCATCCCCTAAAAGTTTTGGATCGAGGACGTGTGCAGAGAAATGATTAAGTCTGTGGAAGAAAAGATTGTTTCCGAGGGCAATATATAAGGTGGATATAGGGGTGGATTGTTGCTGCTCAAACGTGAACACACATACATACATGTATACAATCGTCTATATTGGTCGAAATTTGGACTAGAGAGTACCATCTTTCATTTAATCCTACTCGAAATAATGTAAAAATACGAAAATATAGCACTAAATAAGATATGGGACAATAATATATATATATAT
>KZ308724.1:411224-440589 GCA_000376725.2 Ladona fulva
TGAGAGTTCACCCACTGGCGGCTTGCAAAGTAAATATCTAAATCTAAATCTAAACAATAGAAATTTAAATTTAGATAATAGTAGGATCATTGGATTCACAGCGAAAATAATTGCAGATCGATGGTATCAGAGAATATATTCTTCTAGTTATTAATACTGCAAAATTTGAATACTGTCAGATCAAAGATGCTGCTAGTTTCGAGTTCCAACCATATAATCCGCATAATAATAATCATATGTAAAATTTCCGAAAGTTTCTCTGTCGCTCTCTCCTTCCACAGATTTACATTCATGGACTAATCTTCCAAACTATACCATCTATTTCGACCAAACTTTACATACTAGGCCTTAGGAACGCGGTAAAAAAAAACTGTGCAGGTCTCAAATATCTAACATACCCTGTTCGATCTTAGTATTCAGAATAGCGTCCATTATAAATGCATGAAACTTTCCTTTCTTAATCTCTTGAGAGCATTCAGTATCTTACAAAATTAAGTTAGAAATAATGGTACTAATAAATCAAAGCAAGTTCGAATATAATGCAAATTGAATGAAAATTCTTATTTTGGAATACTGTTTCTTATTTGAAATTGAGATTATTAGGGTAACAAATATGACACATTTCTAAATTTGCAGTTTTAAACCACTCGATCCCTCAACGACCAAAGCTATAGCTCACTCCGTACTAATGCATATATCCTCGTGAGAATGAAAAGATAATTTAGGCTCAGGAAGAGTTGACGGAGAGAATGTAATAACTTTTCCCTCGCAAATTTTATTTCTGAAATTTGGGGAATAGCACGAGGTAATGAATTTTAACTTCATGAGTATTGTTGCTCATAAATTCAATTTTTCTAATTTTCATGCGTTACTAATTTTTTAAATAATATGTAGTACTTAAACATAGAGGATGATCCGTCTCACTTATGGAATAAAGAAAAATATAATTCAGTATTATTGTATTTGATTTCAATTTATATTTTGTTTAGTCCTGCTTGACGGAGAAGTGATGATTTGTTACGAAAATAAAATGAAGAGTGGATATAATTTCCCCACCTTGTGCCCACTTTTCTTAAAAGTAATGTGTGCAAAACTTACCGCTGATAGAATGTCATTCGAAATCTAAAATAATAATAGTTACATCACTCGAAAACATCTTACTTAGGAATAATGAATGAAAACATCGTCCTCTTTTTACCAATTTACCAATTTACCTATTAGGTTGCAATGTAGTATTTCCATTGCTTAAGGATCTTCCCTTCTGGTTCAACTTTGAAAATCATGAGCTAGAATAAAAAGAACTTCGTAAATTTCCACGGTAACTTTACGAAGTTCTTTTTATTCTATTTCAGAATGTCTTTCCAAGAAATACGGCGTAGCATGATCGAATTTATTTGAAAATCATTTTGACATTTACAGGATTCCATCAAAACCACGGAAGGAAAATTCCCAAATATTATATAAGTAACAGTAACATATTAGCTTCTTAAAAATTCGTAGCGGCGAAACCTCTCTTTCCCGTTTTCTCCTACAATGGAAATTGTTTTTCTACGATAAACTCCACAAATCGAGACATTTTTCTCCTACTTCAATCTACTGGTGAGTGAAAGATAAGATGGGACTATTTCGCCTCAGTACAGCATGAATAATATCGTTCATAACTTTTACTATTACATACGGTATTGTTTTATTTGAATTGCGGTGGAGAAAGAATTCCTACATTCTCACTCAGGGTAAAGGGATCAAATTCGCAATACCACCGTTTCGATCCCGTGTTCTCATTCGTGGATAAGTTTATCACCATGGCGATGCGTTGTTTATGACCCCACGGCGCTAGCGGCGATAAAAGTCAGTGACCTCTTACTGGGGGGCGTAAACCCTTCCTTAACCTCGCATACCACCCTCCATTCCCCAGAACTTTTCCAATGCCCACTCACCTCTCCGTTGCCCATTCATTCAACTCCTACTTCCAAGCCTTACCCACTCTCGACTTCTCCATTCAGGATGGAGAGTCGTATTTATTTCTCTGGCATGCTCCGGTCGTAAATAGGAGTACTACTTGTCGTAGGGATCGTTCGTGTATTTTTTCCTGCATTTATTATCCCCAGTGTTGCTTTTGTAAGGGCTGCCTAAGTATCTACCTTTCGGTGTCACCTATTAACCGCTTGTCTCCCACACCGCTGAAGTTTCGCGGCTTGGAAATTAAAAGCAGTTCCCATAGAAACCACATAGAACCATGGCTACAAATAGAAACGGCGTATATTGCGTAAATGTGTTTACGGCCCGGAAGTCCTTAACAGTACATCTGCCCCCAGATGTCTATCAGCGGTCTTTTAGTGATGTTGACCAAGTTAGTTCGAAACATTACAAGAATGCTTTCTTCAAAGCAAAACATGTATCTTTAGAATACGAGACTTGAGGTAATATAGAGATTGCTAAAATTCGGTCTTACATTTTATGGGGTTATGTAGTAAAGGTTTCATAATCCTGAATTCAGTTAACTCACATAATTTTAGATGTTCAAGGTCTTGAACAGGAAATGTACATTTCATGACTCGAAAATACACTTATTGAATTTGACGGATTGATTGAAAAAAGCGTAATTCTTCGAGATGTTTTGGTTACAGATAATCCAAATAGAAGATTTAAGGCATAGCACTTTTAAATTTTCCACGCCATGAAAAATTAACATTTAAGAGAATTAATATAGCGTTATTTTGAAATTAAAAAAAATACGAAAATTAGAATTCTGTAAAAGGTAAATGATGAAGAGAAAAATACACGAAAGGTAATATTTTATTCGCTCAGGGATGTTAAAACTATTGTGTGTCATTGCATTTTCAATTAATTGTGGTAGGAATGAACGGAGTGGCATTTCAGACCTTAGTTAGCACTGGAGATTGTTTCAAGGGTTCCCCTAGAGCTACGTCATTTACCAAATAATATTAAAACTCCTCGACTACCAATGAACTTCAAAACGCTTGCTTCGTTCATACGTTTAATAGATCGGTATTCTTAAACAAGGATGTAAATTGTAATCAACATTTTCTATCGCCCTTTATTCGACTTCTGGGCTCAAATTGGCCCCTAACAATGTCATTTAGACCTCTTGAGGTCGATATCGAGAAAATAAGAAAAGCATTACATTTCATGCGACAACACAGATTTGAGATAGACTGGCATCTCAAAGACTCTAGGTACGTAATGAGCGTGTTTGAGTTTACAGAACTCATTAATGATTCGTCTTCTCTCCCATGCCCTAAAATAAGTCTTTTTAATTGCTCTACCCCTGAGCTACAAAGATAAATTTAACGGAATGCAGCATGAAATTGATTATTTAACTATTCTGTTAGTATTTTATGAAAGTGGGATATTTCACGAACACATCCTCATGTTACGTCAATTGTCGGTTTTATCGATTATCTCGAATATCGGTGATATCGGTCATATTGAATATCAATGGCATCGACTATCGATACCAGGGGAATTATTTTTGTATAAGCTTGAAGCCGAAAAAAAGTCATTCGTTTGCTCTAAAAGAAGGTGCACCTTTAAATATGCCGCGAAAAATTTACAATACAAACCAATTCCTTATTTGCTTACCTGTGGATATATCAGATAACATATCGCGATCGACTGGTTGGAAACTATCGCCGTAGATTTGAGATTTTAATATTATGCCCGAAGAACGATTGGAACTTTCACTACCATCACTAGCCAAGTGTCTCGCAGAAGGAAATAGAGGTTTCTATAATAGGCAAGGGGAAGAGTGTGATAGATTGCTATTACTTTACTCAAAGAGAATGTTAGGAGAAAAAGAGTCCATGTAAGTGCAGCACTAAGTTTTTATGTCTAACTTTTCTTAATCGAATTCAATAAGCTACTACTACTTTTTATGTACCTATTTCGACAGCTTAAGCCATTTGCACCTACGTCGGGGATGGAAACTATGACCGCTCTCACCAAAGGTGAACGCGTTACCCGCAATGCTATTCGTAGAGCCCAGAATTCAACATAAAGCGACCAAAATGAAGGTCATTACTCAGCATCATTTACACCTCAGTACCTTTCGTATTATCAAAGTAATGAAAAAGACTGAAACAACAGTAAATGGATGGCATTCTTCCTCATCCTAAACAGAGCACTAATTTAAAATCATGCCATTCATCTAGACACAGAATGAAGTCGTAGGTGATGGCAATAGATTAGGCTGTTGTGGCGGAATGGTTAGCTTGCTAGCTCGATAGCGCTCCAATCCCAAGTTCTCGGGCTCGATTCCCGGATAGTCGGATTTTTCCTGTTAGGAAAGGGTCATCTGTGTTTGTCATGGTTACCGTTTGTAATGTTTAATAAAATGGCTGTAATTCCGATTATCTTCCTGTATCCATTGTAGAAGTAATTATTATTATTATTATCGCTAATATCCTATAATCCTCTTTTGACTTTGAATCATCCTGAATATGAACATCAAGAAACGACTGATTCTTATAAATTTCAAGTAAGCGATAAAACATGTCACATTAAGAGGCTTTGAGGGGACATCTTTCATCCCAACATCAAGAGTCACTCTATAGGCGGCGAGACTCTTGTCGGTGACCTTATATCGCGACTTGCATCAGTGTTTCGCTCGATGTTAAATCGCGCGTACTTCCTTCCTCGCGATCTCGAGAAAGAGGGAACGTATATATCCTCCTTCGCGCCTTTTCTCCTCCATTTATTCTCCTAAAACACTCGCTCGCCTCTTCATTGGGACGCTGTCTCAATCACTCTTTCGCTTTGGAGCTGCTCCAAAACACATCGCCGCTCTTTTCTTCCCTTTTAATCCGCTTTCCTCTCTCTCCGCTTTATCCGATCTCAGGCTCGAATTAGCGCCTTCCCTTGCCTAACTCCGTTGAATAAATTATTGAAGCGACGCACCGTCCATTTGACTATTTAGTGAACAAATATTTTCCGAACGCTAACGGGAGTTATTTTTGTCTGAAGAGAACTTAGTAAACTCGGGGGTGGATCTAGAAACTTTCCAAGAAACGGTTTGGGGTAAAAGCAGTGGTGTTAAAGTGAGTAAAAGTAAAAATTCGACAGCTAAGGTCATTTTGCACATGTGAGCCCCCACCAGGAATCGAACACGGGACTGTTTTCGCCAAAGCTAAACGCGATACCCCTGCCACACACCCTAAAGCGGCTTGCAGGGTATTTTTGAAGATGCAGGACCCACTTGGCTTTTCGGTGGCCATTTAGGGTAATAATCATAAAGTAAAAACATTATTGATATCTCTACTATCTCCAATAAACAACTAAAACACCGTATTGCTATGAAAAAGCCTATATAAGTAAGGTTATCGTAGAACCACTTTGCATTGAAAACTAGGTTAGAGTATATCGTCAAGTCATATGCAAATTTCCGAGTCTAGCAAAACCATTAATTGCCCACGGGACGATCGCTTCTCCCTATGGGTCCACATATAATCGTGTTCTCTTGATAAATAAGAAATTACTCCCCCTCAAAGATTTTCCGTAGTTATTCTTTTTGTATTCCGAAATGTTTACAAATTGACACATTCTTTCCTCCTCTTCTTTTTTCATTCTAAATCATCTGCACTATAGTAGCAGGGAAAAGTCTTATTACAGGAAAACGTTTTATCAAACAGAATAAAAAATCGGATGAGATTTTAAGAATAGTATTGGAACGAGAAAGTTATTTTTAAGACATTTGATCTACAATACATTCTATAGGTACCCTGCCGACTTCAGCTTATTGCGGTTTGAATATGAATAACAAGATGCGGAGGATACGATGTGAAGTTAGCTATTTAAGAATGAATGGAATGTATGAAAAAATATACGTCGATATATCTGCACGTAGTAATTGTTATACGTAAAGATTGGGATGTATTCTTTTAAATTATTGTTTCGTGAATAAGATTACTTATCCAGACCATCTGCTTAAATTTATTCCAGCGGAAGGCAATCCAAAAATGTATATAATTCTACGCATTATCATAGTCACTATTATACAACTCTGCAATATCATTCTGAATAAGATCCAAGACCTCAATGCCATTCGTTAATCAGTCGATTGCCATGAATATATTTATGATTACGTATGTTCTAATATATGTTGAATACGTTAATAACTTTAGACATTTTACCATCCTTTATATTATCTAATAATGTAATCTATTTCTGTCTTTCTCTCACTCTTTCATAACTTGCGCTAGTTTTTCTGTACACCCCTTGTCTTTGCGGATATTTTACTGCAGCGGAAACATTTTTTCTGCGATAAAAAATTAGTTTTTTACCTACACAAAATCATTCTTTGTTTACTTCTTATATTTCTATTGCCACCGTATATGTAAACATTCTATACGTATTCCAGTTTAATATCCTATGTCATTTTATGTATTCATATTTTGCACCAAATTCGGACAAGGGTTAGATAGAAGATAGGACTCTCTAAGGAATAACAAGTGTGAAAAATATCGACACGACTGGGACTCGAACCCATGTCTCCCACTTTCCGGGCAGGTATTCTAACCACTGAACTACCGTGCCGCGTCTCTCTCACGCTGTTAAGGGAATGCTTTGTGAGCAAGACTGGCAGTCTCCACGTAGTGGCACAACCTGCCGTCCAGGACTCTCTAGTTCCATTTTCTCCCAATATAGACGTCTGCATTGTATTTTATATTTCTATCAATCATCATCAAGGGTTACCAATCTCATGATTGGTGTGCTGCAGGTTTTCTAAAGATATCCTGTCAGTCGCTTTATTTCCTCATCATTCTTAACTTAAATACTATCACCTGCGACTCGTAACTCATCCTAGATCTGGTCCTATAATTCCTTCCCTCCTTCCAATGCTGTCTCCACGATGGAGCCATAGTGTCTACCCGATCAAATTTCTCTTTTTCACATCAAAGTTTTCCACATCGTTCCAGAATTACTTTATTTATAACTACAAAACTTTTATCGAATTGCTAAATGTAGCAGTCATATTTATATTTCTTATTAAACGAAGAAAATTGACAAGAAAAATATTTTCTTGTAATTACCAACAGAGAGTAACTACCTCGCATTACCCTTCAATTTTCTCTTAACCGAATTTGAAGCTAGTTGCTTTGACATCAATAACCCGGAATTTCAATTTTAATTTAACGACTGCTTACATGAACACGAGGATGCGAAGAAACTGAAATCATCAAATGGAAACTTTTACAAGGAAACGAAACATTTCGAAACGAAAAATCAAAGGAAAAAAAAATAAATGAAGCCAAGTCGTTTTTATTTTCAATCTTATATCAGAGCCTTGTTTAGTAACGTAGGAAGGGCGTGCGTTTAGTGAGACTTGGTTTGTCCATACCTGCTCTAACCGATGAAACAACTGTCCCGTTCTTAAAAGCAAAATAATCCTTGTAATATATTACCTCAACCTTTCTATACTGCGTCCAGTTCTCTGGTCAGTATGCAAGTTGACAACTGCGGTTGAAATTTTCAAATACAAACATGACCGTAATTTTTTTGGTCTGATCGTGGAATTCCACTTTAAGGCGATTTTCGCGGAGAGGTGGATAATACATAGGGTTTTATACCTTCGTTAGTCGTCGTTTCTGACTTGAAAAGCTGGATCGGGATATAAAAGTCACGCATGTAAAGCAAAACCGAAATTCAATCCACGGAGGCAAGCATTTTTCATCGATTAATCTGTGCTTTCGTATGTGCGATTTATTTATTTTCATGTTCTTCACTGATTATGTATGTTTAAGAAAATTAGTGAATATTTATTTCCTATATATATATTATTGTCTATGGTTTTATAAGTTTACGAATGACTTTACTATTGCTAGGTGTGCCGTTTTTCACACTTTAATGTGTTATATTTACGGTATTTTACCCATATAATTTTCTAAATATTTTGATGTATAAACCATACAAACTGTGTAGGTATATTTTCGTTATGTTTCTATCACATCCTTTTGTTATTACTTTAGGAAGGTTTGCGCAGGTTTTTCACACGCATTCTTCAAAATGAGTTTTTTCTGCCTGGGATTTTCCTAAGCATCTATTAGGTACATCATATGCAAAATTCCTCCAATGGTCCTCAATGAATCTCTTTCAAAGTAAAATGAATGGTATCAAGCGATACTCGGTAGAATTTCATGATTAATGTATGTTAATTACATAGATATCCGAAGGCGTAACTTCGTGGAAAGACATGGCAGAAAAAAGATACTTCGTACTATACTTTTCCACAGGTTTCAAAAGCGTACTTCACGCACTACGCGCCTCAAGATGTAAGTACGTTTACGAAACCGGTCGCGAATTTAAGTCCCTGTGGTAAAGTACGAAGCTTCTTTTTATTCTGTAACATAATTTAATATATTTAATGACAAAACCTGTACAAATCCACACATTTATAGCAAACGTTGTACGCCGTCATCAGAACTCGGATTGGCCATCATAAGAACTGATGATGGCGTCAACTAACGCTGAAACCGGTAAACGTTTGCCATAAAGTTGTGATTTGCACAAGTTTTGTCATTAAATACATTAAAATGTATTACTCTTTCATTATTACGTGTTTTAAGAATGACCATAGGTAAGATGAAAGAGGAGAAGTTTTTATCCCTGACTCACCCAAATAAAACGATATTTTTATCAAATATTTAGAACGTAAGGCGACTTGGTACTGAATCCTTTAACGAATTCTTAAAAATACCGAGCGAATAAAAAGAATTAATGTCACCGATATATTCAATCCTTTCATCAAAATAACTCCCAACGCAAAACGCTAAGGACGCATTCCACCCTTTATCGAATCTAAAAAATGTTCACAGTAGTATATTTATAATACGGAAAGACCTCGTTCTTGTTGATCTTAAGACCATGTAATAGATGGATCTTCCGTCCTTAGCTCAAGGCAAAGGATCGAATCGGATAATACTTTGTATTGGATTTCAGCCAAAGCAAACCCCGCTCTTCTCTTCACAAACATAAAACTCACATTCGGTGGTCCTTGCGAGAAGCCATCATTCTCGTAGAGTGCTTATCGAGGATGCTTAAAATTTTTACTCTTAAACGGCTTGCATTTAACCCGTTCCTGAACTAAGGAGACTAGGGTGCATTGTCCTGGTGACCCACATGAATGCGTTTGGCAGTAAATGGACGAAAATATCTCAAGGCGGAAGTAATTCGTCAGGACACCACTGGTCTGAAGCGAAAGCTCTCCGCTGGGCGTGCGAGCATTCACGAGCAGTTAAAACCAACGATTCGCAACAGGGGAAAGGTTATTCCGTTCGAAAGGCGACATCTGTTGGGTTACTTGGGGTGCACAAATTATCACCGAAAAAAAGAGACGCATTGGAGAGCCTTCCTTTTGGAACCCGGCGAGGTTTATGCAACGGATTCGTTAATTAACGAGGAGATGATAGCGTTCTTACCGCTCACTCATTTGGCAATAAAGGTGCTTACAGTTAGCGACAAAATGGCCTGATATCGGAACATGAGTGTCGTTTCTCGCGACAAGGAGTTAGTGACCCAAATTTCGAATTCTGGGTCGTAGGTCTTAGTTAATGGCACCCAACTCTTATGAGGGATTAAGTAACCCTCGTTGGTTTGAGGGGAAAATTTTCCCCTTTGTTTGCTCTATGGAAAAGGAATCCTATCCTTTCTTTAAATATTTCTCGAAACGCTGGAAACGAATTGATAAAATTAAAATGTTCATGGCAATCCTATGCGATCACACATTTTAGAAATACTTAAAATATTACAATGGCGTACAATTACTAACTGGGATAGTAGGTGGAATTTCATCACGATTTCTAAGAAATAATTATCAGGGAATTTCCTATTTTATATTTATTTATATTTCTACAATTAAATATTTTTTACGAGATTATAATCCGAATATACGAGATTGATATATTGTGACTAATTAACGCATTAACATATGTAGTGTTGCATTAAGTTATACATATATATTTAACAAATAGTTATTACTATTATTATTATATTGTTAACAATACTTGACATAGTATAATTATCGATATTACTTATAATATACTATAATTATTAATTAATATGATACAGTATTGACAAATTATTCATTTATAAATTATAACATTTAGAGAACTCACTCCAGATTGGCGAATGCAGTATAAATTAATCATTGGGAAGAAAGTTTCAAATAAGTCTAATGATAGAAGCAAAATGTGTAATTGGTAAATGCTACGCTAAAATTTATATTCGTTTCCCGCGAGAAATATGTGCTACTTCAATACCGCATTCGAAGTATTGAGAAAATCAAGGCAAGCAGTTATGCACACGTTTATGGCAAGTATTTAGATATTTTATGAGAAATACATTTAACATTTACCAAATCCATTTTTAAAATATCCGAGATTGGCTGAAACAATACATTTTACGAAATTTCGTAGAAATATGTTTCCGTAAGTCGCAATTTTTAATTATATTTCTCGGAAACTAAAAGGTTTTATCTCATTTACTACGTGATACAATGAACGTGCAGCGAAGGCTAATTTGCTAAACCACGTTTCACGCATTTCGGATTCTCTGCTCGGAGATTGAGGGTTTATTCACCTCTACTCAACGTCAACATTTACCTGAGCGAATTTAAGAGCAGTTCCCACCATTCATTGGCACAAGAGCTTTGCTCTGTCTAGTAATACTTCCCTAAGTGATATTTTCAATTAAAAATTCAGCCGTGAATGTGTTATGCGCACGACTAGTGAGTACCTCTCTCCCGTTCAATTTTGCGGGTCGCTGAACTCGTTTTGGGTTAATGAGATAATCTCAGTAATTCATTGCTGATCCGGTTGGGAATATGGGTGGAAATTCTACACTGTTCTTCGCAAGAGCTTGCAGCAGAGCGTTCTGGTGATGACTATAAATAGTTCGATAAAATTTTACGGAGATATTATAAAGGAGAGAACCAAAGCAGTGAAATAAAAATAGGACAGAAGACAATCCTGAAATTTCAAAATGCTTTCAATAAATGAATCTACAGCCTCTAGATGGGCTCCTGTGCCCTTCAATAACTTTTGAATGCCTTTCCTTTATTTTTAATAAATCTTCGTCTTTCAGTCTGTGTTTAACCTTGTACCCTACATTCAATTACTTTCTTCAGCTATCCATTCCCTCTCAATGACTGCCCCACACTTTTCCCATGGATATCTCTGTCTCCGCTTTATCTTTCTAAACACATCCCTTCCCCCTACTTCTGCTACCAGTACTTCCTCTTCGGTCTTCATATCAATGAAAGTATTAACATGGATTTAGCTCGCAAATACTTTTCGTAGACGTTCTGTTTTTAAATATCCTCCTTCCTTATCTTCCATGTTTCCCGCTCATAAAACAAGACACCTTTGGCTAAGAATTTTTGTCTTTTTCAAATACAATTTCTTTTAAACTCATTCTTTATCAGATCTTAGATCGTCATGAAAGCTTCTTCAGCAATTATTACTTACCTAACCTTTTAGTCTATCTTCAGAGAGGGCAATGTCCAGTTAATCCTGCGTCAGTGACGCCGTTGTATTCTGCACAACATAAATGGTTTTTCGGGCCCTGTTACTTCCTGGGTGGTCTCATAAAACTCGGGCTCTAGTCTACTCCTTTATTACACTCATCATTAAATATTGAAGGTGTCAACACCTTTGTTTTAGTCTTACTTCGACTTCGAAGGCGATTAAACGAGTGGAGTGACAACTGTTTTACCGTATACAACGCGCGACCACTCGGGTCATTTACCTGCTCTACTTTTGTTTCAAATAATTTATACATAAAATTATTCCTAATATCGTTTTTTCATTGGGTAAAACTTGAAAATATCTTTTCTTAGAAGCAAAAGAAACATGTTTCAGCTATTTAAGTACTCTCTGCATATAAAAACATCTTAGATTAAATAATAAATATTTAGAGGATAAAGTTGATACATTTGTAACGATAACTCATTAAATACGTCATACGTTAATGTTTATTTTTCATAAGCTACAATTATATCGACTTATTTGAGACATTTTCCGAAAAAAGAGCTGTTCTACGGAATACCACGCACGTGTTTCGTGTTATGATTATAGGCGCGACTGACGAGAAGTTAAAGAATCTCAATTCTTTTTCCCACAAATCTATCAACGACTTATTAGTTCTGGCGATATTTGGTGGAACTAGTTCCTATTTGGTCAAACAAAAACTATGTTTCTGCTTTTACGCAGAGGAACACAACAGAGAAACGGAAATATCTGCCTACACATGCTCGCACATGTAGATATTAATTGGGTGCTACAAATGAATTCGGTATGCGAATAAAACGTTGAATACTCCTCATTCCAGCTCATCAATGATGGAAATGAACCTGGAAGGGAAGTATATACGGCCAGGTTCGCAAATGGAATTTCAATTGTTTACAAAGTATTTCATACGTATTGAGAAGAATGCAGGTGAACTGGTGGCCTAAATATAGCAGGATATTGAAAAATAACAGGGATGAGAGTTTGTCGAATGAAGTTGCGTAAAGTTCGATATGCTTTTCTTTCATCAAAGCGAAAATAGACGGCGTCCCAATGAGAACGAGACAAATAATGAAAAAGATCTTGCAGATGTATATTTGTGAATCAAAAGATCAGTAATTGAGTTTTAGGGAGAAAATAAGACGGACATATTTGCCCGATTTTCCGAGCGAAACCTTGTGTGTCTCTTAAAGTGTAGGATGTTCGCAGCAGAATAATTAGGCCGGAAGAAAATGTAGGAACAACAGTTGATAAAGAACGAATGAGTTTCGCTTTTAAAGGTGAGCAGTTGCTTCTAGGTAGTGTAATAAAACTAGGTAGAGTGAATTTAGGCGAGAATTAGGAAGGACTTTAAGAGTAATGAGTTTTACGAAAGAGATGAAGGGCATGGGGATGAGAACTCGGAATTTCTCCCAGAAGGAAATGCATATCACAGCACTCGGTACTTTTACCATGGAGGAGTACTGCGAATTCGAAGAATCCCTAGTAATTTTCTTTAGTCGGGATAGAAGGGGCTGAAGTTAAAATTTAAGAGTTGTAATGAATATATAACGCAGACGCGCCAGCTATGGTTATGAGGTTATTTACGACCATTAATAACTTTGAATAGAAAATGTCTTTGAGGCAAGAAACCAGTAGCTATATGCTCGTATATACAACAAAAATGTACAGCAATCACTTGAGCGGTGGAAGAATTTTTGTATGGCAGAGTCCACTTTATGAGATAAGTTTCCGGTATAGGC
This sequence comes from Ladona fulva, assembly GCA_000376725.2. NCBI lineage: Eukaryota > Metazoa > Arthropoda > Insecta > Odonata > Libellulidae > Ladona > Ladona fulva. Next base: position 424,486 of record KZ308724.1, read on the forward strand.
TAAGGCTGCTATTACATGGCATCACTCTATGATGAACTCATCTCAGTTTCTCATCGATCACCTCCAATATTGCTTTCCTCTAACTAGAGAAAATTGAAACATAGTGGCGTCTACCTGCTCAGATCATCAACGGAGGAAGGGCTCCTTCGGGGTGGAAAACAAGAGGACAAATATTTGCTATATAAGTTTCATACTACACAGTTTGGAAGACTTAACATATTTTGTCATCAATAGGCAAAATAGGAACCCTTTTCTACCCATTCCCTTCTTCCTTCCCATTTCCTGGAAGTAGATTCGATCAGATCAAAAAACACTCATGCGCAGTGGCCTTAAGTTTTCGATTGAATTGCGCATTGCAGTGCCTCTGTGAAAGTTAATAATAGGGATGGTAAAAAAGAGATTAGAAAGGATGATACATCTTTGTCCATGAAGTAGGAACCTTCCCATATTCTGTAGTATATTTCAAGTGTTTAAAAGAGAGGATGGTATACCAGTGGAGCTATGTATGCACCTTCTAAATAAGAAAGAAAAATTGAAGAAGTACTCAAAGTAAATCATGTTCAAAGTTCACTTGCTTCTTCGTATTTTCCCCAAATTTGAGCTTACAACCACTAAAATGTTTATGTTTTCATTCAAAATCCCAGCAAAAATTAAAAAATTCATTGCATAAGTGATAGTAACTCACATATTTAAATTTAAATTTATTTTAAGTTAATTAATCACATAATTTTAAAAGTTCTGACAATAAATTTCTCTTCAGTCCATATCCTAAAACCCGTTCGTATTATCCCTTCAATTTTTTGATTAAAATTTCTGCGAAAAGCGAAAAGTGGCAGTAATCTATAATTTATTTACAAAAAATATCAAGAAACGATACGTTACACCGCCAGCAAGCTAAATAATCCCATTACTTTTCATATCACAAAAGTTACACGCATAGTTCGTAAGAAAAAATGTTAGAAAAATCTACAAGCTTACCATGTTACCTCAAACAAGCAAGGAACCTAGAAAATGATTCAAAAAAATTATTATTTTCCCATGGTGCAAACGAATCATCTTACATGTTTCTTTGTGGTCCTTGAGTTTAGCCAGACAAAGTGCAATATGCTATCCATTGGCCGATGCGGAGATGTGCTTTCTTAGCGGTTTCTAAGTATTTTTACAAAACGATGCAGATGCGTTTTATATTTAACCTTTGACAACATGGATTGTCGTCGAAGCAAAATCTTTAAATAGCATTGAATGGTATTGAGCGAGGCAGTGTGAACGTTCCCTATGTTTTAGTACCGATTTGTGATCTTTTACTCACCACAGCAATATTTATTGACAGCGCAGCAGAATGAGTGGCAGGGTCTATCGATGCGCATCTCTTTCTCTCTCTGCATAAGCAAATACTTCAGATGGGATTGATAAACTGGACGCGTATATATGAGTATATTTGTATTTTGTATTAACACAAGTTGTATACACAAAAAAATAGGATTAAGTGTTCATTCCTTCCAGATGGTGAATCACTCTGGAAGATAAGCAAGCCACCCGTAAATACTTTTCTAAGTAAGAGAAATCCGTTCCACATTTAACAAGTTCGAATACTACTTGTTCATGCGTGAGGTTGAATAAATATAGATTTAAGTCAGCGTTAAACAGGTTCCGTCTTATAGAGGGCATTTCCAGTGAAAAACCTTGTGAATATGCGGGAATATTATTAACGCTCTCGGCTTCTACAGGTTTCCGCCTTAGACAAGTTTTACTGTGTATACAACGATAAATTAACGTAAATATTTCGTGACATTATAATCATTTTATGTATATGCACTTATTACCCAACCCCACGGTCCCTGGTTAAAATCCCGGCTGGTCGGATTTTTCCGGTTTGGCCACCATTGTAATTACCCAGGAATTGGGTGTTTGTGGGAGCATTGGGAAATAAATAAATGCATTTATAATAATCAATAATAATCCATCTTTACTCTTATTATTGTTTCTTTTATCATTATGTGATAATACATTGACACTTAACGATGGAGACGCAGGCGTTACTTTGTGGTAGTTAATAATTCACAAAAACTCCATAATTAGAAACGTTTACTAGACCACAAGACAAGAAAATAAATTGCACGACTATGGGTGAAGATGTAGCTTTGTTATGAAACCATGGTCGTGCAATTTATTTTCTTGTCTTCTGGTAGAGTAAATTTTCTTTTCTTGTGATCTAGGTCTTATCATGGAGTTTTTTTTAGATTGACACCAATTTTTTATACGTACATATATTTTTTAAATTCTTACATTCTTCTTAATATTTTTCCCTGTTATTTAAACTATTGCAACCCTTTAAAATACTTCTTTATCATTCCTTTTTTTAATTGTTTACGCTTGATTATTTTTCTCTTTCACACAATCGTCTTGCGAGTTAACAAAAGAAAAACGAACTCTTTTCCGAAGGAAGCATGAGAAATCGGAATTTTGGTTCCTCTCGAGAGTATTGATATTGGGACGGGACTTCTGTTACGATATCACGGATACTGTGGCGTACCCGAGCCAATCGCGACCCAAAACATTCTTCGCCTCCGAAAAAGACTACGTCGTCGAAATGTATTCCGCTTCGCCCTTATGCCTCACGGTTTCGTCTCTTTCACTTCCTCAGCCCCTTTCTCTCCCACGCACCGACACCTGCGGCGCATAATCAACAGCGTGGCGGAACGGATTCCGAAAACGGAAGCGTTTTTTTATTCGCCGTCCCCTCGGATACAGAATACATACGTGTCCTATTTGTCTGCGACTGCGAAAATGCTGCGCGGAGAATATTAAGATGAGGAGGGAGAGGACAGCGCGTGTGCCTAAGTTGCATAATAATATGTTTTTTCCCTGAGGTGCAGACGGGGCAGTCTCACGGCCCTGTTGTAGTGGTGATGTATTACACGTGTACGGTGCGAAAATGCCAGCGAGTAAGAGATTCTGATTAGGTTGACGAAAAAAACGCCGAGCTTTTAACCGGTTCTAACAATGGGATTATGTGCAAACAAATACCGAGGCCATGAAGAGTGACTGTTTTAGTAGAAGAAGTTCATTCATAGAACAGTTCATTCAGCCACCACTTTTGCTAGACTTAGGAATAGTTTATATAGCCTATTTGATATATCAAATTTACGATAATTACTTCATTAAAAATTCGCAATATTAATCAATAAAAATCACAAGGGCATCGATGCATGTAGTGGGTATCAATTTTGAATCTGTGCTTCTCTTATCATGCAAGGCAGCAACAAGACAATTGGAGGTTTAAAGATACTATGTAAGCCGTCTTTCGGCAAGCGGAACTCGCGCTCAGAGACAAAGGGAATGCTCCGGATTACCGATATCTGGGGAGTCCCAATGATCATTTCGGAGACAAAGTCTCCATCCTCAGGGGGTCTCCACATGTGGCGTCGTCCACATCTCGAATTTTCATGCTTCCCCGCATATGGATCCAGCAGGATCTTTTTCAAGGTTTGAAAAACGTAAGATAGTTTCTCATGCCTTTTTATATTACGGAACGCCTAATTATGTATTGCCTAAAACGCTGTAATATTCCTTGTACTATAACAACAGAAATAACAAATCTTTAATGAATACCGACTGATTTACTAGAGCGATCTTACCATGATCCAAGATCAAGGAAAATAAAAATGATTAAATCAGCTGCGATAAAAATAACAATTATTTCGTTTCTTCCTATAAGACACGTGCTTCAACTTTTAATCAGGTATTTTGGCAGGAAGTGTTTAATACTTTTGTGATCGCGATACCTATGAATTATCGAAATGAGCGAGCGTAGAGAATGTCTACAACTGATTATCAGCTGACAGTTTTCTCACGACAATCGAGTAAATAAGACTTCAGAAGATTCAAGAAAAGTTAATTGATTTCACTTTGCATTTATGCGTATGAGCTTCTAAGGAGTCTTTGTTACTTTGTTGACTCCAGTTCGCAATCTGTCTGTAAAGTATTCAGTCCAAAGGCCGGTTAGGACCTCATTTAGAATTAGATTTTTATCCTGCAAGCCGCCAGTGGCGTATGGCAGGGGGTATATTAACACCTTACCTAATCTACCCTATTAGATTCTCTGATGCTATTTCGAAAGAACGACCAGAACTATCCGTTTTAGCGATTATTTCCTTGTAACGCTTGGTCGTCGCCACTGGAAGATCGCGCTCGCTGTTCACCGGAATGACAATATTCTTTACTTAACCTAAAAATTCTGGACCGATGAATTTTTCAAAAAGCTTTCGTCGGTAATCATATCTTCTCTCCTGCAATGAGTCCCACTTGGGTGATTTTATCATTGCCGTAACGCTACTGTCGAACCTGAAATCTCCACCAACAAAAGGGCTCCAAAATGGCCAAGTGGGTAACGCGTTCGACTTCGGTGAAAGCGGTCCCGGGTTCAATACTTAGTGGGGGCGATATGACCTCAGCTGTCGAAGCACTTTTAACAATACTACTACTACTACTATACTACACTGACAAAACGGGCTGCTCTGCGTTGAACTATCTCTAAATATGAGACCAACCCTACTTCGTGTCCAGATTCCAGACTGCGCAGCAGTACTCAAGACTTGGTCGAATGAGGGAAAAATACGCGATTTCTTTAACCTTAGATGGGCATCCTCTCAAGGTTCTACTTATTAATCTTTGCATTCTATTTACCTTTCCTATAATATCACGAATATGTCCCTTGAACGATAAACTACTGATGAATGTAACTCCTAGGTATTTATTGTGACGCACGAACTCTAAAGGATATCCTGAAATCTGGTATTGTTCGCTAATAACGTTAGTGGAACGAAACGCTAGGGGAGGGGAATACTAGGCTAGATGAGGAGAGAGGTAGTATGCCTTTGCTTTGCTCAATGAACCAGAATGCTAAAAGCAGAAAAAGCCCACGTTAGTGAAGCACAATGAATCTACGAGTGACACTTTTCGTAACATTACATAAGGAGAGACCTTAATTAATGCCATTATACAGCATAACTTATACCTCGATAGCTTTCATATCATCACAGCCATGAACAAGACTGAGAGAAAAGTACATAAAAGATACATTTTACTCTATCGCGTACCAAAAGAAAAATGATAAATATTTCATTAATCTGGATATAGTAGCAGGACCAGTTCACAATCAAAAGTAAGTATAGAAGAAAAATATAATAATGTCATTACGGCTCCTGCCGAAAAATGGAGTCTCTCCAACTTAAGTACATACATTTAGTATCCCAAAAAATTAAGAACTAGGCTCATTAAGTTTTTAAATCCGTGCCTAATTAAGCAGAGTAAGGCATTAATATTCTAAAGAATCTGCAATAAAGAGACCGATGCGCACCACTTTACTTCAAAGATTGTACAAAGACCTCCAGATTCAATATCCTGCGGTAATTCGAAAGGAGTTTAAACGTTTCAGAGCGCCTCTGTAGGCCAAAACGGGATCTTATCTCGGCATGAATGAAAGCGGGAAAGTGTGCTCAAGACGGAAATAAATTGGGAAAAAATGAGAGAGATCTCAAAGCTGGTTGACAGCGGATCCGTTGAGATAAAACTCAATAAAGGTGGAGCTGAAGGCGGGGATTTTAATATGCGTGTTCATTGAGAGTTTCCGCGGAAATCTTGGATTTTGTTCCAAAATTGCAAGGAAGGATTATTTATGAACCGATGGAGCCTTATGAATCGACGCTCGGAAATAGTCTTTGCACGAACTTCATCTCTGAAGTTGCAATATCTTCAAATTTTACCCTGTAGAGGCCTTAAAAAGATTAAACTCCTTGCAGAGTATCTAAAATAATTGGGAGAAATAGACGATTTAGACTCACAGCATTATGTCGATTAAGCAGGAATCATATTGTCATTAATGTCAAAATAAAAAGAAAATATGTTAAAATTGCGATAGTTAAAATGTTAAGTAAACGATTAGTAAAAACGTACGGATTCAGATGCGATATTCTGTGTGATCTAAACTTCTTAGCCCCCTATTCCCATCATTTACGATTAGCGTAGGAGATAGTGAATATGAAATGGCTGTGGCATTGACTTATATTTTTTATATAATATACTGCTGGATGCCCTTCCGACCATTATCGGGGAAATTGAATACCCTCCGTTATCAAACCAGGGATCGCGTCCGATGAAAGGTGGACTAAGGCATAATAGATAAAAAAAACAATTCTATGTACATCATATAAATAGAAAAAGCAAAATATCTGTCCGGCCGTCTGTCTGTCTGTCCGTCTCCCCCTCTATCTCAAAAACGGCTTGATGTTGAGATGTGAAACAAACTGCATTATGCCTCCACGGGGCTGAAAGGCACACGAAAACCATTCACATCCCTCAAAGGTTCGGGTTGGAAAGAAATTTCGTTTTCATATCTTGCAGACAGTTTCTTTTGTAACATTAAATTAATAATGGTCCTACGAAATAGAAGCAAGTACCAAAAGAAAGGAAAATAATTATAGATTCTTATTTTAGTCTCTAAATATTTACATACGTTCAAAATTGCAAGAATTTTGAGAAAATATGCGGGACATTTGTAAATTTTACTATAATAAACAACTCATCCCCTACCAAGGCCAATCCCTGAATTCGAGCTCAAGCATTATGCTCATACCCCATAAGAATACACGGGGATGACAAGTCCGTATGGTATTAATTGACAAGATGTATACGAAAACAGATATATTACTAAAATAAATCCGTCCGTCATCATTGACGGGGGAGCTTACTAACACATACACTTACATGATTGTTCTACCTTTCGGTAGGTTAATTTGCCTTAATATTCCCTATTCAATTTCATTTCTTTCGATTTTTGGTAACCATGCTATCCTTTATTTAATCTAGCATGTTTTTCTTTATCTTACTCTGTCTCTTCCCTTGCATTCTACCCTCAATTACTTCAATCAAGGGCAATCCCCCCCAACTTAATTTATGATCCACCCATTTCCTCTGTCAACATTTAATTACTTCAATTAAACCCTCTCCTCCCCGACGATCTCTAGTACCTCTGAGTTTCTTTTTCTGTCGATCCAACTTACTTTCTCCATTCTACGTCACACCCACATCTTGAAGGCCTCCAATCCTTTGATCCTTTCTTAAGGTCCACGTTTCACATCCATGCAGCAAAACACTCCACACCAAGGATTTTACCAATCTTTTTCTGATTTTTATTATCTTTATCAAGACCTCTAATCATCAATTCACTTCGTTTCACGAAAGTTTCCTTGGGCAATGCTACTCTTTTTCGAACTACATCTCATACACCTCATATCCCAAAATAGATAATTTCCCAAGTAAGAGAAGTTATCTTCCTCCTTTAGTATTTCACCGTTCACACTGATCGTTAAACTTAGCTTTCTTTCCTTCGGTAAATCTCATTACTTTGATTTTCCATATATTTATTTATCTCATTACTTTAATTTTTCTTATATTTACTTTGGAGATTTGGAGAAACTTTACTCATTACTTTACTTTCTTATATCCATTCTAAATCCTATTTTATACAGGCTACCAAAGCTTATTTTTACCAATCCATCTCTCGCACTTCGTTTGTTTTTTCTACCAATCTGATGACTTTTTTCCATCAACCAAATTTACTTTTCGATCTTACGCCACTCACTAATCTCAAAGGTCTTTGGTAATTAATTTTTCCGTTTCTAAGCTATAAATTTAAATACAATTAAAACTTTAATTAAGCTATTTTAAGTAGCATTTTAATAAGTCTCTTCCTGATTTTTCTCTTCCATGTATCTTGCAATTCTTCCTGTAATATAGTTTATGCACCTACAGTCCTAAGAAATGAGGGAAAGGGAATTGGTTCAACGCTGTGATTTATGTACATTTACCTTGTCTAACGCTAATATCTTTACATCTTCCTACCCAAGAGGGATAAAGCCCAAGTAAGAGAATTTATCCATCTGTTCTAGTTTTTACCCATCTACCATGATCGTTAAGTTTGCTTTCTTTCCTTTGATAAATATCATTACTTTAGTTTTTCTTACGTTTATGTTAATTCCAAATTCCCTTGCTTTTAGGTGTAGTGCATTTACTAGTATTTTAAACCATTTTCGTAATTAGGTACATACTTTAGCTTTGTCTTCCGCTTATCTTACTTCTATACACGTAAAATGGTTGTTAATTTCCGTAGAACCATTAATAAGTTCTTTGAGATCCGAGATAAATTTTATAAATTACAGTTTTGTAATAATTATTACATTAAGTATATTCGTCATAAATGTATAAGTATCCACCATAAATTAATGATATAATGATGAGGAATTCATTATCTAATGCAAAAACTAGCTTGCTGCGACCGAACACTGCCTAATATTATCTGAACATTTGAACAGACGCACAAATACGAAATTGTTTGCAGAGTTACCGTCTGACGGGCGCCTATTATATTAGAGCAACTACTGTACCCTAACAGTCTTGAGCGAATCCCCGTTTCGCACGTTCCTTGTTCCCCTTGTTAGCACCTTATGGCAGCCTACAGAAAATGCACCAAAACAAGCAGAAAACAGAAGAATCGGAGAGATCTACGTCCGACTAGGATAGTATCAACAGCTGACGGAATTATTTATATATGTATTCCATATCTTCTCATCTGTCCTTTATTTCCGACAAGAAACAGTTTTCTCATCCCTTGTCTAAACTTCTTTTCTAGATACAATGATAAGCTCGCAAAGGAGATTCTCCAACGGAAGGACATAGAGTTATCGGTAGAAGGCAAAGAAAAAGCTTGGATGTTTAAGAATCTCAGTTAATTTGGTCCTGAAAATACCCTCCATTTCCCTCCTTCCTTTCTCCCAGCAGCCCCGATAAGCCTGTCGGAAATTACCGAGGTTTCATAGGCGCTGCGCCGGTGCAAATGATAAGGGAGCAGAATTAAAAAAAGAAAGGTCGAGAGGGAAACGAAAAGATGAAAAACGTCAAAAAAGGCGGAAGCGAAAAATAATCAAAGAAAGAGAAGAGGAGAATAAATTAAGAGGGAGCGAAATGGCTTGATAATTAGTGAAAGGATGTGAAGGAATAGGATTGAGGACTTGGGAAAACGTATTTGGGAGAGGGAGAGAGAAAGGAAATATGAGTGAAAAATCAAGAGGAGGAAGATTTTAAAAGGGAACGAGAAAAATTCAAATTAAGTTTTTATAAGAGATTAGGGCCATTTTCCCCCGGGCAGGCCAACAATGACGCCATTGAATTGAATCATTGATGGGTAGGAGGGATCTTTTAAGATTTTGGTAACAACTGAAACGGATGTGTCATTTTTAGGGAGATTTGGAGTTTAATTTGCGCTAAAAGCGGCGGATCGCATAATATTAGCGTTTTAATTCGGAAGCGAGCTTGAAGTAGATGTATTTTTTGCCGTAAATATTAATTGGGCAGATGATAATGGGAGAGCCCAATGAATTCCTCGTGAAAAGATGGGCGAAAAATTCGAGCCGAATTTTCTGCGACTTTTGGGGTTGGGTAATGAAAATGGGCGAACTTGAATGGGCGATGAAGCCTTTAAAAGGTTCGCGCTGCGAGATTGGTCGAATTTGTCAGATTGTGAACGGGATATGAAGCATGGAGTCGGGACAAAGAACGACTGCGATTCGAAAAAGTGAAAAATGTGAATGAAAAGATTAAGCAAGGCTGGGAAACGTATCCTTCAAATTAGGCAAAGTGCAATGCACAACTTTCACAGGCAGAAGGGGTTAATTTTAAAAAGTTCTCTTTTCCAAAACGTGCATTATTTCCAGAAAATATATAGAATAATTTTCTGATGATTCAATCGCAGTTTAAGCATCTGCATAAGTTTAACAACGCATTCATAAATTTAATGACCCGAAACGAGAAGAATGGATATGGAATTACTGCAATAACAAGATAATAATAAGGGGAAAATGAATAATAAGGGGTAAATGTTCCACCAATATCCCAGAATATTTAAAACCGGAATAATTGAGGGACTAAATAAAGGCGAAAAATTACTGTGCTTCCTACTTGTTCCTCCGCTTTTGTCAATAAATAGCATGTGATAGATGAAATCAAATGTTTTACTAGAAGTTATTTTTTAATACTTATTTTTTGCGTTCCTCTTTCTCCTTAGACATTGAAATAGCTGTTTGAGTATATTTCTATTCTTTGATAAAGATAGATATATTTTGAAGATATATATTTTTACTTCTTCATTTTCTAAAACATTTTCGATGCTATAGCTCTTTCGTATTTGGTTAATGGTCATTTCAGATAATTAATAGATAAACAGGAAATCATAATTTATATGTCACACGTCATAATAGACGATTTCAGAGAATAGGCGCATTTTCTCCAGTTCTAACTCATTGCATGCAAAATGTGCATCTTATTTTGTACATTAATTCTTAGGCTTTATTCTACTTGATTATTATTTAATTTCTTTTAAAATTTCATGTAGGACTTGACGAAGAGGCGAGTAGGCGAGTTATTACTTTGTATTTATATTGAACACAGGTACTGATCATACGGGCCTTGTAAAGGTTACTTTACGACGACGAATAATGTCCAGCAAATTTTAAAGAAATTTATTAAATGTAATTTTTAGTAAGAGGAAAATGTTTGGTTGAAATGAACCCTGAAGGTTAAAATACCGAAAATGAAATATTGAAGAAAACGAAACAAAGAAAGATGTTGATTAACTATGAATATAAATAAATGCAGAAAATTGCATGATCAGCGGCTTGCAGTGTGTTTACGAATACCTAATGAAATTTTCCGAGACAATCCCTTTTTTAGAACTCAACCCATTTTGCAAGGAAAAACTGGGGCTCCTATTTAGATACTTCAATGGGAAAATTTATCCTCCGATTTTTTAGGAATACTTTGATAAAAACTCTATATTACCATCCAGAAATATTCTAAAATATCCTTATTAGAAGCAACATCTGAGAGAAAACATTTCTCTGGGACCCAAAGAAACATACTTTTGAATTTCAGAAGGCATTAATCTTCGAAGAACTATTTCCTGTCCGAGATACCTATTAAATTTCTTTACTCAAGTAAGCAAAAGTTAAATTCGGAAATAAATCACTGTTAAAAATACTACAGTTTTAAATCATTTACGACTTTGAAAACCCTCGATTTTGGAATAATGAACGTAATTCGCATAAAATTGCCTTTAGGAGGCCGTGAATGAACAGGAACAGTTTTATTTTAAGTTTTTATTTTTAATTTGAAGATGGAGTTTTAAAATGTTTAAAAATTTTTATCATAGGTCGTTCCAGTTTTTCTAGTGATGATGACTTGCAAAGTAATGGAAACCTACGTATTATATCCCTTTCAGCGAAAACATCATCATGTCAGGTTGCCTTTAAGTGGAGTTCCTTGATTGGATGATCAAAATTACGAATGGTAGTTTAAATTCAAAGATTTTAATCGCGGTACTCAACTGCTGTACTGACAAGAAAAACTGGAACGCAGATTAATTTGAAAATGACCAATAATCAAAAAACATTCCAACGAAAAAACATCAAATTAAGAAAGGGATATTTTAAGAAATCTATTTTTGCATTGAATGTATGTAGTTTCCTCTCACTATCCCTGGAAAAACAAGTTAAATGGAGCAAACAACAACTGCTTTTAACAGAACTGGACTTAGCAGAATTTCTGGTTGGGCGCCCATCTAAAATACTCAAGAATGCGTCGAGCATGTTACGATTTAAGCTGTTCTGTGCACGCATTAATTTACATGACGAAATAGTTGCCCTTCTATGAAATTTTTATTTAATTTTCGTTTCAACGCATGCGGTTAATGAGCGTAGGATGATCGGAAGAATAGTTACAGTAATTTTGCATAGGCAGGAACACCATACTAAGATGCTTACTTTAAAAGCCTGGTCACATTAAAAAATAAACATTTCTCTCCCTTCTGGTCTCTTCGTGAATAAAATGAAACCTGCGCGCATTCAATGCAATACTAGGCGTTTCCCACGTTCCTGAGATACCGGTTGAGCTTCCGCCATTTTGGGAGAATCCTAATCTCTCTAATCTGCAATTATGAAATTCATGTCTAACGCCGGATCTTCTATGGATGCATTTAAAGCTGTCTCACACACAAGTCCCTTCCATTCGAAGCATTGGATCCATAATTATTCACGTTCAGTTTAGGTTTTCCAGGCTAACGCAGCGCAATCGCAGTAGAATAATAAGAGGAAACATCAAAATAGATTCATAGACAAGACGCTGTATCTAAACATTACATTTTTTACGCTCAATAGCAACAATAAATTCAATCAATCAACAGTCAATTGATAATTAATCTAACTGTAAGAATAACAATTACGGTAAGAGTTTTACCAGTTTTAATATTGCTAAAGTGTCAGGTTGTTCAAATGACTTTACGTGACTAATAATGTATTTCTGGATGCATACGATTCTGCTGGAAGCCATCTTGAATACTATAATGAATTCCCAAGGAAGAATGGGCTTGAAAATAGTCTGACGGGACCGGAAATCGAACCCGAGTCTCCCAATTGCCGGTCGGGTGCTCTGTCCGTTGAGCTATCCCGGCAGAACATTTCTCCAAGCCATTCGAGGATTTTTCCTGGGTGCGCACCATCTTGCGCAAAGTCACCCTTACCCGTTTTCCTCTGTCATGAATTGATACACGCGCAGCCATGCGATGCATTGATTAAGCGCCGGAAAATTTTGATGAAACTTTATTATGAGTTCGATTTGATTGTGTTTCACAGGAAACAGGTCATGTTTATCTTCGAAGGAAAAACTGTGTCGGAGAAAATAAATTCGGAGGGAATTGATTTGAATCAGTGAGGAGAGTGGATTCTTTAATAACGTGGATGAGGATGACTTCGAGAGAGTGGTGGCGGTGTGATAAGTCGGGATGGAGGAACTCCGAAATTTTCTCGGGAGTAATTTCCGAGCGAAGAGTGTCTATTTAAATAGGAAGAAATGGGTCAGAGGAGGATTGATGGGAAACAATCGAAGGCAAACAGACTTCCAGCGATTATGAATTTGGGATGAAGACCGGCGTTTCATTTAATGGAAATTTTTCCAAGTCATTCCACTTTTTTAACAGATATTGGTTAATCCGTGTCTTCGAAATAAAATTGTACTATCGATTCCCCAAGAGAAACGGATATAAAAAAGTCTTGCGGGTCAGTGGCTGGAATCCATGTCTTCCGATTGACGGTTGGTTGCTTTAACCAACGAGCTATTCTGTCAGAACTGGATAAAGCAATCAACCAAAGGATAGAGCAACCAATCGGCAATTTGGAGACCCGGGTCGAATCCCGGTCCCGTCAGAACTTTTTTATTTTCGTTTTTCCTTGGAAATTTTCCTAGGTACACGCCTTTATGAGAAGGAAAATTTTATCAACAGTACAATCAGTGAAATATTTCGGAGTAATCCTCGCAAATAACTACATTCGGGGTACCCTATCCGTAATATATGTGGACGAGCACTTAAAATCTCGGATTCGTGAAGAAAATAGTCGGTAGAATCGAAGAAAAAGCCCGCGCGTGATGTTACGTTGCGTTGGTTAAACCTCACCTTGAGCATGCATGTAGTGTATGGGTCCCTACAGACAAGTGTGGTATTCGAGAATTAGAAAACGTACAGCGAAAAGCGATATTTATCGTAAAAAATTGTTACGATAAATCAGTGAACGTTACTCAAGTTCTTCAGGACGCAGAATGGGAATTCTATAATCTCTAAAGATTTAAACGAAGACTTAAATTATTAAATAATTTCAGAAAGGATACATTCTTAGAAGAAGCAGCTGATGTTATGCGTACTCCGTGTTATATAGCCATACTTTGGATACTGAAAGAAAAATCAGAGAAATAGATGCTACAGCTAGTCGCATCAACAATTAATTTTTTCTGCGAACGATACGCGAATCGATTATGGAAGTAGAGTCATGGTATATGTGCCTTCCGCCACACCCCGGAAGGCGGCTTGTAGGGTACTTATGAAGACGTGGACGTACCAATTAATTAAATAACTTTACACCAATTCCTTACATCATCGATGCATAATACTGGATAGCTGATGAAGGAAAGAGCTCGAATATTTAAAACTGAAACTTGGGTGTGTGCGTAAACGAATTACTCCATTACGATATGCGCTGTTTCCGCAGCATACCACCACAGCACCGTATTATTAATGAGAAGTCATAGTAAAATAAAACGCGAATGCCGATAACGGAAGATAAAAATAAAAAAGGCACTTACCTTGCGCTGTGAGCACTTCTTACGTTGCCGTTGATGACAAACACCGATGTATCACATGGTGTAGAGTCGTGGCGTTTGGAAACGGACGTTGAAGAATGATGAAACTCTTACAGTAAAAATGAAGCTGGGTTAGTCACCTCCTTGGTGTATTTCTATTAGCGATATTCTATTATGATAAGCCACCTGAAATGAAAAATCAAATAGTTGAAAATGAGTATCTTCATTCAATTCAAATATCCATTATTGTAAGAGAAAGAAAGTGTATTGTGAAATAAAATAATGTCTTCACCAATGTTAATATTTATCTTAGAATTTTCTCAGTGGTAAAATTTTGGCTAATAATCTTCAGAGTATTATATATTCCGTATTCAACACAGAAGATGTGGTAACTTTGAGGAGCTCCACGTTAGCCAGGGTTGCCACCTCTACGGGTTTGACCCGAAGTCTCCGGGTTTAAAAAGGCTCCTTCGTGTGAGAGAACAAAATCTTCATCAAATCAAAATTGATATTAATTACATTGGGAAAACCAAATTTTGACGGAAAGGACAGGAAATTAAGTCAGAATTATAGGTATAAAATACACGAAAAGTAATCTTAAACTTAATGTGAAAGGGCAACGAAATCTGTCTTAAAGAACTATAAAAATCTCCGGTTGAAAGCGGAAATCTCCGCGTTGGTGAGAACTTTGAAGTGATAACCCTGATCCGTAATTTGCGTACTTATAATGGCCATGGTAACCACATCTATAATGACTCTTTATCTTTAAATATAGACCTAGTCTTTTTGTACGTGCTTATATGGAATTTGCACAGTAATTTAACTTGGGATGTATTTCCCCTGTTTAAATTCAATGAAGTTTTTAATTGATGAGGATATTTTTATCTAATTATCGTACATAAAATATGTATAATTTAAGAAGGGTGTGATTAAAATTAGAGGATTCAGGATTCTGGAAATTCGATAGAGAAGCCCGTGGAAGAGCGATCCCACTCAAATGAGTTGGATAAAGACGAGATAAGTTCAAATTGGCATATCTTCTCGTATTCGCGAATCGAAAACTTTTATAGGCTTCGCAGCGGTGAAAAGTTTCAGAAGAATTAATTACATCGTCCTTATCGGAGAAAGAGGGAACAAATCATGAAGCTAAATTTAAATTTCATTTCGAACTTAAAGAGATAATCAGTTTAGTTATACTTTAACGCCTTAAACTGAAAGTGTATTTATTAAAATAATAGTTTTAGTTGCTTGGAATCTGATAGAGTAATAACTTAAGGAAAATATTGAATTTCAAAAAGCAAGATTGGCGTGAATTAAGCTTTGCGGTTAAATAAACAAAAATTTTCTAGCATTCTACGAGTTCGCTTTTCAGTGAGGTTTAATATGTTAAATTTAATAAAACTTACATGCACTTTTAAACTGCAGGAATTGATATTAGGAACCCGATGTATTTTTACTAATATTTATCCAAATTAATAAATTAGAAGCAATACAGTCGCAGAATCGACCCAGGATGCAAGGATGAGGGCGGAGCAAAGTTCTTCATCTTAACAGTAACCGTGAAGGCCTTAATCTGAACAATGTAGATTAAGAACTGCCAACATTCGACAATCATCTAGATCTTAAACATAATAAAAATTGCACTTATCTTAGGATAGATTAAAATCTGAAAATTACGTAATTAAAATTTTGAAATGCCATTTTTCCTATTTTTGACTCGGAGTTAAATCTTTGAATAAAAATCTTAACAGCTACCATGAGCGGATTTGAGCTATCGCCGACTCTAGGCGCAAAGACGCATTGAGGTCCCCACTAAGAATTATGAACGAACATTTACATTTTCCATAAGATAAACATACATATTAT
>KZ308724.1:441416-460404 GCA_000376725.2 Ladona fulva
GTTAATTTTAATATCTCTGTATCACTGCATATTAAGTTTATTTATTTTTTTAATTTTAACTGTAAAACTGAGTTCACTGTAAAACTGGGTCGTATAATACATCCAACTGGTAACCCGCCGACAAACCTAGCATGGTTAGGAAGGACTCTATTGGGTTATGATACTTTTCTAAAAGATAAATTGTTATTGTAATTTCTCTATTGTAACTTGAAGACGTATATATTTAAATAATAATCATTATTAATACTGAGATGCCCATGTGGACGAGACCCTCGGTTAGCGCCTATTGCGTCTAATTATAAATCTGCCCCTAACAGCAATATTTATGCAATATAAATCCAAAAACCTTCACAACAAGTATCCGTTTACTTGTAAGCTTTCCCTTGGAGTAATAAGTGGTATAATATTTCCGGTCATCTTGGCTCTCCTTTAAATTCTTCTAGTAGTTAAGATTATCTGGGTTATCTAGAATGAATTGATGAATTAATATCGTCCGTATTCGGCCAAGAATATTAATAAAAATTCCACACTCCTATCAAAAACCATCGTCATTGTATAGGAATGCCATGAAAAGAGATTATGCTAAAAAGAGGTAGCTTGAGAAAAGTTAAAGGGGATGTAGAGAAAAAATAGCAAAAGAATTCTTATAGAAAAGGATCTTTAGCAGGAGAGTTCGAAAATCCTGTGTGAAACCTTTAGAAGTAAAATCTGGAAGATGCGAAAAGATACTCGATAAAACAACAAACTAATGGCCGATAAAATTTACAGTAATACAAAAAATATTAATGTACAACCAAGAACTTGGTCGGAATCCTCTTATACATATTTTATAGGAAAGTTTTGAAAAATGTAGATATAAAAGTGTAGATAGCTCAATCTGAGAGAAAAACAGCAACCGATTTGCTTAACGGTGAGAATTATATGGAAAAAATCTGTGAAATCTATACTCCAGCTGTTCCCTGAAGGAGAAAAGCATTTCCATGTAGCCCGCGAATATCGGAAACGCCATTTTCCTCACTTTTGAGCTTTAAGGCGCCCGGCGGTGGGCATTTGCATATTGAAGAGAAATCTGCGTAGGTTTTCGCATAGAATGGAGACGTTTTTAAACGGCGAATAACGCGCTGGAAATCACGCTTCTTTCGCTCTCTTTGCGTAGAATCGCAGAAAAAGATGAAAAGCAACCGCAGCGGCGTCGGAATATTGGATCCTTTCTTCCGAACAGTGGAGCTTTTCCCTTGCGTTCACTCCGAGCGGGCCTTTTACTCGGTCTGCGACGGATTATGAAATAATTCAAGCGTGATGAGTGGGTTTTCGGATATATTTCACGCGAACAATAGCTTTTCTTCTGCGTAAAAACGCATCGCGCTGCTCAATATCCCCTTTTCCCCGCGCGATATTAATGTTTCCTTTCGTCGAGAATAGATTTTCGTGGGGAGACGTTATTATGTGGGTAACCGTCAGACGTGGGTTCAAGAGTGAAAATGGCGGCACAAATAAAGAAGCGAGGAAAATGTGCGCTTGATTACGCACACTACCGTACCCAACAAGCTGGCAGTGAACAGTGTATTGCCATGGGCACGATTACGGGGCATTTCACCCACGAGACGTTTCAACCAAAGACTTTTCATCCAAAGACGTTACATCCAAGAGATAGTTCGCCCAAAGACAGTTCACCCAGAGGTTACGTAAAACACTTCTTATTCAAGAATATTTCACTAAGGAATGCTTCTCGGGTTTCCAGCCGGGTGATGATGTTTGGAAGCTCCAACGTTTCGGCCGCGACCACTGCTGCCATTCTCATGAAAGCATCAGATCCTTTTTCAATATTTCACTAGTCGGTTCACCGAAGATATATTTTACCTGGGGATGTAGTTTCAATTGGTATTCCTGTGAAGTCTGCGTTAGCCCTTTTCGAAATTTCAACCAAAGACTTTTCATCCAAAGACGTTGCATCCAAGAGATAGTTCGCCCAAAGACAGTTCACCCAGAGTTTACATAAAACACTTGTTACTTAAGAATGTTTCACTAGTTTGTTCACCGAAGACACCAAGACAGGCACCCCCTGCCACACGCCGAAAGGCGGCTTGCAGGGTACTAATGTAGATGAAGAGATATTTTACCCGGGGATGTTATTTCAATTGGCATTCCTTAGAAGTCTGCGATAGCTCTTTTTGAAATCTACTTGAAGAAGAAACTGCAGTTTTGCGAATTTTCATATTTAAAAAAATTACTAGGTATCTTTTAAATTGTTCCGGGTTTCGTCACCGGCTCATTTAGAGAACTAAGATAATAGTACTATAGTATAGTAGTAGTTACAGTTATATTATCGCTCGCGGAGATTATCTATTTAGCTGAAATTTATCGTGAAAACCGCCCAATCCAATTCGAACGCTTTAAAAATACCATCCGTAGAAAGCACCTATTCGGTGAAATATCAACTGGGTGTTAAACACTTGGGATAACTGTCCCTTGATGAACCGCCTCTTAAGCGGAACATCTTTGGATGAAACATATTGGACACACAATAGCAAGATGAAACGTACTTTTCTATCCGGTTTACGAGTAATTTAGCATTAGTAAGTCCGTATCCGAAACGTGCACGGACTGAACTGGAGATCCTCGCCTCGGCTTCGTCAAGAGAATCTTCGGTAAAGGGAAAGACAAAGCCACTGAGGGTTTCAATTTTATGCTATTTAGGCCCCATAGAGAGCGACTTCGCAAAATATGAGGCTTTTAATTAGCGTCCTATTCATAACTTACAAATGATACAGTATTTCCGATATGATTTGTTAGAATCGCTACGATAAGCAAGTGAGCAATACCAAGATGCATCTTTATGTCTAATTATTATAAGAAAGAATCAAAAATTATGTAATCCTGTCATTTCT
The DNA here is from genome assembly GCA_000376725.2 of Ladona fulva. Lineage (NCBI taxonomy): Eukaryota > Metazoa > Arthropoda > Insecta > Odonata > Libellulidae > Ladona > Ladona fulva. Next base: position 444,305 of record KZ308724.1, read on the forward strand.
GAATTAATGCATTCTTGGAAGACGTAGCAGATATTATGCCCTCTTCCCGCTGACCAGGCCGATGAAATATTGCGAAGAAATCAGAAAAATCGTTGCTAGGATATTAGTATCTATTTTCTTCCTACGAAGATTTCATAAATGTTTAATGTCATATATAACGATGAAATCATTTTATAAATGACGTATTGGCACGTGTTATCAATTAGTTTTGAGGTGCTAGTCATGTTTTAGTTCATTTGGGGATATTTGAGACTACAAAGTTCTCCTTTGTAATTAAAATAAAATATTCCCAACAAACCGATTTTTAATTTTATTTGAAGCTGATAATTTACTATTTCAAGAACAAGAGGTTGAGGAGTTATTTACTACCGGTTGGAAAATAAAGATTTTTTGACTTTTGACAGGGGACGAATGTTTTCCTCCTCGTGTACGACCCCTTCTAGAAGCGATGCTAATACGACACCCTAGGTCTCACTCTTATTTTTGCCGATAATGTCATACATGTTTCATTTCAGAGGATTTAATAACAGTGTATAGTTGCAAAGAGATTTTTTGAGCTCAAATAATGGCCTTGAGGAATAGGGAAGTTGGGAAGCGATTGGCCGTAAAACTTCTTAGACCAGCATCCTGGCGCAAATGTTTTATAGACAGGATGTTTATTTGGAACAATGCTTCATTTCTTCAACGTATCCCCGTAACTTTAAATATAATTAGTAATCAATAGTAATATAGTGGGTACTATTTATTGGCACAATAACAAGCTTATTAATTTGAGTTTCATCGTGATCATCTTCCGTTGTAATTACACTGCTGAAAAAGGCAGCGAACTAGAATGGCTGTTGAAACGCACAAAAGTGTCTCTAGAAGCCAGCTGATTCACAAAAGATACCACTAATACTGACATTTTTATCTCCAAACTCTTCAATAATTTGTTTAGTGGACAACTTCATACATTTCCTCATCTTTTATCTGATATCATTGTGGAATTACCCGGGAGAAATGGACATGAAAAAACTCCGACGAAACCGGGACTCGAACCCGGGTCTCCCAATTGCTCTATCCAAGGTCTCCCAAACGGCATGGAGAAACGTTCTGGTGGGATAGCACAATGGATAGAGCAACCAATCAGCAATTGAGAGACCAGGGTGAAGTGTCCCGGTTCCGTCAGACTTTTTTCATGTCCGTTTCTCCTTGGGAATTTTCCTAGGCGTTCGCCTTATCGTGCCAAGTACCTAAAACCCTTTTCATTGTGGAATTACACAGTAATTTAAGTAATACAAGGTACGTACAAAAAGTTTAAGAATTGGGCGAAAATAGGACTCGGAAAAAATAAAAAAGTTCCAAACTAACTTAATTCAAGACTGTCGTCATCTTAATCACTTTCATCATTAAAATTTTATAGTAAATTACGTAACTTATACTTGAATCAGTACCAGCAAACGAGAAAACTTAAGAGCCGTATTATTTTTTACAGAAGAAAATTTATTTTTTTTCTATTTTTATGAAAACTATTATTTTAAAACTATTTAAAACAGTATACCACTACGTTTAACATTTAGCGAAAAAAAAACAGTCATAGACAATAGGCAACCCTCAACATATATGCCCGCTAACATGTTCTCATACAGAATGCGTAGTTGACGACATTATCCGATACGGTGTCTCTGATAACGAATTTTTTAACTACCCTGATGGTTTGCGGTAGAATTAGCTACCTTTTGGGTAGTTCATACTAACTGGAAAGCTTTCATAACTGAATATTAGAGGCTAATAGAAACTATTTGCATTGCATTCAAAGTACCGTGGAAGAGTTTTGGAAGGCCGCGCTACTCCTATGGTTAAAATCGAATCTCCAAGACGCCATTAAAGTTAGTCCACGTCTGCAAGAGAAGCTATAAGTAAATCATCAGTTAACCAAATTTCATTATGACTTCCGCGATACTTTTCGCTTTAGCCTTGGGAAATAATTTCTCAACTTTTTCCGTTGAGTATAGTTTTGCCTTTTTTTGTTGTAAAGTTGCACATACCGCATTTCTGCACCGGTTTGAATTATTGCTACATTCTATAAAGACTCTTCGCTCTCCTCCAAAACGATCCTTGGGAGGTTGAGAAAATAAATCCGCTCCGAGAACAGGAAATACTATTCCGGATATCAGCGAGAGAAGAAGCTTCCTGCTTTTAGAGAAGAACAGTCCAATAACTATTTAGGAGGCTAAGTATGACGTAGGGCGAAAGAAAGGAAATGCATATAAGAAGAAACGGGACGACAATGAGTGAAGATAAGCCCAGCTTCTGCTCTCCCATCATCTTTACAGATATAAACGCTAATTTTCTTTTCGACTTGTCTATGTTTTTAAAGAAGAGAGTTTCTGTTAGCGAAATTTTTTCTGCGAAATTTCCACCGGGAAGGAGTGAGAGGAAAGCTTCTGCTCGCATGACTCGACACGGCGATATAAGCTCTTCCTATTTTCAAAATCCTCTCACCCTGGCGTCACCCCACTTTAGCCCCCTCTCCATGTTTCTTCCTTAACACACCCTTTCCGATCCTCCTTTCACTTCTTCCTATACATATTGCCTCAGAGAGAATTTCACCCATGGTTCCTCATCCTTCCACCCGCTTACTTTCTCTTTCCGTTTACTCCTTGCCTTGTGTTTCCTTTCTCATATGGCACGTCTTCCTTTTTCTCTTAAGGACTTCTTTCCTCATCTTCAGAGTCTCTAATTTCTACCCTTTTATCTCTCTTACTATCTAAATTTTCGCTGTTAAGTTTATCTTCACTGACAGATTCAGAGAGACAGTATTATGCAAGTTCCTTTCACTATGATTAAACAGTTCTCTCCTCCTACTTTTTAACTCTTTTTATTATTCGTTTATTACCTAACTTTGCCTTTCTCCAATCTCAGAAAATAATTCTCCTCTATATTCAGTCGTAACTTTTTTCATACAATATTCAACGTAATTTCATTTCAGTATCTGACTTTCATCGTCAGTTTCTCCCTTTAACTGTCATAAACATTTCTCTCCTCCATCCATCTTAATATTGCTGTCTCCTTTGCCTTATTTTCTCATTGCTTATTCTACCATTAATTTTGTTAAATTCATGGGCTTCAATTTTCACAAGATACCTCCCTTTCACTTTTGAAAATAAGTTCCTTCTTCCTCCTTGTTACTCTTAATAATTTCACTTCTCTTTTCTCCTCGAATTACTTTTCAACAAATATTCCCTTCTAATTTGTTAACTCTTTTACTTTCCAACCTTCAAATCCATTCTTTCACTTTTTTAAAACATCCCTTTAACTTTCCTTTTTTATGTTCGACTTTCCTGGCTTCTACCTCCTTCTCCCATTTTTTATTTTCACTCTTAAATTCTCTCCCTGTCAAAAGTCCCTTACATTTTTATTCGCTTTTCTCATTGATCTTTCCTTTCACTTCTCGAAAGTAAAATCTTCCTTTATCTCTAAGCATTCCCTCACTCTTTCCACTCCCTGCTTTCCCCAAGGTCTCTTTCTTGTTTTTCATGCTTGTATTCCCGCCTCACCATTGATTTTATTCCTAACCTTTCAAACACCCTACTTTCGCTCTTCAAATAACACGCCTTCAATCTTGTTTACTATTCCCTGAATCGTATACAACACCTTTGGCGCTCTGTCGCTCTTTTGGTTCGTCTCTTTTACCACCTTACACCCATCTTTTTTGTCATTTCGTGCTGTTTTCTCGGAAGTTTCATTTGAATGGAAATAATTCTCTTTTCCTGCAACCTTTCCATCCGAATGTCAGAGCTAGAGGATGATAGCGACGACTTAAATTCTCCCGGGTCTCTTAAATAAGATGCAATTGGATTCTTATGGGATACCTTCTCCATTTGGCGAAACGCCAAGCGCACAAAACGTAATGGCTATGATTTGCAATGTTAGTATAAACTTTGATTTATACTGGAATGAAGGTAATAACTAAAGAAATTTATCTTCTCTATGGGATGGAGGATTTACAATTTAAAACACGCCTGAGGAAATGGGTGTCTAGAAGGGAAATAGCCTTAAATGATTCCCTAACTTAAATACTGACGGTGGCATGACTAAGTGGGCTATTACGAAAGGTAAAGCATTCTTATCAATTCTTGCGTACTCAAACTGTAATTTTGGTAGCAAACGTTGGTAATTTCGAATTATACGTTGCAGTTATATTTCATTGGTGAAAAAGAATTGTAATGCACTATGATATGAAAAATGTTCCGTGGTTTATATTCGGAATCCGTTGCAGATCACTCATGCAGATACATTTATAAAACAGCCGAACTTCCCATTGGTTCTCAGCAGGGAAGTATAAATTGGAAGAAAAACACAATACTAGTATAGACTTACTGGACTGTCGAAAAAACATTAGATGGTTCAGATAACTAATGAGATGGAGGAATAAATATTTACTCAACGGAAAGCACATTTTGTCGCTTCATCCTTTGTGAGATCACGTTTGGTGGAAAACGTTCTCTTTGAATGTATAACTGGAATATGCAAACTAAGGATTTATCTGGGAAAACGGACATAAAAAAAGCTTTCGGTGTCCGGGAAGATGTTTTAACCAATTAAGCTATCGAGCCGTAACATATTCTCAAGCCGTTTTGGGAGACTTTGTAAGGACTTCGTCCGACTGAGCGGCATCGTTCACGTCCATCATCCTCTTTGACGAAACGGTCACACAAAGTGATGGAAAGGAGAACCCCCTTATGGATAGCACACAAGGAATAGGGCAAAGAAAACTTTGCACGTTAAGGCGAGCTCCTAGAGAAAAATCCAAAGGAAAAACGGACTCCATCTTCCTATCTGGCTTGATAGCTTAATTGGTTAACATGTTCACTACGGATACCTCCTTTTCCAATGCAATTATCACTCCAACGGTGGAGTGATCCGCAGTCAACATGCTAAAGCATCTGCCCGGAAAACGGAAGACTCCAGGTTCGAGTCTGGTCCTCTCAGACTTTTTCATGTCCGTTCTTCCTTGGAATGCTTCCTAGTTGCACACTTTCACGTACCGAGTTACTTTTGCCCTTTACGTAAGGACTTAAGCTCTTAAGGAAAAAACTCTTCTTTTCTGTGCCTGCAATGATGAATGTCTTGTTTCTCCTCGAAGCCTCCTTGACCGTGAAAAAGCAACAAATAATTATCCCCTAAAGAAAGGAATGATAACTGATTCAACAATTGGCTTTGTCACCAGGAGGACCGGCTGTTTACAATCTCAAAATTTCACCAAATTTTCGTATATTTTATCGAAATTACTTCAATTTAGAATCAAAATCAATATTTTACGACCATAATAAGAATTTATATTTGATTGTCCTTTTAATGTTTGATTCTCGATTCTCCATTTCGTATAACCATTCCTTCTAACTTGATTTTTCAAAAGATTTAAATCCTACAAACGATAAAAATAAACTTTACATTAACTTCTTATCGACACACTTTTATACATCAGGGTTGGAACTGGAAACCTTTATTTATTTATTATTTATTTCACCCTTACGGCGAGGTTAGGCCCAATGGGCCTCTCTTACACCTAACCTCTGAGTCATAGATATAAAAAATTACTCAAATAAATTTAACTTACAACTAACATAAATGGTGAATTACTACAAATATAAAAGTCCTAATATTATATAATGCTAAACCTAAGTTAATACAGACATTAAAAAAATAAAGAAAATAAAAAAGTAAAGAACACAAAGTAAGAGATAAATACAAATAAAAAGATTTGGGTTGGGTTGGGTTTACCTTTAGGTAAATAAACGTAGAACAGGGAGGACATTTAACTATCTTTGAAAGCTATGCTACGTACTCCTGGTTCTCAAGTTATAGGCGAACAACTACACCAAAACTTCCTACTTTATATATATTTTAACTTTAATAAAAATAAGATCGGGGACATATTTATATTCAATTTGTAAACCTGGAGATTTAATGCTCAAATTTCATATTCCACAAATTAAGTCTTACAGCTTCCAGTTATGTATATTTTCAAATACATATTTGATGTATTTAATTAAAATTGGAAGTTATATGTATACATATATGTATGTACTTACGTCCATAAGAAGGTTCAGCTGCATGTTTATCATAACTTATGACGATAAGAATGTAAACTTTCTCTAAATCCCTCCTCCCGATCAAAACCTCATTTTTAAAACAATGGAAATCCTCTTAATTGAAAATTAATGTTCTTCCAAGATTACAAATGGAATTCCGTTACGTACTACAGCCACACAGTACTTCGATTATAAATCTGAATACTGTCCTACAATCTTACAATGAGTGTACGTATATTTTACTTGTAAATTGAATCCTCTGACCTTGTAAAATTCTTGAAAATTACTTTCGTAAATTGAAGACAGTAAAGTTAAGAGTTATATCTTAAAGGCATTTAAATGAATTAAACTATAAGCAAGTAAATGGTTTTATGATATAAGCGTATTCGTCAATATGAGGTACGTAAATAAATTAGAAACAATGAAATTCGTATTTTCTCATTTATTAAATGGCTTTTCACGAAGTAAAGTCCAATTATATTGGTTATATGAGGTACCTTATTGGAAGAACGTGGTTGTTAGCATTTGAATCTCAAGTATCCACTGTTGTTTTTGTTCGATGAGAAATTCTGGTTCAGACCTTATTTATTTTGCTGGAAAGGAGCTTTACAGCGTTAAATTCATCACCCGTAGCGTGAAAACAACGGGCCCGTAGCTGTTAATTCGGAAGGCGTTTAACACGTTCACCCACGCGTATTTTTTCAGGGCACTATTTTTCTACATGAAAAAGCTGTTTAAGAGGCGTGCCGCGGCTCGAAATGGTCGGAATTCATTAAAATGCCCATACCCTAAGGACTATATTATGTAAAGGTATTACCATAAAGGATGTCTTTCAGACTTATTTGTCCGAGATTAATTTCCTTTGAATATGTCCCTCATATAAGATTATAAAAATAATTGGGCGAGAAAAAATTTATTCTATAGCGCTGAACTGAGTGTATTGATAAAATCCCAAAGGTGATAAGGCGGAAGAGATATTCATAAATATGTAGTTAAAAATTATATTATTCGGTATAATAATATTATTTGAGGACATACGCATACAATTTATGCACGAAATAGCACGAGAAAGTAGTACGTACACATTTAAATATTTTAACAATGATGCGTCTATTTCTTACTTTGATGGTAATTACATTGATTGAAACAGTTTAATGACTTCCAGTTTCCCTTGCTACAATATTTGGTATACTATTCATTGCTCAATTTTTCCAATGCTTTTCTATGGTACGTTTTTTCTAGCCGGTGTAATGCATGGTGCCGGTTGTAATAGAACCTGAGAACATATATTACGGAATTTTAGGAGACTAATTTCAATTTATTTTACTGTTTACGTTATTTAGTTTAAGTATTTATAATTCACACCTCAGAAATATAACTCTCATTCCTATACAAACTATGCTAGGCAAGCCCATCAACGCCCATCGGTGACTAATAGTTGGATGGGAAATGAAATTTACGTTCAAACAGGAAAATGTAAATCAAATTTACTTCGTTACATTTCAGAAACTTTCTAATTATTAATAAATATACATGAATTTTCCAAATTTATTATTAATTATATGAAGAGCAGTTCAAGTTATAATTTGCTGACCGTTTAGAATACTGGGAATGTACGTTTTATTGTCAGGGAATCAAACGCTGAGGGAATCCAGGATTCAATACGTAAGCGATCTTAGCTATTGCAATCCCATTGGTATAAATGTCTCAGGTTTCTTTGGTGTAAGTTACGGAAGTAAAATTTGGTGGGAGGAAAAGCTTCTGAGCTAAGAAAAGTATCTTTTCGACTTTCAGAAACAAAATTTTGTTCGAATGGGTTCGAATCCATCGAGTTTACTGCGAAAGAGAACTTAGCACATAATACAGTGTTGAAATTTGTGCATTTGAGATCCATTATTAAATTCACGTTGTACGCAAACGAGTAAAAAATCTTTTTTTTTCAAAATACATTCAACGCCTAGAATATAAGCCATATATTTGCAGAAAAATTCATCAATAAATTTGATAAATTACAGTTTGATGTTTTTTCTACTTTTTCCAGATACTTTTCATTTGGAATCCAAGCAGTCGAGAAGACAGTTGCGTTCAAATCTCTAATGCATAACGTTGACAACTTTAATCGACAACAGTTCACGCAAAGTTGACCTAAGAAGATATATAGAAAGCTACCTATTTAAAAAATATCAAATATCATTTCCAAACATCCGTAGAGTGCTGATTGATCTTCTCCGTCATTACTGTTCACGAAAGGCGATGAAAGCCTTGGAGAGATGTAATAGTTGGAGCGTAAGCATCAAAGTTACGAGGGCTCTCAGTATTTCGATTGCATCCTCAACGAAAACTGGGAGTACGGGAATAACGGTTTGGTAAAATTTGATGAAATTCCTCGTAGCAAGCAAGCGAGATATGCTAATCCTATTACGGTGAACTTCCACGCAATTAAGTGAGTCGGCTCACGCTACGGGCATAGGAAAATTCACCCGGTAATCAGAAAACGACGAAACTTAACAGGTCCTCAAGCATATTGAAGCTTCTATTACATCATTTGGGAAGCTTTCTCTATTACTTGATGCTCTTGGAATTTTCGAAGCTTGCCTGCATAAATTACTCTGGAGATCTTTGTGATTGAAGCTGGGATCTACTTAAATATTGAAGGTAATTTACTTCACATGGGATCTCTTGAAATCTTTTGCGATTGGAAATAAAAAAGAAAAATATTTTTCACATCATGAGATGAAGATACGGTGTTGAAACCAAGGACGTAGCCAATGGAAGGGGGGGTTATGGGGTTTAAAACCCCTAAGAAGAAACGGATGTGAAAAAAGTCTAACGGGACTGGGACTCGAACCCGGGCCTCCCAATTTCCGTTTGGTTACTCTATCCATTGAGCTATACGACAAGAACTTTTCTCCATCCGTTTGGGAGACATTGGGAGGCCCGGGTTCGAGTCCCGGTCCCGTCAGACTTATCATCTCCGTTTCTCCTTGGAATTCTTCCTGTGTGCACGCATTTACGAGCCTAGTCACCTTAACCCTTTTCCTTGTGTGTCAAACCCCTACATTAGAAATGAAGAATTAGAAGATACAAGGGAAAGTGTGAACACCCGACAAAGGCGCAACTAAAAAATTAGACGATGTATAACTACCATAAGGCTGAAAGTGACAACTTCTCTAAAGCTGAGACACGTAACTAATTTTACACTGTGTAAAAAGAAAATTTGGATAGTATAGTGGCCCATCTGAATCCATTTAAATTAAATTCTGGGTAAAATTTACCTCACCCTAATTTCTAAGCAAATGTGTGTTTTCTCAATTACCCTAAACCCTTCCCATAGCCAAGTTATGGCTACGCCGCTGGATTAAACAATTTTTCATAATAAGAATAGGTATCACGACCAATGGAATTAGAAACGGACATGCGCAAGTTCCTCTGCGATATATAGCACGCCAACAAAACAAAGTAGTTAGCCAGTTACCAATGTAAAATGGAGTCACATCGTGGTGAGCAGTTGAAGTTTTTTTTCCAGTGTTAGAAATTCGGTATGAAAACATATAAAATATAACAGCATAAAAGGATGGTGTTCTGCCACAATCAACCGCGCTTCGATTTTATCATTTACTTGGTTTAATTCTGCTAGAAAAGTGAAGGTATTTGCGGATGACTCGGTAATATGTAGAGAAATATCAGACGACGAAAATAGCATTTCACTAACAAACGATTTAATTCATTTTCAGAGGTGCTGCGAAAAATGGCAGGTAGATCTTAATGTAAATAAATGCTCTGTAGGAATAACAAGTGTGGAAAATAGCGACACGACTGGGACCCGAACCCAGGTCTCCCACTTTCCGGGCAGGTATTCTAACCACTGAACTACCGTACCGCCGTATTTTTCACACTTGTTATTCCTTTGGGATTTTCGTAGGTTTTACAACCTACTAAGTTACCTTCCTTTCCTTTATCCAAATGCTCTGTAGTTAATTTCTTCGTAAGAAAACTATTGTGTCAGAACCACCCGTACAAAATCAGTAGAATGAATATAAATGTAGTCGACTCAGTTGAACATCTTGTAATCAATCACAGAAAGAAACTTAAACTGGAGCACACATATCCGAAAAATATGCGGTAAAGCAACTAAAAAGCTTTAATAAAGTGCATTGCAGCTAGATGAGATAGGTAGGTTTGAGAGAGAGAGAGGTTATTTCACCTAAGTCAGACCCCATCTGGAATATGCGCCTAGTATATGGGATCTAGAGGATGAAACGTATACTTGCAAACTCGAGAAAGCGCAGCATAAGGCGATACGTTTTGTTAAATAGTGCTGCGATAGAAAAGCAAACGTTACGCAAATGCTCCCAGACTCGGGTTGGGAATCCTTGAAAGAATGGAGATTAGAAGCTAGGCTGCGATTGCTTGATACAATAAGAGAAAGCACATTTGTGGAAGACGTAATCGGTGTCATGCGAGCCCCCTGGTACCGATCCGACGATGAGCGTAAAATAAGAGAAATAGACGCGAGGACAAATCGTTTCAGGGACTCGTTCTTTCCGTAAACGATACGCGATAACAATAAGCTAAAGCTATTACTCAAAAGCTAGCTGTTTACACCCTCTGCCACACGCCGAAAGACGGCTTGCTGGGTATTTATGTAGATGTAGATGAAATTACGCGTATATGTAAATATAGCAACTGAAAGTTAAACGATCCTTTGCGACTGATGATTAAGCCTGGAAAAGGAATTTCATAATGGAATCGATTGGCGCGTTAACCACATTTACTGAACAATGATATCAAATCGTCATTCAATCATAAGAACATCACACACGATTAGAATGATATTTGATGGCACTCAAAATATAACAAATACGAATACTACGGAACTTGAGTTAAACAAATTTACTTAAAACAATGGAACTGAACAGTTTTAAAACTGCTTTATATATTTATTACTGCGCACGTTTTCTCGCAAAAAATATGGTGCGATTCCAATTTCAACACTAAAAAAAAAAATCAATAGGCACAAACACCTAGAGAACACGTGGAACTGTCAGCAATATCAGTTCTTGTCACGCACACGAATATTTGCACATAGTCCGAAAAAAATATATTTTTAATTATTCATTCGACTATCCTTAATATGACTTCAATAAATTTCCGTAAAAATGAATAAAAAATATTTACAACTTGTGACATTGAGTAAGTCTTTAACAATGTTTTAGAACTTGATAATCTTTTAAATTTCGATAAATATGATTGAATGCGTTGCATATGAATAGAATTGTAGAGAGAATGCTCTTGAGATACTTATACGAGCATGGAAGAATCCTTCTTTCCTTCCATTTCATCTGTCTGCGATAGGAAACCACTTGCGTACTTTCAAATGGAATTTTATTTCATCAGGTAAATCTCAAGGGGATTGAAAGTTTTTACACCTTTACCACGAAGATAAAATTCCTTCTTTAACACCTTTTTCAAAGACACGAAAAAATAGTTCTGTTTGACAAACGGCCACTCCGGAGAGTTGCTTTAGATACGTCCGGTAAAGGAAGGTGCGTGCAGAAGGGACTCTTTATCAGCAAGTAAATCGAGATTTTATGTGGTGAGGAAGGAAATAACGGAGTTGAAAAGGAATACGATGCTTAGAGGACCAGAAAACGCTCAGTGAATAGGTGTTTATGTATAAATGGAGGTAATTTCACTCGTCCTCAGCTACTGTAAGAGGATTTTCTGCGGAAATGGCTTCATTGACTTGGAAAAGTATAAACTGGAGTTAAAGGAGCTGGGCAGATAAAATGTGGAAAGAAAAAGAATGTAAAAATTGGAAATAAATTAATAATGTGAGAGAATAATGAGAGTTTAAAGTCAAAGCTCTTATTCACAATTGAACTTGTAACGACACAATTAGTGGGAGATTATTATTATTGTCATTATTATTATTTTACTCTTACGGTGAGATTATGCCAAGATGGTGTCTCTTTCCTTCTGGAGATATTACATGGTAATAATATTACACTAATAACCAAAAGAATTGATTACAATTTACTTAAATATAGAAAAATAAATCAGTGCATTCAAATAATTTGGTGTACATCGAAGATAATGTTTTACGACAAAATGAGGAAACTTATGAATTTTACCGTAAGGTGAATTGCTGTTAAAGAAATATGATGATAATGATTTAGCCATGGTTAAGAACCGTTGACGTAAATAAAAACCCTATGAAGCAAGGAGACAAGATGCTAAATTAGGTATTGGTCGACCAGATATACAAAAACGGGATGAAAATGTATATCCGAACCTTCTTCCTTGGAATGAAGTAAAAAATTTGAAATTGATCTTGCGTTACGATGCTACATCAGAAGAAGACGTTAAAAAATATGCTTTCATCTTGAATAAAATCGAAAATTCTCCCAGTTCAGCAGTATAGTAGTATTGTTATAAGTGCTTCGACAGCTAAGGTAATATCACACGTGAGACCCCACCGGGTATTAAACCTGAGACCCCTTTCACCGAAATTGAACGCGTTGCCTACTTGTCTATTCAGGATCACTTCCAGTCCAACACAAATTAATAAGGATAAAGGAAAGGAAGGTAACTTAGTAGGTTGAAAACCTACGAAAATCCCAAAGGAATAACAAGTGTGAAAAATAGCGACACGACTGGGACACGAACCCAGGTCTCCCACTTGAAAGAATACCTGCCCGGAAAGTACAAATTAATAAATTTCAAAATATTAAATTAAACAAAGTTAGTGTACTACTATAATATCAGTTTCTCGTAATTTGTCCGCAGAGTGAATCGTCGAAGAACGTATCCATTGCTGCAACTTGATGGTGTTAGAGAAGCTCTACAAGGAGTAAATATTGCGATGATTTCTAATAATTGTGAAATATTCGAGAGTTTTAGCCGTCAGATCGATAAACCTCTATGACAATGAACCTTAAGCGATTTAATACAGTGATTTATAACTTAGCTTAACAAGAGTAAAGTAAAGTAGTAAGAAGTATGCGAGATAAAGGAGGTAAAAACTGCGACGCATGATCCAATCACGGAGTGGAGATCCACAGTTTGAAATTGACCTTACTATCTCAAATAATCTTTCTACTTATCCAAACCTCATGATATTAACGAGCATTACTTCTCACATCCGTTAAACATCCTACTTTTTCTCATCTTCATGTGCTTTGGCGCGCAACCGATCGGTTATAAAATATTTACAATAAAAATATCGATTATTATTACAATCATAAATATGAATAAAAATATCGATCACATACCGCAATCTATTATGTGTAGATTATAATAAATATCACAGTAAATATTATCTTTTCTAAAATAAGTATAAAAAATCTTTTTTTGAGGTCATCAGCCTGAAGGCTGATTGAACGACTTCACCATCAGCTATGGAACGTTTTGGAGAGGGAATGAGGCTTACTAAGCAAGATAGGGGATGAGGTATTATGTCTTTGCTATCCCGACAGAGGCAGAATACCACGAGTAGGAAAAGTTCACGTATAAGCATAAGGACCCTTTGAAAGCACATAACCTTCATATAATCACAGCCATATACCAGACGCAGGCAAAGAAAAAGTTAATTGCAGAAATATTTCCTCCACATTGTGTGACAATATTCATATTTAAATAAAATTTATCCAGTTCTATATAACGATGAAATAAGAGTTAATTTTCGACGCTATTTTGTTTACATGAATATAAGTTTTGTATTATTTATACATCTTCAGTTTTTATCGAAATTTAGAAATATATTTAAAGGTGTCACTTAAGCTTTCGAAAACGAAATTCTTCCGCCGACCTGGTCATTTATTTTTTATAGAAATGAATTATTCGAGAATATACGTACAAATTCCATAATAATAACAAAAGATCGAATAAAACATTTCGAAGCATTCATTAAGGAGTGATTATGATGAATACCACTATTTACGAAGCTGAGAGAAGCTGCACTAACAGGGCAACTGGAATAACTTTATTACTTGACTTGTTGTTCTAAAAAAATTGTGTATTTTTGTGTAAATGACAAGGGTTTTAGTGTAACTGGTTCCATCACTGTATTGTTATGTTCATTTTCTCAGTTTCTATTTTGGTATTTTTTAAATTGGGATGTTAGTTAAACCCTTGCCACCAGAACTTTGTTCTAATTGTAAGGCTATGTACAATAATAATAATAATAATTTAGTATTACTCCCAACATGTAACCTTTATACTATTACAGCCATAAAAATATTTATACAATAAAGAGGCATGAAATGTACTTATAGTAGACACAAATTGAATATAATATGCAGTATATTTCCTTACAGACAAGTCCTGTATTCGAAAATTTGTTAAGGTACAGCGAAAGGCGATACGCTTTTCTAAATATTGTAATCACAAATCAGTAAGCGTAACACAGATGCTTCAGAACGAAGAATAGGAATATTTAGAAGAAAGAAGATTTAGGTCCGGTATATCATTATGACGGATAGTTAGAATGGAGTTTTTACCCAAGGGCCGGGCGTTATAATGGTTTGTTAGTGTTAAAGTGAAGATTATACTTAATCTCCTATAAGCGCAATATATGATATATGAGCGTGGAGATTAACTTTTCTTCACTTAAACTCTAACAAACCATTATAAAACTGGACCCTAAATTGAAGATTAGTTAACATCCATTCTAATACCCGGTCTTCGTCTAGGTAGAACCTAAGTAAATTTGACTTCTCTTGGATAAATATGTCTGCTTCAATTTTCATGGAAAATCAATGGAGATGTTTCGGATGAAAAGCGTTACGTGGCCGATCGAAGACTGCGAAAATAATACAGAAATAGGCTCTAAGACGTAAACATGCATCGTTTACACAAATGATACGCGATCAGAAAAACATACCGATAGTGCAAGTACCGTAAGCTCTGACACATGAAAAATTCCTCCAGATATGGTAGCGGTATAGGAATAATCGAAGCTGAAAGAGTATCCCGAAACATGTTTTTCTTATCATCGAGAAAAAGTGAAGTGAGAATAAGCGAAGAGCGGGTGAGAATACGTCTCGAGGCGGCAATTCTGAAGAAGCCCAAAATATCTCTTCTCCTACGAATCACCTCTCATCCCGTAGACTTTATTTCCCTTCAGAAGTCACTCTTTCATGAAGTCATAAAGTAGTAAAGGCTGTCACAAACTCTCTTCAAAAGTGAAGTTGGTAGAAACCTCCAGGGAGCATTCGATGGCTCTAATTGTAAGAATGAGAATCACGTCATCGTCGCCCCTTAGCCTCGAGACTTCTATTGACTCGGAGAGAATTCAACAGATGATCCCGAAGAAATTCTCATTTTCCAAACTGCCTCGCTCCTATTGTTCCGAAGGTTAACTCGTCACTCGTGAATTATTGGGTTAATCCGACCCGGGCTAACTTTCATCATCTCAGGAGCTGAGGAATCACGGAGTCTCACTGGACGAATTGCATTTCACACCCGAAGTCGAACCGACCTCGGAAGTCCTAATTCGGGTGGAATAGGAGAACTGTTCTTTTGCATATTTGATGCGCTGAAGTCAAACGAAAGGTCTAATCTTAGCCAGAAATTTTCTTCTTCGTTAGCTGCAGAACCTCACTAACAAAATGCATTACTACGGAACTATTTTATCACTCAAGAATAAGGATTTCTTTGGAATGTATCTCTGGGGCGTTAAATCCAACCTCCCCATCAACTTCCCCGTCATTTATTTCCGTCGTTTCTTCGAGAAATTCCTTCTCCAGCAGCATTAATTCAACGTGTTCTAACTATAATTGAGTATCTCACCGATTTTCAAAAAATATGTCTTCTTTTAGAATCGATTTTTGCATTAATATTAAAGATAATCATTATATTTTGTCAAGTGCCTGGAGACCAGTAAATATACGTTACTATATATAGAGACTTCATTTAATTTATCGCTTAGTATGTATTATAATGATTATTTATTAGTAATTGTATAATAATGCAATTACTTAGTATATAATTAAATTAGTATAATTGGCTATTATATAATTT
>KZ308724.1:467869-483421 GCA_000376725.2 Ladona fulva
AAATACTAAAATATTTAACTATATTATTAAAATATAATAATCATCTATAATAATAAATTATTATAAATGCAATCTCAAGAATTCAGCTGTAGATCATGTTTGTTGTGTAAGACGTGTACTTGTGTGAATATACGTAAATGGTGTAAGAAATTCATTTATAATTTTTCTTTAGATTCAATGCGCAACCTCTAATCATGTAATCCACCACTTTTTGCGGATGTACCACAGGTGGGATTATCCCTTACAATTATGATTAGGTTGGGATTTGGTTCACTTCTGGTCGAGTTGGGCTGGGCTTCGACCATATATTTCGGCGTGTGCAAATCTTTAGAGCCTTAATTTTAGATCAGACTATGAGAGACAGAGAGGGGCATGACCAGAAGGCATGGAGAAAACAGTCCTGAGAAAGCATAGAGAAAAACAAAGTTTTGCTACAATTCAAAATAATTCATTTTTTAGCTATCGTCACTAATGAATTCCTTCACCTACATGGTCGACAGAGTTTAATTATGGGTTTACTTATTGAAAATATTTCCAGATGCATTGTGAATAAATTATGGTTCAAATATGAATGAATATGGACCACATTGCCCATATTTAGGCATTATATACCATATGCGTTGAAAGGATGATATATTTCCTTAAAATTATGTTACTCGTTTTTTAACTTCACTCGTTTAACACAATTATTCTACAAAGATAATTTTTTTCAGCATTTATTCATGAATTTTCTAGGGAGTTCTTTCATTTAGTTTTTTTCAGTATTTTCTAGTTCATTCGAACAGCTCTTGGAAAATATCGCGTGAGGAATATCTTATTTCAAATCTAGGCTTTGTTTGTGACTTCCATCGTAGGTCTTTCAAATTACATCACTTGGCCGTGACACTCTCTTGAATAGTATAGTATTCCAGGAAAATGTCGATCGTCAATCATTACGTCCTACTCATTCGGCCAGCTAACATTTTGTATTCGAAGACTTGTGACGTGGATAAGAGATTTACGACATCGAAAGACTTAGAGTTATACAAGTAGTTAAATTCAGGTCTGTAAAGTGTTCAACGTGAAAATATGTTTGACCTCCCGTTCCCCTCAACCCTTCCTTCATTTGCTGCCGATGGTGAATCTACAGAGAATTGAAAGACTTATACTGTACATCACAAGTTTATTCAAATGTTTTATTAAAATTTAAAGCATTTTCAAAAAGCTAAGCTTTAGTGAAAAGTTTAAGAAGGATTGCCATATTTATGCTTGGTTTTCATTGAACCAGATCGATAACAGGACTAAAAGGACTACGACGCTTTACCATTCCATACACATACCAAACATAGGGACTCACGTAGAAGAAGAACACGTAAAATTGCTATCCGTATTCTAACGTTATAACATTATCACTAAACAGTGTATTACAAATCCCAAAGGACAAATGGCACACCGCAAGAATGTCTATGTGGTATTATCGTACACGCGATAATTGGAAACTAATTGGTTAACTTAATATATTACGATTTATAACACATTTTTAGAGCGGATTAACAACAAATATTGCTTAACAAGAGTCTACGTACAGACTACAATATTTATAACACTTCCACGGCATTTACTACCGCATACTTATATATTGGATATAACTGGTGGCAACTGATGGAGAGACAGGGATGAGGTACACCGACAAAGTTATTGAATGGTAAACAGGGTAAGGTAAGAAACAGGGTAAATGAATGGAATTGAAAATGGGGTAGAATCGGCACTTAAAGTGCACATGAACCTACCAGGCTCACGTGCCAAGGAAGTGATAGGCCTGGTGATCGAGAGTCTGTCAACCCAGGACGAGTAACCCGGTTTTCACATAAAGCGACTGCTCCGGGAAACCACGCTAGACTATGTCATGCGCCTATATCATCCATGAAGTAATAGAGCGCTGCAATAGCTGCTCAAGACCTTCCTCGGACCAATTTCTAGAACGTTTGCTTTAGGCTGCCTTAAATGCACGTGGTTCATATCCACATAAATATGGGAGTAAAGGAGTTCTACGAGGAGTCTTTGCAGGAATAAAGTGGTCGTCATACAAACCTGTTGCTGTCCACAATACCATTCCATCAGCCCTCTCTCCTTTCCTCCGCAACCCAAATTGCCCGTGATTCCCTTCGGCCCTCTTACCCTGCCCTCCTTTCCCAGCCTTTTATTCTCCCCCTGTCCCCTGAGAGCCCTACAATCCAGCATCCGAGGCGCGACCCTCAAGAGATTGACCTTCACCTCAGAATCGGGACACTTCTATACCCCCTTTCGCCCTATTTTCGCTCCCGTTTCAAGTTCTCCCGAGAGTTCTCACGGCACCGTTTCCTATATCAGGGTCTTTTCATACCCCACTTCCTTCTTGAAAGGGGTCAAAACATTCGGACTGAAGATAGCAAAGCAATGAGTTCATAATAGCCGCTATTCCTTGGAAGTGTGAAAGCGGGAGAGTAAATTTCTCGGCAAACCAGTTCTTCTACGAGCAGTAGGAAGTTCGGGTTCTTGGTACAATTCCTGATACATGCATTCTTTCTGATACCATTTGTTGACGAGTGGAATATTTTTCAGTTGTCTTATGGTGCTGGATGGGAAGTATACGTCCGTCATTTACTCTTGACGGAGTCTTTTTCGTGGTATTGATAAAATGAAAGTTACTGAGGTATGAGTGATTTTGAATGGCTATAATTTTGGCCACTCTTTACTGGATGATATTAAGAGTGTCGTTGTGCTTCACGTACGTTGATTTTTTTTCTAATCATAGTATTTTGTCTAGGTAAGGAAAGCAAGGACAATCATTTCAATACCAATATTTCCTAGTCACCTCACCTCTCTCTTCACACAACCTGCTACGTGATGTCTGAAGGACAGCAACGATTTTTAAATTGTGAATAATTAAAGTATTTGAATTTCAACAAATCTGTAATTTATGTTACCTTCTTAGATACTTTTATATGTGATGTAGCATTCTTCACGCTTTCTTTATCTCTCTTATATTTCTATAAAATTACAATTAAATTTCATGGGCGGTCTGTGAGACCTCATGTTACATTTGCTGTTTTGATGAAAATGCAATAAATAAAGTGATTTTCAGCAAAGTTTTATTATTATATATACCAACGAATACATAAAAGGCATTACTCCAAAAAATGCCGCTGATTATAGATAAGCTACGCTATTAAAAAAATCATTTTACTTTCAAATTATCGACAGTTTTCAAACAATGATTTATTACTGAAAGTTTGTTCCTATAAAAATAAACCTTAATTGAAATCCGAATAAGTGGATAACTGATGAGATCTTTAAAACTTTAAAATGTCGTTAAATGAATCGTTCAGTCAGTTTATAAATGTTAAAAAATGTGCAGTCTCCCAGACTGGTCACTGGTTGTGTCAAAAATCGCACGTTACCGGTTAAGGGTTAAGGTGTGAGGATTGAAGTTCCAACTAGCCTTTTGACTGACGAAATCAGAGACCAGTGCGTTTAACTTATTCGTTTATGTATGTCACTCTAAATATGTTTTTTACACAAAATAAAAACTGTAGAAAATGGTTCGGTGCTACTTGAGCGACGGTCAACAATGCGAAGGGACAGCTGGGCGACGGAAATCTGATCGTAAATCCAACCTGTCCATGGCCACTAAGCCGAAAAGCCAACTCGGCGACTGTCCACTGGGTGTCATGATGGAGGTCGACTTTCTTAAGAGTGAACAATAACGAGTTCGACAGAGATATTCCACACTAAAGTTCCAGCACTTAAACGAAAAAGTAAGATAGAGTTACGAAAATGGACATACAAACCCAAATCGGAATCCAACTCAACTCAAGCAAATCCGAAACAATCTTTCGCTCAGTTGTGCAATCATTATATTACTCTATAGCGCTGGTAATTCCAAATTGTCCACTTATTCTGCTTTGAACCCTCCCACTTTACACAGAGTTACAAACTTATTTACTCAGGACTAAAATCGCATGCCCTTTCCTGACAAGATACTTGCAGAGATATACAGTGATACTTTGGTTAACGATGGTAATACGTTCCAAGATTGTCGTCATTAACTAAAACCGTCGATATACAAGGCGCGACTTTTCACAACCATACCGCATGTCAAATATGCANGTCATTTTGCTTAAAAACATATTCCTTCTTTTCTTCTTCTATTCGAATAATTTCTTAAATTTTAAATTATATTTTTGATGAGCTTGTACATTTGTAATTTACTGTACATAGAATGTACTTCCATTCATATTTTATTTGTAACCTCGTATTTATCCTACATGTTAACTTTCGTATTCTATGTGGATACTTTGTGAATATTTATGCATAATAATCATTTAACAATCAATCTATCGCAGTCAACAGAATTCCCAGATATTATGTGGCGCACCAATATCTTTCACACGGCACACCAGACCCATCATCATGGCCAATTGGCTTGCCACTATACTATCGTCCATCGTCTTGAAATGTTTATCAATCTGTGAAACAAAATTTGTCTTCCCTAAACTCCAAGTCGTACCGTTGCAATTTAAAAAAACAAATGAAATTTTAAATAAAATTATTAATATAGTAAAGGAAAATTGCAAAACTGCCATTTTTTATTTTGTTTGCCGGTCACATGTTACTGATAACTCTACTTTTTGACCTCACTGCTTCGCTATTCCATTCCCAGACTTTCACTCGTTTGACGTTCCCTTTTCTTTTGTGTTCCCTCTTTATTAAATCCTTTCACTTCCGGTGATCCTCTCTTATCAGAAAAAGAACAGCTATTCGTTTAGGGTGACCTCACCATAAGTAAATTTACTGCTTCCTTCCTTTCTCTTTGCTCACTGAAGTCAACCTTACATCGTCATTTATTTTGAAGCTTTTGTTTGATTTTGTCATAATTTATTTTGTTTTCATTTGGGTCTAAATCTGCGGCTATACTGTACGTAAGCATCTGGTGAAATAAATGTGTCAATTTCGAATTCGATCGACAATTATTTCCAATTAATAATTAATAATTGTTGCAGTTCAGAAATTCAATTTCACAAATGCTCATCAGCATTTTTGTATGTATGTACCAAAGAGTATTAAGGTTTAGCAAATCATTTTTTACTTTATCAATGTTTTCTTAATATTAGATATCTAGCTATAAAATAGCAATCACGCTGAATCAAGAATATCCTACCCTGATCAATCTCTTAAGTTTATAGTGCCTAACCACTCCAATCCTTGTTTGGATATCATGGATATATATTTTATTCTCTTTTACCTTAACCTTCTTTCCTCACTTCCTTCCTTCTTAAAATGCCCCTATCGGACTGTCACGTACCAATACATGACCAAATGATTTAGCTTTACTTTTCTCTTAGGATTTTTTCACTTCTCCATTATCTTTTTCTGGCCAAGGAAGCTTTTATGAAGCGAAGGGAATTAATGACAAAGGGTCTCGATAAAGGAATCAGGAGAAGATTGGTAAAATCCTTGATATGGAGTGTTTTGCTATATGGGTGTGAAACGTGGACCTTACAAAAAGAGGACATCAAAAGATTGGAGGCATTTGAGATGTGGGTGTGGCGTAGAATGGAGAAGGTNCTAGCTATAAAATAGCAATCACGCTGAACCAAGAATATCCTACCCTGATCAATCTCTTAAGTTTATAGTGCCTAACCACTCCAATCCTTGTTTGGATATCATGGATATATATTTTATTCTCTTTTACCTTAACCTTCTTTCCTCACTTCCTTCCTTCTTAAAATGCCCCTATCGGACTGTCACGTACCAATACATGACCAAATGATTTAGCTTTACCTTTCTCTAAGGAATTTTTCACTTCTCCATTATTTTTTTCCTACAGTCCAAAATAGTTTCTGATCTCATCTTATTAAATTTTAATATTTTTATCCCATACATTCAGTCGCTTCTAGCTAAGCTAAGAGCAACTAAGAGACAAATTCTTTTCTTACTGCCCAATACATAAGTTTGCACGTTAGATAATCTTTTACCTCGAAAAACATCTTCAGATTTTACTTCGAGTAAAAATCCGCGGTCACGAGTGATTAATCAACCTTTGTCGACAAACTGTTTATCCGTTGAATCTGATGTTCTACTTTGTTTCGAAATTGTAAGCGTTGCCCATATAGTGGTATAATACTTCCTTTTCATGATTTAATTACTGAGACCTATATGCCAATCGAAGATTCCTTGCTTAGAGAAAATAACCGATAGTTAAATGGGAATATGGGTTGAGAACATTAGTGTAGGAATGTTATCGAAATTAGTTGACTGAACTTCGTGGAACGCCCTTAACAGATTCATAGATAGACTTCGTATTCTCCATAAGTTTGAATGAGCCAACCGGTTTCGGCCAACAAACCCAGCATCAGATACGTACATCTACCAGAAACACTTTTTCCGTCTCGTTTCCTCTTGGTGTACCTTATGATGACTTTATAGGCAAAAAGTGGTTTCCTCATTATTGTATCTTGATGAAAATATAGTTTGTTTTTATTTTATTTTAGGTTTAACAAAGTCTGGATAAACATAGCGTTTTTCAGCTACAACAATTATCTACATATCAATCCAAAGTACAAATCTATTATTTTACTCAAGATCAACACTTCGGAATGAGAGTGTCTTTCATTTAGTTACGACCCCCAAAAAAGGTATCCTTGGATGACGACTTCGGATCAATCAGAAGCAAAGCGGAGATAAGATTCCAAAGGGATACAAAATACTCAGAATTCGAAAGGGAAAAGGAAGACGAGATTTGAGGAGTGACTTTGAAGAAAACTCATCTAAATTTGATATAAAATGTCAACATGCCGATATCTTACGAAAGATGACGAATATCAATCTCGAAGTTTCCAGAAGATCAATTACATCAATGAAGCGGGATTTTCGATGGTTTCCCAAATCGAAAATAACACCGCGAGAGGAAGCCCCTGGTGGAATATTTTTCAGGCAGTTCTCGATGTCGAAACTTACACGTTATAATGTAACCTCTTCCTTATTTCAGTTAGGCTAAAATGTTGTCCCTCTAGAGCTTCTAACCTTTAGACCGATGCGGCACACTTACGTGTTACCTAAATTCGCGGCACACTTAGTCAAAAACCTAAATAAAGAAAACCCCATAGAATCAGAACAACAACCATGGGCGGAAAACTGGTAAGATAAAGCCAATTTAGAGCATGCATTAAAAACTACGTTTAAATTACTTATCCATTACCTAACATTTTACCTATAACCTATCATTTTAGCATTTGTCTACTATTTTATTTTACATATTACCTATTATTACCGAATTGTTAAACTGATACTATGAATCTCTTGTTTTAGAAATATTTCACATATTGTTACAATTTCTTATTATTTCAACAGAAGAATTTTTTACGTCATTGCATTTTTTCTTTTCTGAAATTGCGGTTGTTATCTATCCACAGTCATTTTGCTTAAAAACACATTCCTTCTTTTCTTCTTCTATTCGAATAATTTCTTAAATTTTAAATTATATTTTTGATGAGCTTGTACATTTGTAATTTACTGTACATAGAATGTACTTCCATTCATATTTTATTTGTAACCTCGTATTTATCCTACATGTTAACTTTCGTATTCTATGTGGATACTTTGTGAATATTTATGCATAATAATCATTTAACAATCAATCTATCGCAGTCAACAGAATTCCCAGATATTATGTGGCGCACCAATATCTTTCACACGGCACACCAGACCCATCATCATGGCCAATTGGCTTGAAAGCTCTGCTCCGTAGGGCATGGGGAGGAGTTTTCGAAATCGAAAACAATCTCGTCTTCTGAAGCTTTTTTCCTTATCGCCGCAAAACGAAAACTTCCTCCTGAGTTTCCACGGTTTCAGAATGCGCAATCGGTTGAAGAAGCTACTTCTCGAGTGCGTCTGCTTTTTAGCAGAGAGCGAAAGGTGGTTATCTTAAGGCGGGAAGTCCTTGTTGAAGAGGTAGGAGACGCTGAGGTTTGGAATTGCGGAATCCCAAAGCACTCAGCTATTCGAGAAGTTTGAATTTCGGATGACGAGAAGAAGCTATGCTCCGGAAATCCGGGTTTCTGCGTCAAAGGAGGAAAAGTTGTTTTGCAAAGGGGCTAAATGAAATTTATATTGAACTTGGTATGCTTCTCGTGAAAATTTACTGTAAGAGAGTTATGTACAAAAGGGACGGTTATATACAAATGAAGGCGTCATAATTTCTCAAATATTCGAACACTAACTACACATTCATTACTCGATTCAAATAATTCCAATTGCTCCAATAAAAATCAAATTAGTGAGTAATTCCTTTAGGTAAGTAAGCGGTAACAATAGAAGAACACAGAAAATCATTTAACGGTAACGGCTAAAAACAAAAACAGATTAGCCGGTACCCGAATCTTTGGGAAGGTAGCCTTTCATGTATCTTACTATTCCGCTACCGAAGTCGACAAATAAATTAGATTAAACCTTAATGAAGATAGTTTAAATTCATATATTGTTTTTGGAATAGAAGAAAGGCCTCATTGAAAGCCTTGAATTCTCCCGGTTCTCCACCTCCAATCTATTCGCTCCTTATTTATTTTCCTTTCAATTATCGGACTTAATCTTTAAAATGCGGGCGAAAAAAAATAATTTCTGAAAGCTCGGATGCTCTTTAATACTCAAAATAGCATGCAATCTATAGAAAAAGAAATTTTTACAGTGACAAGAATCATCTCTATTACAGCGCAATCAACAGATGAATGACGGAAAGAAAAGGTACATAAAAATTGCTTACTTTGATTTCTGACGTATATTACCCTCAAGATTATGCGCCTCTGTCTTTGTGCGACTATAGCTGCGGTTTTAACTTTTGTAGACTTTTATTTACCAAAATTACCCAACTCCTTTCTTAAAAAATTTAACAAAGTAACAATTGAAATGAAACAAAAGAACTATGTCCTTCGGCGTATATCAAGAACTAAATACGTTTTCGGTAGCTTCGAGAGTTCCGGAAAATTTGGAAAATATTACTCTGATTTGGATACAGAGGTGGATGGACTTGTTGGACTTCCCGAATTTCTTTTATTCTCCCGAAACTCAATGCTCGCGACCTATTTTGAAGCGTGTCAAAGAGAAACAAAGNCCTCCAATCTATTCGCTCCTTATTTATTTTCCTTTCAATTATCTGACTTAATCTTTAAAATACGGGCGAAAAAAAATAATTTCTGAAAGCTCGGATGCTCTTTAATACTCAAAATAGCATGCAATCTATAGAAAAAGAAATTTTTACAGTGACAAGAATCATCTCTATTACAGCGCAATCAACAGATGAATGACGGAAAGAAAAGGTACATAAAAATTGCTTACTTTGATTTCTGACGTATATTACCCTCAAGATTATGCGCCTCTGTCTTTGTGCGACTATAGCTGCGGTTTTAACTTTTGTAGACTTTTATTTACCAAAATTACCCAACTCCTTTCTTAAAAAATTTAACAAAGTAACAATTGAAATGAAACAAAAGAACTATGTCCTTCGGCGTATATCAAGAACTAAATACGTTTTCGGTAGCTTCGAGAGTTCCGGAAAATTTGGAAAATATTACTCTGATTTGGATACAGAGGTGGATGGACTTGTTGGACTTCCCGAATTTCTTTTATTCTCCCGAAACTCAATGCTCGCGACCTATTTTGAAGCGTGTCAAAGAGAAACAAAGTTCGTCTTTTGACGCGCAATGAAAGCCCTCCAAATTAATGATGCCAAGGTGCGCTTTTCCTGTCTCCATTTAGCTCCAGAATTTTTAATGAACCGAAATGCGGTTAAATTATGTAGGCGAAGGTTACCTTGTGCCCAATACAACAGAAGTAGGCGCGAATCGGAGGAGAGTTGAACTTGGAGATATTCCTTGCATTTAGAAGAGTTCTTGTTTACAGGACTAAAGCACATTCAAAATGAAATGTAATACAGGAGAAGAAAAACAAATAGTATATGAAAGAACTTAGTCATAATATTTGAAAACATGAGCTGAGATAATTCGTAAGAGGAAGATGCGTAGTAATTTATTTTATACTTTGTTAAATACGCTTCGATTCACAATGGGAGCACACATGTGCAAAATGACTTTTGTATCACCAAAGAATGGACTTATTTCTAAAAATCGTGGAGCAGTTCACCATCGATTTCAAAGTTTTTGATAGATTTTCTCTAGTTTACAAATTGATAATTTTTCCATAAAGTTAAAAAAAAACTGGCCACAGTTTATGATAAGCTCTATGCACTTTGAATTTGAAGTAGAACATGAAAAAAATTATTAATATTCCTCATTAGGAAAAGCTATAAAGGAGAAGAAGTCGCACGTTCCTCATAGATTACAACTAGTCGACCGGTTTCGGCGACTAATCGTATTACTGTAAATATTGTAGCTCCGCATAAACAGCTGAATGACGCAAACCAAGTTGTGACGACACAAGCAATATTTGCAGCTGCAGTACACTTAATTTGATACCTAGTAATTTAGCCTGCATTGTGCTTCTTTAATACATTTAGAACTTACTTATATTAACTTTTTACAATATTAATAACTTTTAACATTTTAGCCTTTATTTACAAGGATAACTTTTTAAAAATACCGCAAAAGATTCTAAATACTCCAATCAAGGAAGTGAAACAAGATGCCTTGCATGTATGAAAAAGATTTGGGCCTTAAATTCGCACGGAAATAATTTTGTTTCGCATCTCAAAAGAAAGAACACTTCGTAATTTTCGCAGTCTCTGCTACAGAAAATATGAATAATTCTTTCCTTCAAGATGTGTGTTGAGTTCCATGAAGTCACGCTGGGAAATATTAATTTTATCTGCTTACTTTATGTACATTTTGGAGGCTTATTTAGTGATAAAATGGACATGTTTTATTATAGAGGAAACATATCAGACGGCTGCAACGAGCCATAAATCCTGTTTTGGCAACCACGATAAACAGAAATGTTAAACACCTGGTAACTAAGGCGTTAGAGCCAACTAAAATTGACATCGGCCGTTTGGTAATTTGCCCATCAAATTGAATTTTCGAAGACGCGAGCGAGAGTGACAGTCTTCGGCTGCCGTCGAGATTAGAAGTGAGAAGCAGTTGCGAAACATCTCTTCCTGCAGTTAATAGGTTAGGAAATGAAGCGTGTTGCAAAGGAAGGAAAAGTACGCTACGCTTCTGGAGTACGCTAAAATAAAACTTCTTGATAATGGCGCGAAATTTTTCGACATCTTCATGAAAAACATAAGTTTACGTAGATGAGATTCACATAGAAGACGGCTAAGGGTATTCTATCGCACCCAGGAAAAAATCCCAAGGAAGAATAGACTTGATAAAAGTCTGATGGGATCGGGAATCGAACACGGGTTTCCCAATTGCCGGTCGGGTGCTCTGTCCGTTGAGCTATCTCGGAAGAACATTCATACAAACTCGCATCGTCCTTTACACACAAAGTCTCCCGAATTGCTTAGAAAAACGTTCTGCCGGGATAGCTCGACGGACAGAGCACCCGGCCGGCAATTGGGAGACCCGGGTTTGATTCCCGGTGCCGTCAGACTTTTTCCAAGCCCATTCTAGATGAGATAGGTAAATATTTTCAAGTCCTTTAACCGACACTGTCAATACCGATGACCTGTAAATAACGATAACGGAGCCTTGCACCAGGTTAGCGACGAAAAAGCGAATAATTTCACGTTAGTAAAAGTATTTTCAGAATCGAGTCAATACAATCCTTCAACTTTGTGTGCAGAGCGCTAATCTACTGTTCTTGTCATAGCTTCTCATAACAACACAAAGATATTTATACTAATACTATTTTTATAAGATTTATGCTGTAATGTAGGAGCTATACAGAGTGATCCCTCGGGCTCTATACGGATGAGATTTTGAATCATGGAATATCCTGGGGTTTCCAGGATAAACTATGATTCTTTCCATGATTATTCCATGATTCCATGGTTCCCCTAATGTTCCAGTGGGCCTAATTAACGCTTGCAAACTATTTGGGGCAGCAAACAGCCTATTTTAATTGGTTCGAATAAAATTTTTACGTTGAAGCTGTAAATTATCTGTTTCATTATCGTTTTATGTTCGGTTAATACTCTTCTACTTTTTGCTACATTGTATCAGAAAGATAATTACTAAGATAATAAGTAAGATAATTTACTTTCAAGTGGAGTAGAGAATATAATTTCTGCCTTTAATTTGTGTTTTCTTAACTACTTTTACTCTCTATTTTCTCTCTATCATTCGTTTTATTGCCATATTCCATATTTGACTTATTAGTTATTTCCCTTTTATATCGACCTCTCTCTCTCTCTTTCACCCTTTTCACTGTTATTTCATGGTTCATCCGACGAGGGACTTATGTGTCGATACACCATCACGCGCGACGATACAAATGTGTTGAATATCATCTGCAAACCCCACTAGTTATAGTGTATTTATTGCCTGTGTTTTTCGTTTTCCCCACAGCCTAACCCATTCTATAATTTAGGTAGAAGAGAAGTAATTTTGGCCTAACCGTAAGTGTAAATAATAATAATGAGTAAACAAAATATTTTTTTGTATTTCAGCTAGCAGAGCAAAATAAATGCATGAAATGCGAAGGAAGTTAGGGCCGTATCTGATTAATGAGCCGCGTTCGACTCGCGGGCCGCGGGTTGGAGGCCCATGACGTAAACAATGGATTCCAAACCTGCAACAGACAATCTTATCATCATCTCCCAGGATTTTTCGTTTGTGATCTATATCTTGAATGAAGGGTATGTCGTATTAGTACTCGAAATCAGGTACAAAAAGTGGAAGACCGCAATAATAAAAACAATGCTGTAAAGTTGTGAATGAATCAACGACGATCGAAAAGAGAGCAATTTCTGGCATCACTTTCGCCTAATATTTGACATTTTTATAAATTATTATTTTGATTTTAATTTATCTACGCAAGACGCTTCTACCGCGCGAGCCATTTTCCCGTAAGGGATTCTTACAGAAATGCATTTAAAATTGTGCCTTCATGATAAAGAATTCAGTATAGACGCAGTACAAGTCCCGTGGAAGGTGAACGGTTCGATAGGACTGGATCACAATATCGGAAAAAAGGGAAAGAAAGATTAGAGTCCGAGATTAGAAGAGAAGTGCGTGACAGGAACAATCGCTAAAAAGCGGAAGGGGATCCACTTTTCACTCCCACCAACGGACACGTGGGCGACGGTGACGAGAAGTGAAAGGAAATCATCGCGCCTCTAGCTGCCAATGATGTGAATCGCCCACGTCTCCTGAGTGTTAGCCCTATCATCGCCCACGCTTCCGGTGCTAGACACCCAAGACTGTCGAGGCATCTTCCCATTCTCTCCGTGTCCCTCCCGATAACTCTCTCATTTGGCGCCCGCCCACTCCTAAACGCCCCTATCTTCCGGTGAGCGATACCTTAAACCCCTTTAACAGTCGGGAAGACGTGACGGAACGCGCGATCACCCAAGGGATTTGGTGGTCCATCGACTCCCACACTTCTATAGCATCGAACAGCGAGAAGATCTAAATTCGGAATCAAGTCAACCCTCGGGAACGCATGCGACCAATGAGTTTAACCCATTAAAGGCCAGTGTCCCTTTATTGAGGATATTTATATGGAATTGTAACTATGACAATTGTAAATAAGTTATTTTTTTCGGTCTCATTACGTCTTCTAACTGTAATATAAAAATAGATGGAAAGCGTTGGCAAAATTTGATGTTGGAGGCCGGGGCGGAATCATGATTGGACGCAATAGGCGATAGCTGAGGACGTCATTCTTATGGGGGCCTGAGCGAGACTGCGCTAATAAATTCTCAATAACGAATTGTTCTCGTTTTTCTCTTTGTGAAAGAATAACATTGTCTGTGTCGCTTTAAAATGTAAACGTTCAATATATTTTAAGGAAAACAGACTTTGTACTTTTTCAACTTTGGGAGACTTTGTACTTTCCAGAAATCCGGAATTTTAAAGGCTAAACTGTAAAGATTGTGACGGCGTATATTCCGGACAGACTCGGCGCTGTTTCGCCATTAGAGCTAGAGAACATAAAAGAATTTTTTGAGCCAGTCCACCCATTCTTATTTTACCAAACACTTGCTTTAATGCAACCATTCTTCGGATTATGCACCGAATATTTTGCACTTTATCAACGGAAGCCAAAGGCTCAATTTCTTGGGACAAGGAAAAGGGTTTTAAGTACTTGGCACGATAAGGCGTGCACCTAAGAAAATTACCAAAGAGAAACGGACATGAAAACAGTCTGACGGAACCGGCACTCGAACCCGGGTCTCCCAGCTGCCGGTTGGTTGCTCTATCCATGGAGCTATCCCACCAGAACTTGGAACTTCTTGGAACAATTTGAGATCCTTTCACATATTAATTCAGAGAAATGCACATTAGTAAACGAGCACCTTTTCCTTTCCCCTGTCCTCACTACTTCAATGCATCTCAACACTCACTGACAATGTTCCTTTTCCTACAGTTCCGCTCCCCAACCCCTTATCTTAACTTTTCCTCTCTGCCCTTCTTCCTCCCCCACGTACTTTCCCTAACTGCCAATCTTTCCGCCAGTCTTCCAGGTTTAAATATGCTTACGGGTTTTGATATGTTACTTAATGATGGAGATCATTCGCTGAAACCTGGTCATGTCCGTATTGATATCCTGTGGAAGAAGTATAAAGTCTCTTTTCCTTCAAACATAGAGCACTTCCACAACATACCGCCAATACCTGTGAATTTTACATTCATTATAATGTATAGAAATAATACGTATTGTAATACAAAAGTTGTTTGTTTATTCTTGACTTAGTGAAGCGACAGAGATTTCTGAAGGTACATGTTTCTGTATTTTATGAAAGAATTCGAAATATTACTCAAAATTCCTAGTGAAGGCCTTTGGAGGCCCTGTTTTGAGGATTTCAAATGTGCATAAATTCATCGTGACTCATTTTCACTCACGTGATCACCTTCAGTATCAATCTGGCAGCGAGTATTGATGGATGTGTTAGTGAATTATCTTAAAATATCACCGTCAGATATAAAGAAAAGTCAAACTTGTCATAATTTTTTTTTTAAGTTTAAGATTTCGACTAATTATTATTATTGAATTAGGATCGTTAAGAATTTTGCGATTACGCTTAAATTCATACAGCACGCTTCTAATGGATAGCGGAACCTGAAAATGGAAACAATCAATGTTTTTCATATGAATGACATGTTTGGATTCCGGCCTTCAACAGGTTCAGCGGAGTTAGTTAACCTTTCGTCAGTCGCGCCTAAAATCATAACACGAACACTCGCTCGTTGTATTCCGTACAACAGGTCTTTTTTCTGCCAAATGTCTAAAATGAGTTGATCTAATTGTATTTTATGATGAATACACTTTACCTTATGACATATGTAATGAGCTGTCGTTATAAATTTATCAACGTTCTAATCTAAACATTTATAATATATTTTATGATATTTATAAACACGCAAAGAGTGCTTAAAGAGCTGAAACATTTTTCTATTACTTCTAAGAAAAGAT
>KZ308725.1:21110-37592 GCA_000376725.2 Ladona fulva
ATATTACTGCGAAGGTTTCCGCGGCGCTGGTTACTTGGGTTCCGTAAGTTCTTCCGGGCTTCACCGCGATGTATTATTTCCATCTTGACGACAGTTTCGCCCGCTATCCTGCAGGATAGCGGGCGCATTGCACGTGCAATATGCTAATCAACCTTTCGGTTTAAATTTTCAATACGGAGTAATTGGTTTCTCAACCAATCTTAGTTGTATTCCTTGCAAAAGTCCTTCAAGGACGTCCACCTCAAGATTAGAGTTGAATATCTTCATTCTGTTAGGGAATACCCGCGGCGTAGGTTAGAAATCGCGGATTCACAATTTCCCCTCTTACTTTTGATCAGTCGCCGCCAGCATACCCTTACTTGCCCTTGCTTAGAAACCTGCTCGGCAGGGGTGCGGTTGGGAATCCCCATTAGCCTTTTCAAACTTTCGCTACCCAGCAAACATACGACCATCCGCAACATGCCGAAAAAGGAGTTTTCCTCGTAAGAGCAGAGTACACCTTCACCCATCGTTAATTCTATGGGAGAACAGACAATAGTTTCGATGAGAGAGACGAAAGAGTAAGGAAATAATGGAAGGAGTGAGAAGGGGTTATTCGTAGGGTTAGGGTGGAGGGGAAAGTTATCCCTTCTCTTTGGATGAAACTGGAAAAACCCCTGGACGAGAATTTGTCACGAACAGCGCCAAATCTCACTCTCATTGCCAGTCAGTTGCTGACATCTGTGATTAGTGCACTTGTGATCTACATAGGAATTGACATTCCGCAATTAACACCTACGAAAAGGCATCGAGCAGTGGGATTGCTTATGGCAGAGGTATCAGCAAGAAAGATTGCGCGCGAATTAAATGTCTCCCATGTCACAATTTTAAATCTAAAGAAGAGATGGGAAGAAGAGCAGAATGTGAATAGGAAGGCGGGCACAGGGAGATCTAACGCTACGACTTCGGAGGACGACGAGCGTATCGTGGAGTACGTCCGGGAGCATCCTTTCTCGAACGCTAAAGAAACGAGAAATGCAGTTGGCGTTCTCAAGACATTCTCCTCTTCATTCAACGGACCAGTGACGGTTTACAGGCCAAATAATACAAGATTCCATCCCCATTATGTTATGCAGAGTGGAAGAAGTGGCTGATTTTCCATCAATACTTGGGAATGGGTCTGTGCGGAGGGTCCTGGAGCACTATGGAAAATTGATGGGAATTTGGATGGAAGCCAGTACGTGAGTATACTGGAGAATGTCATGCTACCTTCGGTGAAAATCTTGTTTTCTGAAGATTTCGTATTTCAGCAGGTGAGAATATCTTTGTATTATCTAGTCCTATATAGTATGTAGATTCCATGTTATTGCCATTCTGTCAGTCGTCCAACTGCGCGGATTTTAAATGGAAATGTTCCAAAATCTTACCATTATACTAGTGTATCAATGAAGTATCTCTTTCCCAAAGACTTCAGTTATGTTCATGTAAATTCTTCAAATCATAAATAGGACAACTCGCGCATTCATACCTGCAAGCAGGCAAAAACGTGGTTCTCCGAAAATAATGTTCTACAGCTTGCGTGACCTGCAAGAAGCCCGGATCTTAATCCGATAGAGAATATCTGGGTCTGTATAGTGCTCGAACTCCTCAAAGTTAATCGTCCATTGTGTAAAGATCAACTATGGGAAGCAGTTGAGGCGGTATGGGATGATATTGGAGCACTTTTGTGCCGCAGAGTGGTAGAATCAATGCCAGAGCGTTTACGCTTGGTTAAGAAGAACTGAAAGCCAAAGTAATGGAAGTTGTGAAGTAAATAGCTGAAGAAGATATAACCAAACCAAGAAAAATAAAAACGAAGGACAGAAAGTTAATTGGATAGATTAAGACAATAATGAATCACCATCAACAAAATTAAGAATTTAGATGCACCAAGAAATAATATTGAATATGCAGAGCTTTGCAAATAAATCAGAAGGAGAATCAAGAAAGATATTACTGACAAGAGTTGTGGAAGAGATTTTAGAGAACTAAAAGAAAACAAATGCCTGCAAACACCTAAAAATGGGAAGGAAGAAATTTAAGCTGTACAGAAAGGAGGCACAACAACTCGAACATGACATATAATGCTGAACAATTCAGCAAAATATTCAAGATGCTGAAATATGGAAGAGAAAAAGTGCAGGAAAGGATAAACTCATGAGATCCCTGCTATCTCCTAGAAGATTTAGCAACTGAGGTGGAAGAATGGAAAGGCTAAAGGATCAGATTTAGTATCACCCTTTATCCCATATAAATCTAATTTTGACAAAATGATTTTGTATGAAAAAAAAATCATAAGTATCACAAGTGAAACACAAATCATATTTAATCATAGTAATCATAAATTTGAGTAAACATAACGGTTTCTATAACTTTAGAAATAACAGGAACAATAGATGTTGCTCTCTAGTTGTGTGGGTTATCTCTTGAACCCTTCATATGAATGGGTACTACCGTAGCA
Source organism: Ladona fulva (assembly GCA_000376725.2). NCBI lineage: Eukaryota > Metazoa > Arthropoda > Insecta > Odonata > Libellulidae > Ladona > Ladona fulva. The sequence goes on from KZ308725.1 coordinate 23,590, forward strand.
ACTTTAAGGGAGTCGGGGAAATGACCAATCCTCAGGGCATCATCGATGAGACAACAAAGTGAGTCAGCAATCAGGTCCAAAACAGATTTAAGCAGATTGGTTGTCATTTCAAAGATATCTTTACATTTGGATTTAGAAAGTTTAAAAACAATTTTAATGATTTCAACAGGAAAAATAGGCTCCCAAGAAAAGCTTCTTGCTTTTCCAACACAGGAGGATAAATACTCTTTATAGTTACAATTGGACTTAGGAATATTATTAATTATAGAGTTAAAAGAATCCAAAAAGCTGTCATTGATCTCATCAGGGGTAATGTCAGAAATTTCTAAAGATTTAAATTCACATGTTTCCTCTTTTATAATAACCCAGGCTGCTTGCTCTGCATTTCTTGTCAGAATTATGTAAAACCTGAAGGTCCTCCTTTTGGTATCCTTTTTTTATTTTTATAATATTTTTAAATTAGGAATAGTTTTCCTTGCTGTGTGAATTCCTGTTCATTTGATAGATGCTTTACTAATTCAGTAATTCTTTAATCATATCGTAAAGCTCTGGTGTGAACCAGTTATTGACTTTCCTTCAGTTGTTACTTTAATACATCTAATTTTGAAGCTATGAAGCTTTATAGATACAGCTTCTCATAGATATTCACGAAATTCATCAAAGAACTGTAAAGTTTGTCATTCATTCTATTAGCAGTAAAGTTTAACACAACATGCAAAGACATGCAAATATCCAAGTTATACTACCAACTTAACTAAACTACTAAGGTAAACCATGGGCTAGAATTAATGACCTTCATATTTATGATCAACCTTATCATGCAAGAACTAGCATACACAGTTTACTTACATGATGGAAATAGAAGTTTTTATTAACTACAAAACCCTGGAATCGAATCATTCCCAAGAGATTTAAGTTTAATACCTCTTTACTTTAAATTATACTTTTACATAATTATCCTTAAAAATACTCCTTACTTCAAAAAAAAAAAGATATTGGAATTTGATTCAACGCATAGAAAATTCAACAATTACTTTGAGGAAGGATATATGAGGTCTGTAGGATAAGTTACCGTGTTTAGCGACTGATCGCACCGCTGACACAAAATGTGTATGCAATAATTTAACGCCATCTTTAGATATATGACTCAAAATTTCAGACAGATTAATCGAGTAGCTTTGTTTTGATAGCTGTTAAAATTAGTCAAGTTCGTGTTTGCTTGCAACCATGGAGAAAGAGCAATATAGATCAGTAATTGAATTTCTTTTTTTGGATGGGATGATGTGCGAGGAAATCAAGGTGAATGTGCATGCTGTTTATAAGGACCATGCACCTTCGATGACTACCGTCAGATATTGGTTTAAACAATTAAATTGTGGCTGAACATCAGTTATTGATGAAGAGCACCCAGGCCATCCGATTGAGGTGATTACGGAAGATATGGTTAACAAAGTTCATGATATCCTGCTAGCAGATCGCCGTGTGAAGATCAGAGAGATTGTTGACATTGTAAACATCTCAACTGAATGCATACAAAGTATCCTACATGAAAAATTGGGCATGAGAAAGCTATCAGCAAGATGGGTGCCGCATTTGCTCACTGTGGAGCAAAAATGGAATCACATGACAACTTCGGAGTACTGTTTGGACATGTATAAGCGCAATCCGAAAGAGTTCTACAGTGTTTTATGACTGTTGACGAAACATGGATCCATTAGTACATGTCAGAAATGAAAGAACAGTCAAAACAGTGGATTTCATCCGGCGAACCTGCTCCAAAGATGGTTCCATCAGCTGGAAAAGTCATGGCCACCGTTTTTTGGGATTCACGAGGCATCATCTTCACCGACCATTTGGAGAAGGGAATGACAATCATGGGGTAGTACTATGCTGATTTATTGGACCGATTCAATGCTGAATTGAGGAAAAAACGGCCTCATTTGGCGAAGAAAAAAGTGCTCTTTCATCATGACAATGCACCAGCTCACTCATATGCAATCACCACAGCTAAACTGGTTGAATTACGGTACAAATTGCATCCTCATCCGCCCTATTCTCCAAATTTGGCCCTATGTAATTTCTTTTTGTTTGCAAACATGAAAGAATGGCTTGAGGGAAAGCGAATCATGTCAAACAAGGAAGTCATCGCCACAACAGAGGCCAATTTTGCAGTTTGACAAAACGTATCTTTTGGATGGCTTGAAAAAGTTAAATATCACTGATATCACTGGACTAAATGTATTGAGTTGAAAGGAGACTATATGGAGAAATAAACTTAAAAGAAGTTTAAAAAATGTGCATTCTTGCCTAACACAGGTGCTTATCATACAGCCCTCGTAAAAATGTTAGGTGATATAAAAGAATGGATTAGTAATCAAGAAAAAAGGATGTCGAGTTAGGAATTTTATGGCACATGACTCTATGTAAGGTGGGTTCCTGGTTTATCCTGTCAAAAAAATCGAATTTTATTTATTGTTTTAAAAAATATTAGAACATCTAAAGGACATACTGTGAAAGTTTCAGGTCTTTATTCATAATATTAACTAAACTACAGCCTATATCTTAAGCCTACACAACTGCGCACGGAGAGTGGAAGCAGCAGTCATCCTTCACATGGCTTTCACATTTCACGAATACTTCAGGTGCCTTAAACACATAACTTTTACGTGCAAATTATTACATATTATGCATGTTACATATTATACATGGTGCCACTGCTGAGATGCAGCACTCTGTACACCATACTGATCTCTGATATTCTTTTTGAAAATTTATGAGGCCTCTTTCATTTGGTCATATGAGTCACAGATGTGCCCATTGTCTATCTGATGGATTTGTTCCTGTAAACAACTGCTTTAACTACATAGTTTTGCTCTTTGGGCAGTTAGAGAAATTAAAAGAAAATCTTGCCTCTAGTGTCTCAACTCAACGCTTTAGCAGATTATATGAACACTGGGTATTCTTTTCTACACTGTTTATGTTTTGAGGGCATCTGTTTCTTCTCTCTCATAATAAGAAAGGTCCAAAGATACCTTGATGTAATAAAAGTTAGGTGCAGTATGATTCGTTGCAAGGATTCTTCTTTCTAAGTGGAGCCAGTCTTAGAGAAAATTTTGGAGATTTCAGCTGCAGTTTCCCATGTTTTTAGTTAAACCATACGATTCCTTATTCGAAAGATAGAAAGAACCATGTTTTCGTGAAATAAAACTCTGGGAACATAAGTTTTACAGTAATCAATGCACAGAGAAAAAGAAGAAATACTGGTATAAAGTGCAACTAATAGAAAACTATACACTCCTACTAATGAAAGTGTGGGTTATTATCCTATGCATTTTAACATGATTATAGAATTTTGAACAGTTTTCGGTGCACTTGCGGTAAGACTTATTAGAGGGCATATAATAATAATATAGCATGACTGGGTTTCGACGTATTCACGTCATCATCAGGTGGCTCAGAAACTAAAACTAAACCTCCACCTCTCAAATGACTCCTTCGCCCGTTTGGACCTCTGGTCCCTTGCCCTACCCTACATCCTTGCGGTCTTCCTCCTTTTACAACCACCCCTCCCCTCCTCATTCTTCTTTGGATATTTAGGCTACTGTTTTAGTTTCTGAGCCACCTGATGATGACGTGAATATGTCAAAACCCAGTTGTGCTATATTAAAACTGTTGTGGAATAGTACAAATATTATCAATTTGTATTATTGTGAAGATGGAATTCCAACAAATATTGCTTACCAAGATTAATTTTACCTCAAAAACTTATGTAACTTTTCAAATTTATTAATTGTGGACACATACATATACATATATTTACACTCACCAATTATGAAACTTAGTTTCTATCATGATATTTTTTCTATACTTTCATAGGTTCAACTTATTGAACAACTAGAACGAGCTTGTATAAGATTTGTGCACTTCAGTAAGGAAAATGAACTACGGTCACGAGTGTTTTCAGAGAAGATGGGATTGGAGAGTGGATGGAATTGTCACATTTCATTATTAAGTGAAAGAACAAGGTGAGAAGTGAAAAATATTGATATAGATAAGAGTAATTCTTCATATCTATCTTTTAAGATGTGGTTGCACNTAGCTTATAATGGTTTATATTATACCATTTTTCTGAAAGAAATTTCCAAAAACTCTTAAATTTTGCCCTTCTAAACCAGGTGCGCCCCTGAAAGATAGGAGATTCATTTATGCATCATATGTGTGTAGACCACTTGAATATCATACAACAGAGTTTCACACACTTTTCCTCCAGCGGAACACTTTATCAATTATATAATATCAGCGGAACACCTAGGTTACTTTTTCTGAATTCAAAACTGAAATTCATACAAGAATTATCATTCTTCATATGTTTCCGCGGAACACTTAAGAACTCTTCGTGGAACACCAGTGTTCCGTGGAACACACTTTGGGAAATCCTGCCATACAACATTCACAAGATAATTCTACAAAATTTGGGAAAACAATTATTTAACGTGAAAAGATAGGAGCTCCAAACATTTTAGATAACTCAATCCAAATATTTATTAATGTACTTTCCACACTATTTTATTAACAATCTGGTGTTGGCCTTCCATTCATCATCAGGTGGTGGTGATGGCTGGGAGGTCGAAACCTGTTTCTTAATAAAATCATGTGGAAAGTACAAAGTGCATTTTCTCCAACTTTCTAAATGGGGTTCCATGAAGTAAGGTCCTAACATATTTATAATAACTTATTATAGCATTCATATAGCTTTTGAAANGTCCACAACTACTTTATATCTAGCCGGTTTTGAAAATTGAGCGGATATTGCCGGATTGTGCCGTTCTTTTAAAAAGTTAACCTACTATTAAATAAAGAGAAAATATTTTTGAGAAAATACAATCTTTATCCACATTTGCTGAAAGGTTTACAACAAAACAAATTCAAATTTGATTAACCTTTGAAAATATCCATAATTACAATTTTATGAGCACAATTCAAACTATCCAATGATTCTCACCAATACTTCAGCAGTGTTGCATACTATCCTCAGAGATCTCTTCAACTGATGAGATGCACACAGTAATTACATGATACATCAATTAATTGGACGAAGTGAGTACAAAACATCTTTATGGAAACTTAAAAATCCTTTTATATGAACTTAACATAATAGTTGATTTCAATACACAGTCACTCAATATTTTGCAGAAGTCAGACAGATTATCTTCTGTTCCGATAGCGTCGACCTCTATCTCTTTCTCTTCGTTCTGCCGTTCTTTTCAAAAACTCATCCACAGAGCGGTCATACTGAAAAGGAAAAGATACTGTAGTTAGAGCTCCACTAACAACGAAATAATTCTTTGATTATTACAGTCAAATTCCAGTAATTAAGGATTCAGGTCATATCACAATAATTGCCTCAGCAGATCTTTAACTGTTCAACAACTAACTGTGGAGAACAATACTAAATTAACATCTTTAATATTAATGATAATTAAGACATGCATGAAATTTTAAAGCTTTTTTCAATTCTTATTTCTTAAATGAAACCATTTTAAACAGATACTTACTTTAATTTTCTATACAAAATATTTAAAAGCAGTAAAGAAGACTACAGCAGCAGTCAATTTCTTTATACTTACTGAACGTTTGTCTGGACGAGATGATCGTGAGTAATCAATAGATGGGACCGCATCATAGTAACGCAAAAGAGGTGGTGGAGGATCAAAGTGGGTCTGAAAAAAAGTAGACTAATTTAATTTCTGTTTGACCATGCTAAATAAAAATTACCATGACAGTATGATCCTTACCGGGATATGGAATGGCATATGAGTGGTAGGCTGGCTTCCTCTTGGGTAACTGTAATAAATCTGAAAAAAGGGGAGAAAAATATAAGGGCATTGCAAAATCGAAAATCACTGCCTAAGTCTTGATAACCTATTATGTCAATACAATCCATTTCACAAATTAAATCATTGGTTGATATTTTCAAAAGTAAACTTTAAAATTAAAAATTAATCCAGGACCAACAATTTCAGAGGTTTCCCTTAATAAAAAACTAAAATGTTCACCTTTATTAGAATCATTTTTTCAAGATTTGAATACAGTATAACCTTGTTTTACGATACTTATCCATTCCACAGACTCCATCATATTAAGTACTGTGAACTGAATAACACACTTATTGCTGGTAATTTGTTCAAAGTAACATATTTAATTGTTTTTTGATACATTTTATGAATATGTGGGAGTTTCTAAACTCTTAACTGAATCATATACAAGGTGTGTCCAGAAAATACTGCAATTTTTTTAATCAATATATTGATTAAAGATATCGTTACAAACATTTAATACTCTTCGAAGTAGTTCCAGGGTGTCCAGCAAATCTCTAGATTTTTTTTCCCTGAGTTTTCCAGGTTTTCCTAAAAAATTTCCAGGGCTTCATTGAGTTTTGCTCGAGATACATTTTGATTGAATTTGCTATCGAACGCGCATATTAGACGAAAAAAATTATCATGGCTACCTTGAGTTGTATGACAGGTAAAAAGTGGTAAGTAACAAGTATAAGTAACAAGTAAACTTCAAGTTATATTTCAAAGAAAAATATACAAAACTGGTCATATGACAATGAAATTGACATTCATGGAATAAATCTATGGAGATGGAAATTAAAATGCTCCGCTAAATACTGAGAACAAAATTTGCAAATAGAATTTTAATGAAGGTGACAAAATTCAGAATATTAGAAGCAACATACCAATAAAATATGTCAATGGTATAATTCTTTCAATAATTTCACTTCCACTTCAAGGCTGGCGTTGCCATGGAAAAGAATGCAGATAAGCTTGACAAATCTCTTCAAATTGCCAAATCCACTTTTATCTCCGATTATGTTAATCCAGAACTGGTCAAGACGATCATTATCCCTATCAAACTCTTTCAGCATGTTTTGCACTGACCTGATCTCCAAAAGATTTTTGAACTCTTTTTCAATGGCATCTGCCTCATAGCCACCAATGCGGTTCAATTCAGTGAGATGAGTCAATGCTAAGCCTAAACGTCTCTTGGCAACTTTGCTGTCAATTGCCACTTCTGGATCCAAACATGTGATAGCCTTTGTGAAGGAATAGGCCAGGGGGGATTTATCGAGAATTTTTGATACCATAGTCTTCATAAAAATTCGGCATTCATGTCGGAACCCTAAGATATCCTTATCTGACACCTCACACTGACCAAGAGCTTTTTTGGTTCCATAACCAATATCAACTTTCTGAGGTGGTAGCAGATTACTATCGGCAGTCAGATCTATCTGAAAGATAGTCTGGCTGTTTATGACTTCAGGTTTCACAAACTTACTCATCAAATCTACCACAAGAGATTGAAGGGAAGTATGAAGAAAAGGAGCTAATGGAGCATCAAACTGAAATTTCATCAGAAACGGCTCAACTGGAGCAGCCATAGTCTCAAAGAAGGCAAGGCAAGCTCTCAATATGTTGCAATTCAAGCACTCATGCACTACCTGGTAACTGTCAGGAATTCCAATAGTGAGTTTTGGTTTGGGTTTTACCTCCCTTTGTTCCTTCTTCACTCTTTCTACTTCCTTTACATACGCTTCAAGAGCTGGTAAGATTTGCTGTGCTCTAGCGGCCACAATTTTATTTTCGACCCATCGTATGGCGCAAAACTTCTGCGGGAAAACAGAGGTGCCGGTAATGTTGGTATAATCAGCTCGCCGAGCAGGAACATTTTTGAATAGATTATATACAGCTCTCAGATACTGGACAAGGTTCCAGCCAGCGCTTACGCAACCTGTCTTGAATGCACCATGTACAGTATGTAATCCACAAGTCCCAAAATCTATAAGTGCAGGATCCTCTGGTTCACCCTCAACTTTCAGCTTACTTTTTAGTTCCTTAAGGAATGCCTTATTTACGTTAGGGCCATCCATGGAGACCTGAATGACTTGCCCTTTCAGGTTTACTTTGGACTGGGATGTATGTGCGGCGGAAAAACGCGTCGCCAAAATCGTACCACCTTCAAATCACTCAGATCGCGAACAAACAGGACTAATAATAGAGAACATGGAGAAAAAATATTTCCGTTTGGCGTGACGATATGCTTTTTCACAGGCATACTAAAACAAAATTCAGCAATGCCACCGTGGCGTCACATGGTGTGTTAACATAAACTGTCTATATTATTAACGTAAATTGTTTCATTAACAAAACACGTAGAGAATGATTCAACATCATAAGTAAAAAGTGGTAAGGTAGCTTACAAGCTTTAAAAACTTGGATACCTGTAATATTAACGTAGTTACAGATATGAAATCAATTTCTACCCTTTTGGAACAGATTCTAAACAATTGGCAATTTCTGAGAACATGAAATTGTAAATATTAAAGGTCAGATTACAATCTATTAAGTACGACATATCCCTGGTTCCGAATGAATTAATCAGGATACATATTCCGCGATTTTCACAATACTTTCTCTGAATGGACACGTCTCTGTCAAAACTACATCGTGTTAGTAAGCAAACTAATAGTACTTACATTTCGGAAGACGCAAACTATCAAGAAAATTTCTCCTTAGCCACAGTTCTTTACACTCAAAGCTTATTGCTGGTTACGGAAAATATCTATGGCAAGCAGGATGCGAGTGAAACGAGGACACTTCGGTAACCTCAACACTTTGTAACGATTTACAGCAAATCTTTGAAATGTTACATTGTAAAACAACAAAGTTTGAAGTATTTAAATGGGCTTACAGACAACATTTCATGCCTAGGCCATCGAGAGCCGAGCCGGTTTAACCCCTAAAGGAAATCGGCTGCCGTACAATTTCCAGGGTTTTTAGAAAAATGAAAAAATTCCCTGATTATTCCAAGAGTTTTCCAGAACAATAAATATCCCTGATTTTTCCAGGTTTTCCCTGTTTTCCAGGTCACCGGACACCCTGCTTGGGCATCCACACACTTTTTCCAGCGACTCTGCCACACAGGGTACGCATCCTGGAAGGCTTCAACAAGGACCTAAGCAAGGGCCCTTGTCATAGCATCTTGGATGGCTTCAATTGACCCAATATGGGTCACTGCGAGCTATGAGGTTTTGTTTCTGAGTCGTATTCAAAACACCATGTTTCATCTCCGGTAATGACACTGTCCAAAAAATGAGGTCCAATATCCGTGCATTCAAGAAGTTCAGTCACGACATTCACCCAGTGATTCTTCTGATCGTCCGTCAACAGCTTGGGAACCAGCTTGGCACACACCTTCCTTATGTCCAATTTACCAGTCACCAGTTCGTGTACAATTGTTTTGGGAATGTTGACAGTTTCTCCAAACATCCAGACACTTATTGACGGTCAGAATTTAACAGATCATGCATATGGGCCAAATTGTCATCAGTTGTGCTGGTTGACAGCCGTCCAGTGAGGGGTTTGTTGACCACCTCTTCCTGGTGTTCCATTAAAACTTTGAACCACCTCAAAACTTGCAAATATGATAGTGCACTGTCCCCGCAAGCTTGCACAATCAATTTGTGGGTCTCCGCAAGAGATTTGTTCAGTTTCGAACAAAACTTTATCGCCTAACATTGCTTGAATGACGATTCCAACACGTTTTGTGACACAGGCACTAAACAGGGGTGCACGGAGACAGCGATGCTGACATCCCAACTGTTTGGAGCAGACTGGCGAAGGCATTGCTTTGAAGTTGAGAGTCCTCCCCACCTAACCCAACTGCTCAAAACTCTGTGGCCATTTAAGTACCAGCACAAAAAAATGCATTACTTTCTGGACACTTCTTGTATACTAAAGAAAATAATTTATTAGGGCCCTAACTATGATGGAGTATCAGCCTGTCATATCAGAATGCAATACCATTAAGATAACATAATACAAGAGAGGAAACATAATGTAAAGCATTACTTCCTAATGAACGTACATTGTAATATGATCTCATCATATTACAACCACATTGTAAAAGGGGTCTACTGCATAAAATTCACTAATTATGTAAGAATAGGAATGCCTCAACCCTAAACCAAATATCATAGGATAAATTAAGAAATTATTGACCTTTGAATCACACATCACTATACAAAACTTACTGGGCTGTAATGATGTTCCCTGGATCTAGAAGGCCTCAATGGAGAGCGATCTCTTAAATTATCTCTGCCAAAGTCTACAATCACAAGAAATAAAAAATTACAAAGAGATGTTGGACTCATCAGTTAAAATCAATAGAGTTAATTTTATGCAAAAAACCTAGAAAAATTTAAAATATTCTCACCAGAGCATCTTCTTGGGTCCAGATAGTAATCTTCCATGTGGCGCCTTCTTTCCCTATTCAGACAAAAAACAATATTTTAACCTACATTGGTAAATAGCAACATTGACAAGTTTTTGTCCAAAGGTCTAAGGTTCCTTGGTTTGTAATAAATGTTACACTTACAACACAGATTTACATCAATTTTCGGATCTTTAACATTTAGTCTGGGGAAATTTCACTGAATTATAATATAATAAAGAGAAATGCATGACTCTCAATGATTCCTTAATGTAAGCCAATCACCCTGAAAGAAAAGATTTTGGTGCCAGCTTTTAGTAGAAGAGGGAATAATTTGCAATGAAGATACTGTGACCTCTCAATCAGGGCTAATCATGCTCACAAATGACGCTGAGAAAGACAGCAATGTAAAGAATACTAGCAAAAATAATATGGAAATTCAAAAATTGTATAAGCTTATCTTAAATAAAAAATGACAACAACACAAACAAGATAAATATAATCAGAGGAGGCTAGCTGACTAAAGAATCCTGCAGAAACTAAAATTTTACAAGCTATATTATTCAATGATATCAGTAAGGCCACTGATGGCTATAATAGTAACAATATTGTAAACTCCTAATACCATCAACAAAGACTTGAAATTTCTTACATGTATATCGCCCCCCAAGGGAGCCTCTTCAGAGCTTGACCACCAGAGAGGTTGTGTTGGTCCTCTCTGCATAACCTCTCTGGTGGTCAAGCTCTGAAGAGGCTCCCTTGGGAAGCGAAATACATATCAGCAATTTTAAGTCTTTGTTTGATGATTTTAGGAGTTTTTAATATTGTTACTATAATATCATTGTTTATAAGAAATGTAAAATGCACAAATTCCTTGAGAAGGTTTAGTTTAAGCATCTTTTATCTTGGTCAAAACAAGATAGGGTGTAAATAAGTTATCACCCATCTAGATTGTTGACATAAACTAATTTGTAAGCACCGAGCCTTTCATTAGGTAATTTTCCCTACCAAATTAATTGTGCATTCTGACTTATTGTAAACACAGATTGAATTCAACAAAATATCCTGTCTTCCATTCCAAGGTAACTGATGCCATCCTAAAATTCACCCACATACCTATTGCTCTGTTATTTGCCTTTGCATTTCTCGAGAATATTTCCTTTATATAAATCTACTGTTAAACTAATGGAACTGAAATATACCCAATTATGCTTACAGCTAAAAAGCAGCTGAATGGTAAATTTTATTAATACACAAATGGTACAGTGATTATTTCAGAATGAGCACGCATCTTGGACAAATTTTATTTAAGAAATGCTGACTAATTTTCTCAGCTGTGTTTAGAGCTCTGGAATGATTATTTAACAGTAATTTTAAAGTAAACACACATTCATCACAATACACATTATAAGCAAAAATGAATGAGATGTAGGCTTTTCAATAGTGTATGGAGCATAAATTAAGGCTGGGATGAATGACACAGATGCAAGATCTAGCAGAACATTGAGATAAGTGGAAATCTAACAAAATGAATAATTTTAAATTAACTGGAATTTGTATCTAGAAAGGTTAAGAGACACATTATTATAGAAATAATGTAATTAATAAAAAGAACACCAGCTGTGGATTGTAAGATAATTTGAGTAACAGGTAGGCTGAGCATAATTAAAAATAATAGAGGCAAGAAGGTAGACTACCGACTTAAATGTAGAAGAGACAACTTAAAACTTCTTTAAAAGAAAGTTTGGTGCAAATGGAGAAGAGTCAACATTTTTAAAGATGTATAAGAAAAGAAACAAGCCACTAAGATGTAATTTTGTTGAGTAAACCATATTATGAATCAAGGTTAAAGAGAGTTGGGTTGTAGAAGGACTTCAGTTTTTGAAGAGCAGGGGATGTTCAGGATAAACCACAAGAAGCATAAGAGCTACCTATTGCTATCTAACATGTATTCAAGAGAAGGGATCACTTTGTGGGACTATGTGGAATTTGGAGAGTAATTTATGAAAACAAAATGTAACACTTTTTCTTATGATTGTGAAGTTACCACAGAATATGACTTCCCTAACATTATTTAGAATATTTCAAGGATTAACATCGGTTTAGTTATATCAGTTAAACAACATAATTATCACACAAGAATTAAGACTAAATAAACAAAAATCTTGAGAAAACAACATAAAATATTAGACATAACCCTCCAAAGTGATAGACAAAAATGGAAGAACAGTCATTTATTTTCAGCAACTGATTCAAGGTATAAGGAGTAGTTTTATTCATCTTGAGTCTTCTCTCACTGCCTATTGAATATGCCAATTAAATGGTAAATGAAAATCATGACTAAAGCTAACCTAAGTATTTGGAGTCAGAGTATTGTTTACTTATAAATCAAACATTGGCATATCTAACATCATAATGAGTGCAATGAGATATATAATTCTTAGACAGCTATGAAACTTGTTCTTCCTGGATTCTATTAAAATAAAAGACATTCATTTGGAGGCAGAGTTTTTAAAAAATGCATGAAAAACTAGCAAACATCTATCCTTATACAAATACTATGAGATATTTTAAATCTATTTTTATCAAAAGATGGAAAATTGCAAATTTCAAAAACTATATTCTTCAGTACTGAAAAAATGCTTCATACCTGTTACACAGTGAATTGAGCATTGAGTGGGATAGCAGGAAAAGTACTTTCGATTGTCAGAATGACCTACATATAAGTTACTCATGTAAGCAGTCATGCTATAGTACAATCTATAACTAAGTAAGGGAACTTAATACAGTAGTTCATGTTTTAATTATCTGCTCATTCATTTGCTTTCAGCATACATATTTAACATAAATGTTTACAGTTAAATCAAATTACCAACTGATACCATTAAAAAATATTGGAGTAACAGGAAACCTTAAGGTTAAATAAATAGACATTGGGACAAAAAATTAAGGCAATAACACATAACAGCAATGCATACCCCCACCAGGAACCACTCTTTATACAGTTGACTTTTGCACTACCACAAGTCTAATGTGCAAATGCTAAAGAATTTTCAAAGGAAATAATACATTTTATAGTTAAAAATCCAGCTGAATCTTGAAAACGCAATTAAGTAAATTAGTGGTAAATTCAAAACTTCAGAAGAGATGCAGGTTGCTATTTACATAAAAATAATGAGGTTATTCTTTTTGGTTGTAAAATATTAGCATTAAATCATTGATTATACAAAATTACTAAGTCAACAAAATATATTTCCTTTCGTAGATAAGGGATAAAAATCATGAGACTAAATTCACTATTCACTTAATTTGGTATTGAATGCATACATCACCCAGAAAGAAAAATTATTGTATTGGAAGTATTATTAGGGATAAATCAATAGATTAATTATGACATCAGCCAGGAAGCACTAATTCAGGAATCCAAAAATTTCATTCATAATTTCCGGAGATACAAACAATACAATCCTTTAACTTTAACACTGAGAAAATATTATACAATGGTTTTGCACAAATAAATGTTTCAGTTTACATACTTCTTTCTATTTCAAAAATGAGTAAAATTCTTCTCTAATAACTGAAAGATTCAGTGAAGATTCACTTGAAAAAAAAATTCAGTGATATAACTGGAACTGAAATTTTGCAATAGAGGGATACCTTACAATATCTTTTAGAAAGAAAACGAAATGATTATTTGAGTTTAGCCGGGAGGTCAGGACAATACCTTT
>KZ308725.1:51099-72610 GCA_000376725.2 Ladona fulva
TAGAGAAATCTTATACTAATATCAGAATAAAGAGAGCAATTTAAAAGTACCAAAATAAGTGAACAAACTAGTCCCCCCCTTCTTCATTAAAAATGAGAATCCATAAAGATGCATCACATTAATGAAATTCTAATAATATGATTGTTTCATGAAAAACAAAATGTGAGACTTGTTTCATAGCTTGTCCCAGAGGATTAATTTTTTTCATTCTTAATTTTTTCCACATACCTGACATAGTATGCCCTCCTAAACCATGACTACCCTAAAATTCATTCCCTCAGGGATTATGCTTATCTTAAGCATAACTGCCCATCTCACCACTTAGACTTTTCATGAGTTTCATCAGCACTTAAGAGTTCAACAAAAGTATTGCAGCCCACAACTAGCAAACATCACCCTTACCAGAGAATAAAATGTCCAAGTTTAAACAGTTATCAAATTGTTTAAGAAAGAAGCTCTATCTTTCTCTCTCTGAAAAGTGCCATTTTTATTGGCAGAATTTTGTATTGGTAACTCTGACAAAATTTTAATAATGTTGGAGGAATATAATTTTTGGAGAATTGTATAGATGTTGAAGGTAGGATAGCAAAGTATTTTGGTTGTGGCCTCATCCTACCTCATTCCAAGAGAGAAAAAAAAACTTTCAACACTTCTATACCACTCTGTTATCTACCATCTTTGAGGCAGAAAAACAAAGGTGTGACTATAATCTACATTGTAGGGTAAAAGACAAATGACATCCCTAACAGCATCCATATTATGAATTAGTGAGAGGAAAAAATGCAAAAATTATGATGCCACATGTATTTAGTATGCTCTCAATTACACTCCAAATAAAATAAAAGGAAACTTTGACATTCTTTCTAAAAAAATGACCATGAATACAAACATCTGAGTCAGATAATAGCTCCAAATAGCCGTTGTTTGCGTGCAAACTTAACCGTTGAAGAGTTCCCACCAGCGGGGGTTGGGGTTCTCCGTGGTCGCGCTTGTAAGCAAGTATTGTTCTCGATACGTATTTCGACAACTAAGTTGCCATCTTCGGGAGAGAAGAATAACTGAGTGTGGAGGGGGTGGGGGAGGGGTATTTATGTCTTTTGTGGTGTGACGTCAATTAGGGAGAACAAAACAGAAGAAGGTATTGGTCCGGTATCGCTATTCATAACACGGTCACGGTTGGACTGAATGAAGAGGCTTTCATATGCGTCAAGTTTTGAGGGCTTCTGTACTGATCTTATGAGTTTTAAGTTGTCTCTGTTAATTTTGTGATTGTTTTCTTGGATGTGTTGTGCGACGCTTGATCTGTTAATGTGGTTGTNAATGGGATCTTTAGGATTTGGAATACAAAATTAGAACAAAGATGAATTCAAAATTAGAACAAAGGGTCACAAAAAAGATGTGGGTAAATTTTCTTTTTAAACAGAACTGTAGATAGAAAATGGAATGCCTTACCCAAAGAAATTCTCAGTCCCTTCCCAAAGAATAGAAATAGTTTTAAGAGAAATGCAATAAAATTATTTAAAAAATAATAATAAGTATGCATAAGATGTAATGTATAAGTCTTTGTTAATATAATTGGAAACTTTTTTAAACTTTGAAAACATGAAAGTTTACATATAAAAGATTTGTAAGGAAATACCAATTTGGATAACACTACACTCCATTAATGAGTAATTATCTCAATATAATCTTTGTAGTAAAGGTAGCAGTTTGCAACTATGAAAGGTAAGTACGACAAATAGAACACCAACCAGTAACAAGTAATTTTTCTATCAACAACTGAAGTAGAATGACTTTCTGGATGGTCCTGATAAGCAAAAAGGTTTTAAATGAGCTTTTTCCTATAGCTCTACAGGATAAATGAAAATTAAAAAATCATTCACAGCTTAAAAGAGCAACTATGATCATACCTGTTAGTTTCACTTGGTAGGCAGCTACCAATTTACTAGCTTTGTAGGGAAACTCATTAGACTTTCCTTTTGTTACACAAAGGAAGACGAGGTAAAGAGTTAAAGTGTAAGGAGATATTATTATTATGTCATCTAAAATCTTATGCATACTACTTACATATACCCTTAATGCTAGCAGGATGATAACATAACTGCCAGCTTACTGGCGAGTACCATTCCCATGGAATGCTGAAAATGTGCTGGCACATAAAATTTTTCATTGGTAATTTGAAAGAGGTGATGAAAATTAAGCTGTTTAAAGGAACAAATAATGGAACAAGGCATTCACTCATCTGATGATTAACATGTCTGACAGAACAACAATTATAAATGTTTTAATACTTGAATATAAATTCTTGAATATGACTGATCCATTTCTGTACTTCTTAAACTTTCAATTTTTTTATATCATAAGAAGTTGAAGTCTGTATTACCTGACTGGCATTTTATAGCAAAAAAGGAAACAAGGTTTATTTGCTCAAATTTGTAATATTCAGAAAATTAGAAGTTGGTATTTAAACATTATCCACATTTCAAGTTCTAATGCAGGAATATATTCAAATGAAAATGATAGGTTAGAGGAGCTGTTATAGAAAAATGCGACTTACAAAGAAATCCTTCAGAGTCTGGCCGAAGATTTACATAAACTGATTTTTAAAATTTTCTATACTCTCAAAAGGAGAAGTTCTAGGTGTATTGAACCAGTTTAGTGTAATAGACATAACTGAGTCTGCAACTTATTCATTGCCTAAGTTTTTGTAATTAATACTCATGAAGGAAATTTATTATTTTTATTGGGATTCCATTGGTCATTGGTCCCAAATTTCTTTGAGCTTTTTAGTTTATGATTTTAACATAGGGATAAATGAAATAATACAACCAAAAAATGATCATATCCCTACATTTTCCTATCTCTTTCTCAGCACACTTAATCAGGTATCATAATGTTTCCTCATCATCATTATTGTGACATCTAACTGTCCTTTAAAAAGTTTGAGTGAAAGAGGAAGGCTCATACAAGGGAGAAAGTTAGTAAAAACCTTTTCATACAGTAATTAAAAATGTTGTAATGTTAAAACTCTTCATAATATCTCTTGTTCATTCGTACCATTGATTCTATATGACTTTAAAATTCCTTGGGTTTCTGATCAGAAAATACACAAACTGAAATTCAACAATTGCCTTGGTGGTAAAGGGGGACTGATTGCTTATAACAGTAATATCTTTGTCTATTTTATCAAGATTTTCCTCATTTTAAATCAAAGGAGAAGGAGCTTTATCCATGTTTTCTTCTTTTGGTGCTTATCTTGTTTTTAAGGACCCTTGTTTCACGTATAATCCTGCAAGAGATATAAAGCTTGCAAGATATGCAAAGGACCTTTACTTCTATTTCTTATGGATGCCATTCCAGAAGTTGTGGAGGCAAACCAGGTACAATTAGTAATATGGAATTTCCAAAGCCTTAATTTTCATGATGCCAAGTAAATTTTTTTTTCAAATTCAATGGAATGATCTAGGAAAAAAAGTAAATTTATGGACTAACAGATGGACCAACATGCAGGAAGAGAAACTACAAAAACTATATACATAATGAAGAGAGAGAAATCTGTAGATAGACTGCAAATACCAGTTCATGGCAAGTGCTGAGCAGCCAAATAATATAGTGGTTCCCAGCACCACTACATCACCTCAACTGCTGATAAGAGCTAACTGCTTAGCTCCTTTGCTGATTAGCAGCAAAAGATTATTATGTAAATTTGATTATCATCTTACACTGGTCTTGTCATAAAATTGTGATTCCACTAGAGAAAATCTTGTCAGTCTATGGTGTGAATCCATATCTATTTCATATGGATACTAATCACATTCAATGACATCACAAAAGCCTGTCATCTAGAATGATGAGGTAAATTACAATATTGGGCAATGGTAAATCTCTACCACAAGTGTGGCAAGTATTCCAAAAGAACTGAGCTGAGTAAAAATACAATTAAATACTGAATTTCACTCTTAGCGCAATATGTACCTCAAAAGTAAATAGTCTAACTACACAAGTACACAAAATAATGGGTGAATTCATAACATTAATTTTAAGGTACCTCATTACTTCACTAAGGTTGGTGATAAGAAGTTGATATGAAATGTGAGCTCTATATGATTACTTAAACTTCACTGAAAACAAAGTGTGGAATTTTAGAGTTGGACAAGAAGAGAACCCAAAATATGTAAATAATGGTAATATAAGGAGACAAATCACTTAAAAGTGACTTATCTGAGAAAAGATATTTAATTATGGGCTTACTAAAAGTATTCTTTAAATTCCCATCCACAATAATATGAATCTCTTTGCATGGTATAAAATCTAAACCAAATAATTTTATGAAACCACAGTAAAAAAAAACAGAATTTAACTTTGCATATGAATCCACAAGGGATGATATCCTCATTAATTTTCATTAAAAAACAAAATTCACAAAATAGGAATTTTGCTGTGATGTTTAAAGTACTACCATCAAACAAAATGGTATACATTTTGAAGTGTTAGGATAAAGCAACAGATACAAATAATTTTGCTGGAATGTTACAGATAAACACCTCCATTAAGAAAACTGTTGACATACCTCAGGATTGCATACAGGTCGGCAAAAACATGTTTTGAGAAGCCTGCTCAGGCCTGAAAACTAATTTATAAAATAATGTGAACAGCATTTGCAACTCTGAAGAGAAAATTCAAAGGAAAAAAAGAGCAGAGTAAACTTAAAAACTTGAAGAATGCAAATGAAGCCAACTGTTAGACGACATCTGAACTGAAAGTTTGAATGGAAACTTCCTCTAGATATAATAATGATATCAGAAAAAAAAGGATGCCAGTAAACAACCCAATGCTCATAAAATAAGATGGTAAAAGAGTGTCAGCTGATGTGAAATTTAAAATCAACCAAGGATATCATTCACATTAATAGGAAAGTGGAATGTTGAAATATCCTGCACTGAGAATATAAACTTAAGTGTTAAAAATATTTATAAGTAATAGAGAATTAACCTACCAGTTTTTAAACGCAATGTTGAGAAGTCTTTGAATCTATCAGCAGTAATGAAAATCAGTTCTGGTTTGAACACAGAGAAAGCACCAGGATCCAGCTAGAAGTGCTGCTTAGTCCACACTGGAATGTCTGCTTGTAAGAGCAGCACACCTCAGGAATTACACTGCACCACATATGGCTCTAGCATTCTGACCACAATCTTTCCCATAGTGAGTGGCATTAAAATTATAGTGCGGTACCTGATGTAATCAATTCCACCAGTCAAGAAATGAACTCATTCAGGTGCCATTTATTTTTCCTTAAAGAAAGGGATTGTAATATCTCTTTGTATGCAAAGAAAATGATGGGAAACTGAGAGGGAGGTAAAGAGGAATGAAGGAATTAGCAGAATCTCACACAAAGTATTAAAGCTTTGTTTCCTCGCAAGACTTCAAAGCACTGAAGAGCCACTCACTACGGGTGCTAATGTCACACTAAAAAACTCAACACTTAAGTAGGCACTTTCAGGACAACTTGTTGGCAGACATTTTCATGCTAACAAACATGAGAATAAACTTCAAAAGAATTACCTACTGGCACATCAAGCCTCATCACAAGATATGCTGCAGTGAAATTTGAAAGTAGTACTAAAGTGAAAGGACATGAGTTTATAGAAAGTCCAGCTACTCTGCTTTAAAAAGCCATCATTTTCCGAGGAAGAGAGAAGTGCACTGGATAATTCATCCAAGAATCTTCCAGATAATGACTTCATCTTCTCCTTTCTTGTTGCCGTTAAACCATTATTACGCAAGCATTCACACACTTGAAGCACTCCTGCCTTTAAGTATAAACGCCGCCAAATTAAATATGGAGTGTATTACCACTGCATGTCAAAATACGGAAAAAACTCCCCACAGTCCCCAAGAGCAACTTAGTCCTGAATACCTCCCAATTTCACGGCCTCGACCCTCGAAAAACCTTGGACTTGGCTGGCTCGCCTCATCTCGCCTCCAGGAACGTGCAGGACGTAACAATTTTGCTGCCTCTTTCGACTTCCGAAGAATGGGCGTCAAATCAATACCTTCATCTAAGGGGAACAGTCTGCACAACTCTTCTGCTACACGTGGCTCCAATTCCTTGATGAAAAATAATAAAAACAAATACATAAAATGTAAATGCCAACAGCTTTTCATTGATCCTGAGGTGAAATAAAAGAGAAAAAGGAAAAATATTAAGACTTGATTAATAGCCAGCAGTCTTAGCCGTTAGCCTAGTTAATTAACAAAAGGTATTTTTTATTGCAATAATTCAACCAAATCTCACAAGATGTTAAATATGTGTTGATTTTCTAGCCACAAACATTTTCCTATCTCTTTCTCAGCACACTTAATCAGGTATCATAATGTTTCCTCATCATCATTATTGTGACATCTAACTGTCCTTTAAAAAGTTTGAGTGAAAGAGGAAGGCTCATACAAGGGAGAAAGTTAGTAAAAACCTTTTCATACAGTAATTAAAAATGTTGTAATGTTAAAACTCTTCATAATATCTCTTGTTCATTCGTACCATTGATTCTATATGACTTTAAAATTCCTTGGGTTTCTGATCAGAAAATACACAAACTGAAATTCAACAATTGCCTTGGTGGTAAAGGGGGACTGATTGCTTATAACAGTAATATCTTTGTCTATTTTATCAAGATTTTCCTCATTTTAAATCAAAGGAGAAGGAGCTTTATCCATGTTTTCTTCTTTTGGTGCTTATCTTGTTTTTAAGGACCCTTGTTTCACGTATAATCCTGCAAGAGATATAAAGCTTGCAAGATATGCAAAGGACCTTTACTTCTATTTCTTATGGATGCCATTCCAGAAGTTGTGGAGGCAAACCAGGTACAATTAGTAATATGGAATTTCCAAAGCCTTAATTTTCATGATGCCAAGTAAATTTTTTTTTCAAATTCAATGGAATGATCTAGGAAAAAAAGTAAATTTATGGACTAACAGATGGACCAACATGCAGGAAGAGAAACTACAAAAACTATATACATAATGAAGAGAGAGAAATCTGTAGATAGACTGCAAATACCAGTTCATGGCAAGTGCTGAGCAGCCAAATAATATAGTGGTTCCCAGCACCACTACATCACCTCNGAGCAGCCAATCACACCTTCATCAGCATATCAAAAGAATTAATACTTACAAGGGGACAATACAACATTGGAAGCAATTTGGACAATAAAACTTGGTAGTTTAGATAATTTCAAGTCAAGAATGATACCCCACAACCCACAAAGTGGGGAAATACCCCACAATTTTGGTTTTACGATAGTTTTAGCGATAGCAATAGTTTTCATGGAAAATAAACTTAAAGTTTCATTCAAATTTACGCTACCATTATAATACTAACTGATACTACTTCACTGAGTACAGAAGTTGGAGTAGTGGTAAGGGGGCTTCCTCCAAAGATTTTGCATGGGGTTCCATCCCAACAAGAGTTAATTTTTTTTTCTCGTTTTTTCTTATATTTTGGTCTTTAGAATTATCATATTAATAATATATTAATATAATTATCATCAGTATCTGTACTTACTTCTTTTCATGACTTCTGAAGTTTCGACTCCGTAAAGACTGTGGAAACTACAAAGTTTTTCATTTCATATCTATGGCATTCCACCAAGTAAAGCTGTGAAATATGAAAATATGAATCTGAAATTGTTTTCAGCATGCTTCCTTGCAATTTTCATATTTCAAAAATTAGGAATTTAATATGATCGACATGATTTAGCTTCACTTGGTGGAACGCCATAGATATGAAATGAAAAACTATATAGTTTCCACATGGACTTTACGGAGTCAAAACCAGTATTAAGTAAAACCTGTGTGGCAACTACAAATAATTTTCATTTAATATTTAGGAATGTAATGCTAACTAGCATTTGCGGCTAGGGATATTTGCACTCAGTTTGACGAAACGGGAGAGTCGAAAAATTTTTGACCTTTAGAAAAATGCATTTAGAAGTCACACAAAGAAGTAAGAAGAGATGGATGATAATTCTTAAGACCAAAATATAAGAAAAAATGAGGAAAAAAATTAACTTGTTGGGATTGTCGGCAGAATAAATCGTACAGTATTAGCAGAACGGTAATGAAAGTAGTGGACTCTGTAAAATACCTTGGAATCACTCTTACGAATAACATGAACTGGAGCACGCATATCTGTAACATTTGTGCTAAAGCTACAAGAAAACTTGGTTTCATCAGGCGTATTGTTGGTAAATGTGATGAAAAAGTTAGAGAATGATGTTATTTTACGTTGGTTAGGCCTCATCTTGAATATGCATCAAGTATATGGGATCCAGCAGACGAAACATGCATCCGTGAACTCGAGAAAGTACAAGGGAAAGCAATACGTTTTGTTAAGAAGTGCTATGATAAAAAAGCAAGCCTTACCAAAATGCTGTCAAATGCACGTTGGGTATCCTTAAAAGATAGGAGACTAAAAGCTAGATTGCAATTGCTTGATAAATTTAGGGAAAATACATTTGAGGAAGATATAGTAGATATTATGAGACCCCCCTGCTACCTTGGAGGATCCGACAATGAGAGCAAAATAAGTGAAATAGATGCTAGGACGAGTCATTTTAAGAATTCATTCTTTCCATGAACTATACGTGAGAATAATAGGCTAAAAAAAAGTCTGAACGCCCGGTGATTTCACCCCCTGCCACACGCCGTAAGGCGGCTTGCAGGGTATTTATGTAGATGTAGATGATGGAACCCTGTAAAAAATGTTCCGAGGCAGACTCTTTACCACTACTCGAATTTCTCTATCACTACTTTTAGTAATAGTTAGCATTATAAGTGTAGCATAAATTCGGCTGAAACTTTAATTTTATACTCTGTGAAAACTATCGTAAAACCCAAGTTGTGGGGTATTTCGTCATTCTTGATTCGAAATCTATTAAAAATACCAAGTTTTATCATCCAAATCGCTTCTAACTTTGTATTCTCTCCTTGCTAGAGTTAAATTTCATACCTGTTCTTATTGGCTCAAACAAAAATTCACACATGATGATGAAGAACATTTTCAGGTTCTGTAGCCTCTTCTGCTTTCAAAACACCTTATAGCTAAAGAAACTCAATTTTACAGCTTGTTATGTTACCAGAGCATTTAGATGTTATAATATAATTTGAGATGAATATTAAATCGGAAGCACCCTTGAATACAAATGAAATTGTATCCACAGTTCTCTTAAACATTACTTGCTGTTAGTCTCGACCAACATTTGATACATAATTCTTAAAGTAATGATTGATGTAAAGATAACTACAGATAATAAATTTTACAAAAACCTTCTAAAGAACAAATTAGAAAAAATGAAGTATATTTTCTTTGGAATCTTGATAGCTATATTTACATATAGCAGCAGTTTGACAAATACCCTAATTATAGTACAAATTTGAGAAGGAATGGCTTAACTGGTAGCTATTACAACGAGCATTTCAGAATGTTTGTACATTTCTTTGCAAAAAGAAAACACTGACAGTACAATGGCTCTAAATCTCTGGAAAACTGAGCAAAACAAATGCATCACTTAAAAACAACATACAAATACTCAACTACCATTCTTTTCTTTTTCTAAAGAAAACATTAATGCCTTAAGAAAAATATAACATGGCAATAAAATATCCCAAAAATGAGAAAAATTGCACAAACAGATTAGGCACACTGGTTGGTACAAAATTATAGAAAGAAGTTGACAATAGGCTATGATTGAGGCTGACTTACTCATGTCTTCTACAGTAGTCTCACCTGATAACTAAATTTTTAATGAGGTTTGGCCATGTCTATTGAATAATTGAGCATAATGAATCTTCACTTTCATAGGCATTTTCACTGAGGCATCATAACTGAGACCAAATGTTGTTGATAGGGTCATTTCATCTGGAATAATCATTACTATTGATAAAATGTATTCATTTCCTCTACCATCTGCTCCTATTTGGAGTGAATTTCCATTTTGAGAGGGATGTAGCATGAATATTAAGGGCTATTCTGGTAAACTGTTATACTTAAAATGCATGATAAACACATCCCTTTTCAAAGCACCTGATCTATGGCCCATTGTTTCATTTATATAGAAAGTGATGGACAAATAAATTATGGCTAATTCTTGAACCTAACAAATAAGAAAAATGAGGGTTANTTCCGATAACGTTTGAATTCACGTGTGAGAATTGTAATCCACCAAGAAATGCTCATCATTTCGCTCCTTATCTTGGAATCTGTCTTTGGTAATCATTTGCCGGCATAAGATTTCATCTGACCGAAGGAATTTCCACCTAAGAATCCGAAGCTCGCGATGTATACATTCGAGCGCGAAAGAAAGAAAGAGATCTCCGGAAGTCGACAGTTTGTTTTCTCGTTGTGCGCGTCACGGGTTTCCGTTTTTAGCCATTCTAACAAATGCTTTCGTTTCGAATCTTCGCATTCAATATTCTCATGTTTACTTAGTTCAGATGTACTGTGCAAGTGGCGCCCGAATATGGGGCTGCGATTTACATTTTATCAAAACTTGAGCTGAAATTGTGAATAGTGTTTCTGTAGTTGTTCCATAGAAAGCTTTCATTAAAAGTAACTGAAAACTAAAACTATCCTAAGCACAATATCTTACCGACATATCCAGTCAACTTTAAAAACTCCTCCCAGAGCTTTTGCAGAGAGACCAGGAGGCAAAACCCAAGATATCGGAGGAACATCTCGCCTAGATTCACTGTTTAAACGAGCTAAACCTATGTAAATATGGAGAAAAATGTTAAATATTTGCATCAGCAACAGTATTAATACTAAACCCACAGATAAAAAGAAATGAAAAAGTTCAAAAACATTTGACACAGGAGCATTCTTTGGCTTCCAGCCTGGTTGTTTTTCTCCATTAAGTTGATGATTTGGTCATGCACTCTTCAGGATGATGACCATTAAAATGACCACAGAGCACGTGACCAGAACATTACTTCATGAAGAGAATCAACCAGGTTGGAAGCCAGAGAAAGACTCCCATATAATTCATAAGGAAACATTCAATTCAATTCAAGGAACTTCAGCTTACCCTGAGATTTTCAGGCATATGCCGAAGTATTCAAACCAAAATATAAAACCTCTCTCTTACTCCTTGTAAAAACCATTCTAATAACTGATTATTTATAAACTGACTAGAAACCACAGTTAAATTAAAAGTAAAAAGTACCAGCAATTATACTAATTCTACTGAAGAAAAATTGTTTCTTGCATGTAATATTAACCTAGGCAACAGCCTTATTAAATTAACAATGCAATACATTTTATTCTTTTGAAAACTTAGGAGATAAGAATATACCTGCAAATTTTCCACTCTCCTTAACTGAGAATATAAGAAGAACATTCCTGGATTCCCTGAATGCTTGATTAAGTCTGGCTTCATTTTGAGGAGGAGTTGACCACACTCCCTTTGCTTTCGACAATGTCACATTCTCAGCATTATTACTTTTAATTAAGAAAAACCTCGCATCTCGAAACAGGTAACTAAGTTTAGTATTGTAATCTGAAAAAAATAGCAGATAGGAAAGTTCATATCTTCTAATGATAAACACAACCATAAGGCAAGAAAACACATACCATATTTTACTTTGCGAGGTTGCTTCGATTTCCTGTAGCTGTGTGCTATAATAAGAAAAAGAATTGCAAATTAGATGAAAATGAAAAGGCATAATTTTCATGTACAAGAAAAGTTACTCACCTCTGGGAGTTCGAGATCTCCTCCTTCGTCTAGATGATTTCACTGACTTATGCGTTGAAGGTTCTTTAAAGGAGAAAATACCTCAAATTAGGAGTAGTTTGGAAATAATGTCACATAAATGCATATCTATTATTAAATATTCAATATCTTGACAAAAATCGAATGATGATAGATTGACTACATCATGATGAGTCTGCCACTTGAAACATTGCTGTTTATGCCAATATTCCTTATGTGATCCAACTTAATGGATTTGGATTTTCAGAAAATTAATTCAGTATTTTTTCACAAACTTTTTGGCTTGGAATAATTCCATGAACAATTTTTTTTAATGTAGCTGGTGACTATATTATTAAATGCTTCTTACAAAAAACTCTAAACTCTCCCTTTCATTCCTCTTAAAAATTTGCCCAAAAATTTCAGCCAGCAAAAAAAGGTGAAACCCCAACTTAGTAAAAATCATGAGTTCAGAAAATATTTAATTACATAGGGGGTTTCATCAAATCAAGGTTATCAATTAAAAGTAGTTCACTTTATCCTTCTAGGCTAGCCAGTAGTTCATTATACCTGTGCAGAATAAGGCTAATTGAATCAGCTTTCAAACATTTTCAATTAAAATACTGAATTGAAAATTGAACATGAATATGCAATTTTTTGTAAGTTTTAATGCTTGAGCTGACAAACTTTTTCATCAATTAAAAAGAGACCTTTTGTATAGAATTATTATGATAGAAAAAGATATTTTTTTATTTTCAACCTGTAAATCTATTTGTGATTTCCCAGAAAAGGCTTCATGATGATATTTACATCTACATTAGTACCCTGCAAGCTGCCTAACAGCATGTGACAGGGTATAAAACTCAAGTAATTGACCTAAAGCACATTAATGATATCTTTGCAGTTGGAGGTTCATGTACACTTGGGATAACTTGTCAAAATTTGTACATTCTCTGAAGCCCTGTTTACACGGTGCATTAACTTGTACAAGTTAATGTACGAATGCATAAACCACCAAAAATGTACCGTGTAAACACACCAAAATGTACAAATGCATGAATGCATGAATGGAAAAATGAACGTGTTCTAATTTGGTTCATGCATTTGTGCATTTTCCACTCGTGTTTCAGAGGCACCTGGTGGTAGAAAACAGAAAACGAATTGTCTTACGATTCCTACTCCTCTGAAACTCCTGTCTCAAGTTTTAAAGATACCTTTTCTCTTTAACAGCAAAATATCCACTTATAAACTGAATACTTGCTCATAGACAGTGATTTCTAAGTCCAAAGTCAGATTTTCATGATTATTTCAAATCAATTTAACTTGATCCACATCACAAACATATGTGAATTAATATTAATTGACCATATAAATTTCTATCGTATCTTCAGCATTTTACGTATTTTTCATAAACATTATGAATATTGAGAATTTCTCATTGCAATCAAATAATTAACTTTCAATTTCACTAATCTCTCTGATTGTCTGAAGGACCTTCCATTAATTTTAGTTACATTTTCCTACATGGGGATCACATAACTGCATTTCCATTATCATTTCACACCAGAAATAGCAAACCACAATAAAGCTACAGAATGGTCGATCAACAATGCTAATGCAATATATAATTCCACTTCCTACCAATCCCAAAAGTGATTATTCCAAAGAAATTAGTACAGATCTACCAATTTATCATAACAGCAGATCCAACGCCCTTAATCACAATCACTCATCCAATTCACTCAGATTCAAGCACCCCAACTAATGTCATGACTAAGAATCCCAAAAAATCCTAAACATTTCTTTACTGCGTTTTCTTTGACAACCTGTTAATTCAACAATCACTCGCAGAGCACTCACACATTCACCTTTCATACAAAAATATTTAATAAGGTTATGCCCACACAAAAACAAAATACCAAAACCCAAGTACAAAAAAATGGAAATCCACCTCTTAAACCAATGTTTGATATAATTTTCATCAGGATTCTCCATTCACTTACTATATACATCTCTCGGGTGCAATTGTCTTCTTTCAAAAGAATCGAGAGTATTGAAGTTTTATTAACTCATCAAATACAAAGTAAATTGCTGTAGGAGATTAAAATTGTATTTATAATTTGCTGTTTCAGTTTCACATAATATAAAAACCGGTTATCTCGGACTGTAGGAACTTCTCCACTTGCCGCATGGTCCAGGCCACTGTACATGCAAATGTCGAAAACCCAAGAGATAAGTCCAACGAGGAGCAAGGGTCAAAATAGGAGAAAGAGAGAGAGTTTCAAAAAAGGCTCAAGGGTCTTAACAGGAGAGCTGAGTGCAATCGAAGCAGAGGTCAAAATAAATATATAAATCCCAATTTGCACGTAAACAAACAGAACCACGCAAGCAGGGTAGCTGAAAGTGATGTTTCTGCTTTTTACTGCATGATGTCCCCACGGAATACTAATTAAGGAAAAACCATATGCAGAATATGTGATAAATGAACCTCTTCTAAGTTGTCGATATCTGTTAAACATTTAAATGATGCACCCCAAAAAGAAACCAAACCACTTTAACCCTTTTCCTTATTTAAATTATGCGCTTTTTTGAGGAAAAACAAAAACAATTGTATAATGCGCTTCCTAAAAATGCATGAAAACTTGTACGAAAAAATGCACCGTGTAAACACCCATTCATGAATTTCGTTCATGCAAANTAACCCTTTTCCTTATTTAAATTATGCGCTTTTTTGAGGAAAAACAAAAACAATTGTATAATGCGCTTCCTAAAAATGCATGAAAACTTGTACGAAAAAATGCACCGTGTAAACACCCATTCATGAATTTCGTTCATGCAAACGTACATTTTTTCGTACATTAAATGGTTCATGCATTCGTGCATTAACTTGTACAAGTTAATGCACCGTGTAAACAGGGCTTGAGAAATGAGGGACCTATACAGGCCCGACTCAGAACTGTTTAGGTCCGTCATATTTTTGATGAAACACACAAGTTTTGACATGGTATTCTGGGTACAAATAAAACTTCAGCTGCAAAGACACTGGCAAAAAAAGGTCATAGTTCTTGTAGTGCTTTCTTAAATTGTTCATGGAAGAGAGCGATTAATATTGTTTATTTATTT
Organism: Ladona fulva; assembly: GCA_000376725.2. Lineage (NCBI taxonomy): Eukaryota > Metazoa > Arthropoda > Insecta > Odonata > Libellulidae > Ladona > Ladona fulva. Next base: position 65,967 of record KZ308725.1, read on the forward strand.
GACTATCTTTCTTTGGTGCTAATTTTTGTAATGGTCGAGGGACAAAACAGGCAGACTAAATAACTGTCTTATGATAACCCTTAAATCTTCTTACCTGATTCACAGGCCACATTGGAGTAACTATCACATGATTTGCTAGAAGAGGAGCTGGACTGGGATGAAGAGGAGGAAGATACTTCACTGCGAGTGTCAAAATCAGTTGTTGCACTACTTTTGGTTCCCTCGTTTTCATAAGTTCCACAAACATCAAGAATAGCATCCTCAGCTGGAGTATCATCCCAAGCTTTTGGACTGCTCTCTGAAAATACAAAGTTTACAACCTATAAGCTATATAGTAGTCATAACTGTTACCCTAATCCTTGTAATTTCTTTTGGGCAGTTTACTCCATAAGATGGCTTTGTAAGTTGGCTGCCTGAGTAAGGATCTTGGTGGCACGAACTGCCTGAGGCAGCATTTCGTGCCACTAAATTTTTTGAGCATTGGAAAGGATATATTTATATTCAACACAAAATGATCAACTCAAGAATTTTATTCATTGTGCCAATGCACCAATTTATTATCAATCAGAATGCCAAAAGTTGAAGCTGTGTTTTCCCTATATTAAGACAAGATTAATTGTGTCTTTACATTGTTTCTTTTAAAAAATATTATGGTATCCACATAATTCCTCTAATGTAGGATCAGCAGAGAATGAATCATTAGATATAGATAGATTTTAGAAATATCTTTCAACTATACGGAGTATAAGTTTTAACCCCTATATTGACATGAGAATTTAAACTAAAATGACAAAAGCTGGAAAATTAATAGTGATAAACTGCAAAATATTTTATTTTTTTGAGTACTTCAATTTTAACCAACATCAAAGTAATTTCGTTTTACACATAAATTATTTACTCCATGAAATCAACTACTGTTGGATTTTTTATTATGGATACTTGAGTTTGGACTCGAATAAAATCTAAACCAGGAATCCCACAGAAAAACGGGTTACACCAAATTTTAGCTTGTTTCATTCTACATTTCACAGTGCAATGCAAATTTTTTGTTTACATCCGGTTGGTATGTTATTACAGGTGGAATGAAAAAAGTGCCCGTTTTTTCGCGCTGTTTACCGGAGCACTCACTTTGAAAATTTATATCTTAAAAAGTATTGATGCAATTGATACAAAATTTTGACATAATATTAGAATACCAATATTAAAAATTCGGCAGTAAGTCATGGTCTTCATAAAATATGAAATTCTATTTCATTAGTTATGCAGCTGCCTGAGAAATATTATTATCTATGATGCAGGTTTTTAGCAGGTGGAACACATTACTTTTCACATAAAAAATAATCACATACAGCTTTCAATATTTTCAAAGCTCATTATAGGGGAAAGAATACGAATTGGAATAGCTTTTATTTCCTTACTGTTCTGATTTTTTTGTTCTCGTTTTTATTTTAACGAGAATATTTGTTTTTGATCGCCATCCATGAGCCAAACACTATTAAAGAATTATAATTTCGAATAGTGATTTCTTGTAGTGAACTCGAGCCAGAAATAAAAGGAATAACTTTAATATAAATATAGTGCCTTTTCTTGGCACTGATAAATACTAAAACGATAAAAACAGGCGCAGACAAGGAATTTAAGTACGGGTATACTCGGTACTCGGTTTTAGGATCATTTTCCTAATACTCAAATTCTTGCGATTTGATCGAGTATAGAATACTGGAAATCAGGTAGCGTACGAGTATTCTAACTCGTATTCTTTATTTGAAGAATACTTCGCACTCACGTTAGCAAAATTNACTGGGCCTATTCCGGAATAAAGATATTTCCAGTTTTTAGATAACATTCTCACAGGTGCACTACGACCGGTAAAAAAATATCTGCACTTTATATACACAACGGAAATAGAGTGAAAAAACGTTAAGAGATTAACTAACAATCTCGAATAAAAACTTTATTCAGGAAAAAACACAGGATTTTTTAATAAACGATTAAATACTATATCGTAATCATAAAAAAACTTGTGAATCTGGTGATTGAAGCCGAGTCTTCTTAAAAATAGAAAGAATAGTACGTTATTACGTGATCTGACAAAAAAATTGATAAGTAATTAATCACAGATTTAACTGTATGTTATATTTTCCAATCATATTTCATCTACGGAAAAATGACAAAAATTGTGATATTTATACGAATTTCATTTACCGATTAGTCCTTGGCATCTCGTGATGATGCGGAAAGTTTTTTTTGACGCCGTCCGCGCGAGAGCTACAGGACCCAAAGAAGATGCTGCAGCTTTTTGGAAAATATATTTAGGGCCGTTTGCTTAATTCTACTGCGCCACTCTCCCTCAAATTTGTCCTTAATCCTATACATTTGAAGCATCTCCTGCTCGGTTTCGCACAGTAAAACGTCTCCTGACGCTGATCTACAGTCCAGACAGTGAATCACGCGGTCATGATGCGGTGGTGGGGACGACTAAAAGTTGGTATTCAATTCAAAATTAAATATAAACTCTAAAATTTTACACGGATATAATTTTTCTCAAGAGGCAACTAATTTCGTCTAATAACAGACATCTTCAGGCAAGTGTCACCATTATTATGTAGTATTACGAGGTGTCTAGTTTAGGCGACGTAATAACAGAGACACTTCCCTGAAGATGTCTGTTATTAGACGAAACTAGTCTCTTCTATTATGTTATATTTTGCAATCATGTTTCATCCACAGAAAAATGACAAAAATCGTGATATTCATACGAATTTTATTTACCAATTAGTCCTTGGCATCTGGTGATGATGCAGAAAACTTTTCCCTAAAGTTGTCTGTTATTAGACGAAACTAGTCGCCTCTCTTAAGAAAAAATATATCCGTGGAATATACAAAGTGTTTATATTTCATTTAGTTTGCCTTCCTTCCACAAATTTGAGCTTGATCATGTTACATTTATTTTGGTATTCGATTTTTCCGCTGCCACGAGTTTGAAAAATTCTTCAAACATGGTTCCATTGTTTAGATGCATCAGATATTTAGAATTCTGGATAAGCGTACCTCTACTGTAGTAAGGAAGCTAGATGACTAATAGGGGATGTAATAATATGTACAGAAATAAAATAATTCAAACAGAATATAACACAATGATGTTATCTCTGCAAGATAATTCTGGGATTTTTTACCATGATGATGATGATGACCTTCACTTTTAACCCCAAAAAGCCTACTGGAAAATAGGCAAAAGTTGTCAGACAAAATGAAGGTCATCTTCATCATCGTGGTTGAAAATCCCGGAATCATCATGCATAGATCAACTGATCGCCTGAAACCTACAAACCAACAATGAAATGATCAAAGCATCATTCATTTAAATTAAAGCAAAGCACAGATTAAGTAATTTCCTATATAGCCAGAGAGGAATTACAAAAACCATTTACCACAATTACAGACTGGAATCAAAATTTTAAAGGCATAGAGAAAAAAGTAAGAGATTATTGTCTGAAATTACAGATTCTCAAATTTGGAATGATGGCAATAAATAAGCTCAAACAATATCAACTATCAAATAATGAAGGTGAACCTGAGCTTTTACCTTCACAAAAATCAAGTATAACTAGACTCCACAATCATACGTGAATGAAATTGCTTAAAATCATCAATTACGATTCAGAAAAAGGGTGGAAGGGAATAATCTGAAAGTCTATAAATGGACTTAAATTGAAAGAGTCCAGGGCCTTTGCTTTGTTCTTGTGAAAAACATTTTCTGGTTGAGCAAAATTTTTAAGTTACACTGAATTTAAAATAAAGGAAATACAGGAATTGAGTAATACAGATGATATTCACATACTGAGAATACTATCCTGAAAAACTGTCTATAAGGNATTGAAGCCAAGTTCTATTAATTCAGTTTTAATTAGATCAGGGTCAGAGTTAGTGGGTAGATGACGGATTACTAGGGAAGTTGGGCTGCACCGCGCAACGCATTTTTCACAAAAATTGTTAACAGTGGCATGGTTCTTAGCTATGAATAAAAAGCATCATAAATTCGGTACAGTTTTTCAAAATATTTGTCATATGGATGAATAATTATATGAAGGAATGAAGGATATGGATGAAGAATTAAGAGAAGAGAAGGATTCCAAGTCTGCTACTAACATTTAGATGCAAGGCCATTAATTTAACGCCTAGCAAATTAATACTAATAGCAGCCCTAAAAAGAGCTTTGTCATTGCAGCCAGCGGCTTTGTCAAAGATGTCTCTCATACCGGTTTTACAAATTCGGATAGAAGCAGTTCATATCTCTACCAGATCATGAAAAAGCTCTTCCGGCGTTCGATGTTTGCTCCGCCAGACGTATTCGACGATGTACGTCTCAAACGTGCCCACAGCTAATCTGCGGATTCTTCTCCTCATATCTCTCTTAATTGTCGACCAGACATTCTCAATGTTTTGAGTATGTGTTCCTCCGTCCCCTGGCTTCACGAAATGTAGTGAGTGATTAACTGTATCATGGCTGTAGCCCAATTCCATTAACCCAGAATAACCTCTCCAGATATCTGTCTTAATTGTGGTGCCTCTCCTCACATAGCGCGTGATGGCTTCATTGAGAGTTGACGCATCACGTCGATCGATGACACAGAGGAAAGTCTCCCGAGTGTCCCGATCAATGCCACCCAGGACCCATTTCGTTTTTATTAGCCGACCGCGGTTGTATTTCCGTCGGCCGAATGCACTCTCGTCTATCTCCACTGTGTGTCCTGGGCCGCCAATCTGGGAGCTCTCCTCCTGTAGCCACACGCATATCAAATCCCGGAATGCCTGGACGATCTTCCCCACGGTTGAGCGGTGCAGCCCAACATCCCTCCTAATTACATCTACTGGATATTTATTTATCCATCCTATAAGGACGGCAAGTATTTTTTCCTGGCTTACGTGAAAACGGGAAAAGATACTGCCAGTCGCGATTGAACTTATTCTGCGGCGTTTCCTCCTTCGATCCTTTCTACAAATTCGGGTAGAAACAATTTATTGCACTCACCAAATCACGGGAAAGTTGATCTGGAGTACGATTTTTACTCCTCCAAACATATTCTACGATGTAGGTCTCGAATTTTCCCACTGCCAATCTTCCTATCCTCCTCCTCATATCCCTTTTCATTGTTGACCAAACATTTTCTATATTTTGGGTATGAGTTGTACGGTCCCCCGGCTTCACAAAATGCTGCGAGTGATTCACAGTATCGTGGATGTACCCTAATTCCGACAATTTGGAGTATCCCCTCCACATATCTGTCTTAATAATACTTTCATTTTTCACGTAGCGCCCGATTGCCTCTGTGAGAGTGGCGACAACGCGACGATCAACTACGCACGGGAAAGTCTCCCGGGTATCCCGGTATATTCCACCCAGTACCCATCTCGTTCTTACTTGCCGGCCGCGGTTATACTTCCTCCGACCGAACGCGCTCTCATCTATTTCCACAACATGTCCGGGACCGCCGATCTGGGAACTCTCTTCCTGGAGCCATGCGCAAATCAAATCCCGGAATGCATGGACGATCTTCCCCACGGTTGCGCGGTGTAGACCAACTTGTCTCCTTATTACGTCAACTGAATATCTGTTGATCCAACCGACAAGGACAGCAAGTACATTCTCCGGGCTGCAATGGAAACCGGAGAAAATATTGCCCGTAGTAATAGAGCTGCTTCTGCGGCAATCCTCTTCACGGCATCGGTAAACAGGATTTCTGCCTTTGCCATTACAATGAATACCTCGAAATCTTCCACACTCGCAGGTCTTCTTCCACGGTATGATACCCGTTGAAATAAGAAATTGTATAATTCCCACAACTGAAATGTAGAACTTGAAAGTAGAGATACTCCTACAGAACTCCATGTTTCGCTCACAGTTNCTCTAATGAGCAAAATTTAACTTCAGTGAGACTTGGAAGGCCCATCCTTCCTTTCCATTTCAGCAAAAAATACATACATGTGTACAAGATTGTAAATTAAGCCAACTTGATCAGAAATTCTAATGTTTGTTAAAATTTAATTTTTTCTTACACCTTTCCTAAGTTAAGGATATTCATAATTTGGTAAAATTTGAGCAAAACAGTAAAAATTAGCTATTGCTAGAAATATTTCAGAGGAGCCTAAAGGAAGTTAACTAGCAATCAAAGGAATTGGAAGAAAACCACCAAGAGAATAGCATATATATTTCAGTGAGAGAAGTAAGATACCACAGATTTGGCTGAAAAAAGGTTAGGATAAATATTCCAAGTTTCAGCACATGGTAAAGAGGCTTATTGGGATTATATATCATTAATAATATTCTTAGAGTATTTCTATTTACAACTGTCAAAAAAATTAAGCCTTTACTTCCATGATGCAGAAAATCACATAATTTTACAAGCAAGTCTATTTGGCAGAGGTCTACCTTCACCATACATATATATTACAGAAAAATGACTGAGCATACAGGGAATGACAATGTAATTATTATTTGCCATAGGAATTAGTGAATAGCAACAGAAAATTCCCCACAACCACAGGACAGCAAAATTCCTTGCACAGTATGACCCAGAAATTTTAGAATGTTAATTTCTCATTAAATAAATTTTAATTAAAAATTAATGGTTAAAAGAAATAAG
>KZ308725.1:88063-115066 GCA_000376725.2 Ladona fulva
TGTCGAATATTGCACAGGGTAGGATAGAGAATTCTGCAGTTATGAAAACAAAGTTAAATCAGCTGTTGAATCTTAAATTTTTTAAACTGTCAGATCAATTTGAAACATCATTTGATTTCGAACAATCGATTTTTTTTTCTTGAATCATTTTACCTTTCAAAAAAAAAACCCCAAGAAAATGGAATGTATAGACCGATACCTCTTCGACGGAAGTAAATACTTTTCACTTAATGTAGACTCAGATTTCTCGCACAGATTTGGAAATTTTATTTAGAGCAGTGAATAGTATTGAAGGAATTTATCTTTCTTTGTCCAAGAATTCCATTCATTTTTTAATGCCATAACAAAATCGAAAATAAAAACTGTGTCAAACTTTTTGTTTCAATTATCAAGGTGAGTTATGTTGATATATAAAATGGTATTTCGCATTTGTATATTTGCTGGGATTCAAACCGAACGAAGCTGAAAATTTTTCAGGACTCTAGACAGTACACTAAGTATGTTGGAGTATGCTATTTAGCCATCCTTCATAGCGAATCTAATTCTCTGCGGGGGGCGCCTGGTTTAGAAGGGCAAAATTTACGAATTTTTTGGAAATTTCTTTTAGGAAAACGGTAAAATATACAGCTTTCTAAGCTAGTACATACCTATGGTATAGTTAGTACCTTTGAGAGTACGTAAAACAAGTTTTCATTGAAGATTAACAAAATTTATCGTATATATCATAGGATATCTACAGGACGTTCGCGCATGCGATACCAATTGGTGTGCATTCTAGCGTCTACAATATCCGTTTAAATTTTGAAAACAAATATTTTTCTTATAGAATATAAAATTATGTATTCGATGAACCTCTAAAATTAAACAATTTTTTAAAATTATGAAAACGCCAGCTCTTTAAAGTGAAAATTTTGATTTTGATGAAAAAAATTCCTTCACTTTTAACAATAATAATTGTTTAAATTAATAATTCCATCAATATCTGAGGTTCACTTAATAGAGAATATAATGCTATAGAGGCATGCAAAAGGAAATCTTGATAGTAGAAATAATTTTTGAGTTATCGTCCACACCAATTTCAAAAACACTGTTTCGAGAAAAAATAAATAATTAACTTACGATTGTTAACTGCTTATCTGGTATACCTAGTGCATATAGTAAACTTTTTGCTTCTTTATAAAAGTCATTTAGCTCCATTTTCCTCTCTACGAATTATTTGAGCCTCCATCGCACTGCTCAAGCGACAACGCTCCTGCCTCGCCAACCTCTCGCGGTCATAGATGTCGGCGTTAATCTTGAATTGCTGCTCCATTTCTTTGTCTTATTCTTCCATTGTGTTAGTTACAGCAGAGTAACCTTCATATAAAACATCTACAGTTATGTAGGCAGCGAATTGACTAATAATTTTTGCCGGAATCAGGGTGTTTAGGAACCTGGCGCCAAACAGTTGATCTCTTGTTGATATTTTGTGTATGCTCTCCATAAGTCTTTCTGCAAGTGCACCGAAAACTATTGAAAATTCTATAATCCTGTTAAAATCCGTAGGATAACAACCCACACTTTTATTAGTATGAGAGTAGTTTCCTATCAGTTGCACTCTCTACCAAATTTTCTTTTTTTTTTTCGCTGCGTATTGATTGCCGTAAAACTTACATTCCGGGGCCTTATTTCACGAAAACTTCGGTTCTTCTTCCATTAGGATACGGAATCGTATGGTTTAACTAAAAACACGAGAAACTACGACTGAAACATCCAAAATTTTCTCTAAGGCTGGCTTCACTCAGAAAAAAGAATCGGAAGAACCCTTGCAACGAATCATAGTGCGCCTAACTTTTATTACATCGGGTATCTCTGGACCTTTCTTATTACGAGTGAGAGAAGAAACGGATGCCCTCAAAACATAAATAGTGTAGAAGAGAATACCCAACAATCATATAATCTGCTAAAACTCTGAGTGGAGACACTGAGCTGAGGCGAGATTTACATTTTATTCTCCTAACTGCCCAAACAGTAAAATCCAAATGCCAAAGCAGTTGTTTACAGGAACAAAATCTTTCAATAGACAAAGGGACTAATATGACGAAATGAAAGAGGTCTCATAAATTTTCAAACTGAATTTCAGAGATCAGTATGGTGTACAGAGTGCCGCATCTCAGCATCGGCTCCACGTATAATATGTAACATGTATAACATATATTTTACCAAAATTTGCACCTACTAGTAAGAGTTGTGTGTTTTAGGCACCCGAAGTATTCTTAAAATATGAAGGGTCTAAGCCATAAAACATCTGTTCCTCAAGTACCCGCTGAGAGAGACGTAGGAGACTTGACCGCTACCTCTGCTCTCCGCGCGCAGCTGCATAGGCTTAAGAAATTGGCTGAAGTTTAGTTAATATTGCGTATAAAGATCTAAAAATTTCGCAGTATATTCGTTAAATGTTCTACTATTTTTACAACAATAAAAAAATTCGATTTTTTTCGAAGGGATAAACCAGGATTCAATGGATAATAATGGATTGACCTTTTTCTTGACGAGCGTATAATGATAAAATCGAGTCTCATCAAATGCGACAATTATAACCTGTAAAGCGGAGGGAGTTGTTTCTCTTCTTCATGAGATCGACCTCTATAAAGCCACGACCTCCTGGACATTCGAATGAGCGATGATTTTCCGTCTGAACGAGTTTCTATTGCAAAAAATCACTGAATTTCAAAAACATTTTGGATGTAGGAGAATAATTCACCAGGCTACCGGTTGGTGAAAGCCAGTGAAAGCAACTTTTACAATGTGACTGGAGACGTTCGCGGATCGTTTGAAATAGATGAATCTAGGCTATATGTTCAAAAATTGTCTCGAACCTCAGTATATCATCCATCAAATAGTAAAAGTTAATTTTATTTTAATAACAGACATCCTGAAAACATCATTTTTTAGCCATTCCGCCGCGTGTGAAAGGGATTTCCAAAAAGAGGAATGAAAATATTGCCGAACTAACAAAATTAATAATCACGTTCTCGTACTTGGTTTCGACTACCCACTACCTTGAAGAGTATTCTTTAGAGTTTAGACTTATCTAAGCCATAATTCTTGTCATGATGAGTATTATCTATCGTATATTCCACCTATTTTTTTTATCGGTATTTTTCAAACGCTTTGCAACGATTGACTTTATTCCTCTGTAAATTATCTCCGATTTCTCTATATTTCACATGAGATATCTCAGAATTAATTGTCTTTTAAAGAGTAAAAGCTATTTTCTAAGAGTATGCAACTAAGCGTAGTAATTTCCTTCTGCGCTATTTTCTTGCATGCTCACCATAAAATGTCGTTTACGGTAAATGTAATTGCCTTTTTCCTTTTCCGATTGGTAGGTAGTGTCGATTCTGTAGAGTGAAGGATGGAAAACCTTTAGCTTCAAGCTAATCAACTCTCTGAACAGTATTGCAAATATAAGTCTTTCTTTCGCTTATGGAAATGAGCTTATATAAATTTTCATAATGAGTACAATATTCGCATCGGTTCTATAATTTTTGGAGAAATTTGTGCGTCAAATTGGAGAAAAATTAGAAAGTATTGTTTAAGAAATACTATTGTAATAGGTTCAGCTTAATAGTGTCCTTGCTCTAAAGTGGTAAACTTGAAGAGAATAATTGAAAAGAACGAACTTCAAATTGACAGATTTTGCGGAATCTGAGAGGGTGCGAGAGTCAAAGGCTCTAGGATAGCCAAGTGGGCAAGGCATTCAACTTCATTGAAACCGGTCCCGGGTTCGATTCCCAGTGGGGGCCTACGTGCGAAATTACCTCAGATGTCGAAGCACTTTTAACAATACTACTACTACGAATTCCTCAAAAATCAGTGATGGGTCGATAGTTAATTTAGATCTAAAAAAGCTTTCCATTGGAGAGCTCTTCTTTAAGATCAACCCTTAAAAATCAATCAACAGCGGGAGAGTTTTATTTTGAAATAGGTAAGCGGTTTACTCAGGCTCTCTTCAGTTGAAATACTAAGACACGTACATACATAATTCACATTGAAGCTCGTGTATGTCATGTTTGAGAGCAAGGCTTTCCAAAACTGTGTATACCAGCAGCAGAGCCGCACCCTACCTATCTGCCGCCCGGGTGCAAACATAATTTGCCGTCGTTTAAAATTAAATTCCAAAACCATACATTTCCCGATTTGCAGGTAAAAATTATTTTTTAAGATTAAAAAAAAACATTGTTTTACGACTTTATTTCCAAGTTTAAATTGGTCACAAAACATCAGTAACGATTAATTATAATATTCCGTATGCTGACACTGTGAATGTTCCTTATAAGTTAATAGTTCACAATAGTTTTGATTATCATTATCTTAGCAGCAATAGTCTCCGGAAGTGTGAATAAAGCACGCAAAGCTATTTGTAAATCAGGAAAGACTCCGATCAAATAAAAAAATATGATGTTGTGGAATTGTACAAGTTTTTTTCTTTGAATTTGTCATTAAAAGTTTTTTAATGTGAAATTCCACCAAGTAACGCTAGAAAATACTTCTTCAATCCGATCAAATCTCCAGTAAAGATTTACTCCAACACCTGAAGAGGATTTATTCTTGGTGGAAAATCTTATATTGATTCAAATAAAAATTCTTTCCTCTAAATGTTTGCCAATCTTTAATTACACACTATAATCTTTTCTAGATAACTCGTGTCTATCACAAAGAAAACAACAAATAATGTTCTTGTAAAAATAACAATGGTTTGCAACACTTCTGTTGCCGCCGCCCGGGTGCGATGCATTTCTTTCTGTCTACTTTCCTTTTTTTTCTTTTTTTTCAGCTTTGTTACTGACACTTTTCTTTTACTAAATTTCCCCTCATATTTTAAATTTTTTAGTCGCCACTGTCAGTAGGTTTCGCAGGTCTTTCACGCCCCCCTTCACGTGGGTGTTTTCCTGCAGGGTTTTAGTTTTTTTTTCCTAAGTGCAGACTTAGGTTTTAAAAAAAAAACCATATAGTAGTTCCTTCTTTTATTGCCTTCTTTTTAGTTCAACTCCCAATACCTCTTTCTTTCTATGTACAATGACTAAGGGTTAGATGTAAGAAGAGACTAATTAGTCTCAATCTCGCCCGTAAATAAAGACGCTTTATTATTATAATTAGTATATAGAATGTTGCTTCGGAAAGGTCTGGACCCTCTCGGACATGGAATCTATCGACCTTTGCCATAAGCGAAAACGACAGGACAAAAGAGTGGGTATCGTTGTAGACATGCCGACCGAAGGAAGATTATAGACCGTTGTTTGAAAGCGAATCGTATTTATTAGTGAGGATCACATTTTAATTTATGGAGAATTTGCGTCTTGTACTTCGTCAGCACAAAATTCTGGAATTTTCCAGCCATAATAAAAAATAAATAAAAACGCGAAGCTCAATTTACATTCGCTGTTTATTACTGAATTGATACATATAATTTTTTTATGTATGTGTATTTACTTGTGTGTAGAATAGACTAGACGAATAGAATTAATGAAAATCACGTCAGGACTACGTTCACGCGAATTTATTCAACACGAACTCCCAATTTTGTTGCCCATTGGTTCGTCTTAACGAGGTTTTACTGTACTTCTGTACTAAGTAGACATCTCAGGTCACTTTGCTTCGTTAAAACCTACCTCCATTCTATTGGCACTTCCTCACGCCCTCTAACTTAGTTAGCATTCTGTTTCTTTCGTAAAAATAACGGAATTCTTCCAGATTTTAGTCACTTTGGGTTTAAATGTCACAACCAGAGAATTTCCATAAAAGTGCCTGTTTAGAATGAGCGAACAGTCCATCTTTCAAAGAAGCGTTATAGTCTCTTTAAATGCCCAGTCATTATCCATTTTGCTTTGCAAACATGCTCCACGACACTCGCTAATAGATTTTACGTCAGTCTTAAGCGAAAATGCTGAGCGAAGCAAATGGCTGCACCTCAAAAATTTCTCGCGTATGTAGAAATTATGATTTTTAAAATTAAACACAGGATATTGAGATACTGCGGAAGTGGTATGGTATATATTTTACATAAATAGAATTCCCCTTGTATGCATTAAGAAGACCTGAAATTTGTGTATGTACCTAAAGATTAAAAAAGAAATGCTGTAAAATTGAGAACGAAACTTGCAAAGCGCGACCAAGGAGAACCCTAACCCACCTGGTTGGAATTTTCCTAACGTTAGTTGCTTACAAACAACTGCTTTTTGGGGCTTTTCTCGACCTCTAATGTCTTACCACGGCCGTGTTCCTTTTTCTTATAGCCTGAATCTACTTGAAGGTAAGGTAGGCAAAGTTAGCAGCTAATTCTAGGGGGATCGAGGACTCAACCTGCCTTCGGATTTTGCTGAGAGACGATCCGTATTTTCATTCGTAAAATCTTCTAATTCGACTACAGTCGAGCATAAGTTAATTTAATATGTTTTGCCTTTTTAGTGTTCTTTATTAGAGTACAAATGTTTAGATTTAAGAACTAGGATGACAGACGCAAAATAAATAATAGAAGTGATAATATAGGTATTAAAATTTCGTAATGTGGTTTCTCACTCCACAGAAGTTAAACGCGGGCCATAAGAAATTTGGAAGTGAATCCAAGTTTCTTAATAGTTTAAATAATAATAAGAATGAGTTAGCTTGATGGCGAAAGATGAGATATTAAGCATGTTAGGAGGATGAAGTAAGGATATTGCTGTATGAGAAAGAAAAATTATCGAAGAGAGTGATTGAGTGAATGGAAAATGTTGGAGTGAAAGCAAAGAGGAAGACGGGAAAGAACGGAGTAAAGAATGAAATTAAAAATACCTCAATCCAAATCTTACTTGTTAAGCCATCTAATGGTAAATAATGTTAGGATTCAACTAGCATTCAGGCCGATGACTAACCAGAAAGACGTGCATATACTTTCACCCAAGTGGTATTTCTTTTCTCTGAGGAAGTCCATACATTTGGAGGCCTCACCCACGCTTCGTTCCATCACGTCAGAGCAAGAGAGATGAATTGACAGATGAGCTATGTAGTACCTTTTCTCACGTATGGACCTATTCCTATCAACCTCTCTTTCGACATGGGCCCAAGAGCGATTGGAAGGCAACCAAGTTTTAGACGTAGCAATTGAGAACCGATATTACGAGGTCCAATTTTTTATCGAACTGTTCTCGCAAGTTTTCGTCCAGGTCGATTTGTTTTAAATTTGCAGATACACGTGTGCGCCATGTAGCGATGGGTAGTTTTAAAACCGGTCAATACAGGACAAAAAAGTCTCCGAACAAATGAGGAGGAAACGATCGATTCTAAATGAACCAATTATTTTTCAAGGCGTGTTCTCTTGAGAACAGCTGTGGAATTACGGAAATTTTTCCTCTGCAGTCCTTGGCAGTACCAAAGTTCTCTTCCCTTTTGCGGGCGGGTCGTGAAGAATTTCGCACCTCAAGAGAAACGCCCAATGAGGCTTCAGCTAGAAATGTGTAGTAAAGCTAAGTAATGCCCAGTGAGAAATGCCTAATGAGGCATTTCTCTTGTTAGTAGCTGAAGCCAATAATCAACTACTATTAAAAGAAGACTAGTACATACTCTTCAAACGTCTGATAGATCATTTTGGAATCATTACTTAAGTGTCATACTGTTAATAAGTGTTAATTATATAGTTTTAGAATTATTTACACGGTATAGGATAGTATCTTTAAAGTAATTACTTGCAAATGTCGCTTCTTTATCCGTGACTTTCCCTGTTCTTCTTGCGTTGCATCTCATTGCATTCATCAATACTGTATTTATAGATAAACTACGCTCATCATCGCGCGGAGTGAGGGATTGTCTCTTCTCCAAATCAGACCGAATATAATCTTCAGATAGGAGTTCTGATATGTTGGAGTGGGTGGATATTGGTATTATAAATTTCCTCGTATTTTGACTCACAATAAGGAAATTCGGAAATGTTAAGTTATTATTTTAAATTGTCTCAGGAGGTTACTTAAAACTTAGGGTAGTCTGAGTTTTGAAATTTATTAAATTTTCAATATTAGATTTTTAGATCGATGCGTTTCTTGTTACTATGACCGTTCGAATATGGTTTATCACGTTTAAAACGATTGGGCGATTTTGGATGACGCCGGTTTTTTTTCAAGTACTTCGACAGCTTAGGTCATTTCGCACGAAGACCTCCACCGGGAATCGAACCCTTTTACCCATCACTTGGCTATATGGGAGTCCCGCGACGCCGGGGGTCGGTCGAATCCTTCGATGGAGGTACCAGGGTGACTGCAGCCCTAAAATTTAAGGAAAGGCTCATTTTATAATAATTTTAATAAAATAATTTTAAAAATATAGTATCGCTTCTTACAGTCTCGCTTGTTTACAGAAGTTGAAATATGTAGCTGATGCTCGTATATTGCGCCAAACGTTTATCAAATCTGCTTCTCAGGGGTGGTTTACTTACAAACATAATGATATTTCATTGGAATTTATTTAAGTATCACTTACGTTATATTAGAGAAAACGTATTGATTGTACGCAATGGTGAAATTAAAAGTGATTTAACTATAGCTTACTAAGCCAAACCTCTCTCTCTGATCAATGAGGTGCATTCTCTTACTGAAATATGCATAAGTGTAGAACTGTTTATCTTGCTGAAACGCAAATGAAAAGAATGAACAATTTTGTGAAACCTATCTTTACCTATCGGAGGGCCATCATTATTATGCGTTGCGGTGTCCGTTGATAAGTGGTTTTAATTATATCTTCGAAATTGTTGTGAACACATGAGGGAGAATAAAACTCTCCGTTTGATGAAGATCTTTGATTATCTATTCTCCTTTTTAGAATGCAATAGTTGATTAACATAGTATTTATTAATCCAAATCTTCTATTAAAGAGGAAAAGGAATGAATTCTATCTATAGTGTCAAATTGGAGTGAATTTGTTTGCAGATATCAAAAACTATGAGTGCAGCTTAGAAATTATGAAGGAAAATCTTTTACACATTCACTATAATTTTAATTTAACTCTAAACTTGACAAAAAACATTTTTAAATTCACCTCTTTGAGCTAGAGGATATAAATTCTTGAATGAACCCACCGTTGAGGAAGCTACGTAAAGTCCATAGGAAAAAAATGTCTGCTGTCTCAAATCCACTCCATAGTACTTACTAGACTGCCCTTGTAACTTGTTGATCGTGGTCGAGAACGCAGGTCTCGCTGGAAATTGCGATCTCTTAAAATCAAAGGAGCTTCGTCGGAATGAGAGGTATCCGTGTTTTCTAAACTACTTCGCCCTCTCCCTTCCCTGTTAAGTTGGCGATTCAATTACATTGCTCAGCATCTTCTGTACCAATGAACTTGAATCCAAGATGCACACTATCATTGTCAATTTAATTAGGAAACATTTATATGCAAATAAAAGAGCGAAAAGAAACTCATATTCACTGAAAAGGGGTAAACTTGAAGACTTGTCGGGTTACCTTCCTTTATATTCTACGACATTCTCGAACAACATGAGTCCAAGTATCATCGTGACTGTCACCAGTCACTTTAGTGACACCGAAAATTATGGATGCGACAAAATCTCGGCCATTTTGGACATTTTATTTTTCACTCCATCTCATTCTTTCAACCGCTAGGGGTACTAAGGTTGCCTTACCCCCACAGTATATTTTTCAGGTCGTAAGTCATATCTGTATGAAGTTTGGTTGAAATTATTTCAGGCGTTCCAGAGTTATGCTGGAAAATACACACACAAACGCATGCATTTCTATATACGTACGGAAGTAAATCTAAAATATCTCATCTTTTGAGAAATGGTAAGGTGTTTCAATTTGCACATTGAGATGTTCGCCTAAGACCCAAGGATAAACAGATGTGAAAGATAGTGACATGACTGGGACTCGAACCCAGATCTCCACTTTCTTCCTCCTGCTGCAAGGGTTCCATTACGAAACAGAAACGTGAAACGCTGATATAAAAGATACATGTGGTATAAATTCTGCATAACGCTGTTTGTAAAGGATATTCGTTCTGGGAGATAAAAACAATCTCATCTCATTGAATTGCATGCAACGTAACCACACTCTTATATACTTCCGTTGAATTTGTCTTCCTCCAGTTAAAATTATCAAGATTCTGCGATGTTGTACTTATTATTATTATTATTATAAGTAAAAATGCTACAAATGGACAACTAGTCCGGTGGTAACAAAATACAAGATTACTAGTGACATTGATACAAATATACAATAAATAATACAAATACAAGATTATTAGTGACATTGTTATTAGTGACATGTTATAAAGTGCCATATATTCCCACACCAACCCCTCTAAAAGTTTAGAGCGGTTGGTGTTACTGCAGAAACTTCAAAGCCGCTGAAAACCTATCACGACTGTTTGGCGCAGATTATATGCAATCCTCCTTCCGTGGAATGTTTTTTCCAAAATTGTTCTGAATGTCCCGGGCCGGTGAATTTAACAGACTATTCACAAGGGTTATTTGAAAGGCATATGATCGATAAAATTACGTACAAGAAATGGGTCTATGTGGAGCTACCCTTGAAACGATGCAGAGCAGCATTGAGGATTTTTGGAGACATTTTCTAACTCTCTTGTAAAGCTCTTGAAACATTCATTCGTAGCTAGAGAACAATCTTCTCACCTGAAATACCGGAAGGAAAATTTGCAGACCAGAATGTTTGGTAATTTCAGACTTTTCTGAGAATTATTCCTTTGTATCGCAGGATGCAATCCAAGGAGTTCATTGGAATAACATCAAAGCGACTTTCCACCCATTTGTAGTATACTACAGAGGTGACTTTGTTGTTGAAAGCAAGAGCATTGTTGCTATTTCCGAGAGCATAAAACATGACGCAATAGCTGTCCATTTGTTCCAGCGCAAGTTGATTTCATTCCTGAAGGAAGAGGTGGGGGAGATTTCTAAAATTGTATACTTTTCGGATTCTAGTTCTCAATATAAAAACAAAAAAAATTCATACATCTGTGCTACCACGAAGAGAATTTTGGAATAACAGCGGAATGGCATTTCATTTTAGTTTAAAATTAATTTGCCTAAACGTAGAAATTGTCTCGTATAAATGGAATTGAACTTCATATCAAATGAAAGATCTATTTTAGATCTTTAAAATGAGGATATGCAATGCTCTGTAACTTTTAAACTCTTTGAGAAACGGGAGTTTGACCGAGAGCGCGCGCGCTCTCAAAGTCTTGTCAAATTTGACAAGCCGCTATTTTGTAACTATTCAGACTATTTGTCTAGGAAATGGCAAAAGGACTTCTATGGTCACAATAAACGTTATGACGGAGTTTAAAGAAAATCCGAAGATGTCATATTTTTTTGTCCGGTTTGGCGTGGAATGAACCAAGTGTGACATTATTTAAGTAAGACCACTTAAAACTGAGAACGTATATTGATATATGTGAATGAAACAACAATAGGAACAACTCTTCACAAGGAAACTAATTCCTATTTTATTTAACTTATGCAAATACCACAGGAGACAAAATGCACGACATGTTTCGATGCATAAGCATCATTGTCAAGTGACAGAAGCAGATCCAACCACACATTTAACAAAAGAGAAAGGAGGTAGGACGGGGTGGGGGAAAAGGAATAAAGGACAGGGATTCGTAGAAAAACATTAGCTAGGTGGACAAAGGGTAGGGGAGGGTGAAGGGTACTGGAGAGTAGCAGTGAGTAAAGGAGAGGAAGAAGGAAATATATATTCGTTTGTGAGAATATAATCTGAATTTTGATTTTTTTGAATTATTTCCGTTTTTTTTCAAGTACATTGAGTCGGCTCCCCTTCTTAGCTATATGTAAGATCTTAGATTAAATAATTTTTGTAATAAGAATTTTATTTGTAATGGTAAAGACTGTGGATTTGTTATCTAAATCTGGAGTTTATCAACTCTCTTGTGATGACTGAAATTGTATATATATTGGGCAGAGTGGAAGAAATTTTAAGTTAAGAGCAAAGGAACATCAAAAAGCATATAAAAATATCTCACAACAGTCGCACTTTGCGAAGCATTTCTTAGATTATAATCATTCATCGGATTTTAAGCCTTACAGATTTTTAAGATCTTACATATAGCTAAGAAGGGTGTGCATTTTGTCTCCTGTGGTATTTGCAAAAGTTAAATAAAATAGCAATTAGTTTCCTTGTGAAAAGTTGTTCCTGTTGTTGTTTCTTTCGTCATGGAGTACCACAAAGTTACTAGCCAATCCGTCGATTTTGATATATGTGATTTTGTTTTTTGGAACCTAGGGTTGAGAGAGGTGTCCGTTGAGAGTCGTATCCGCAAAGAGTTAATTACTCATTCAATTAAAAAAATAGCGTCTCAAAATTGCTAAGGCGATGGAGTGGATCCTCGGAGGCTGATTTTCGCCAACACACGTCATTTCGATAAATTTCTGTCATTCTGACGTAAAATATCCGTAATTAGCGACAAATCGCTGGAATATTTGCGATTCATTAAAGGTAACGCAAAGCGAGTTTAAATTTCCCCTTCATTTTTTCGATCGGCATTTACCAGTCATGGTTTGAAGTTTTCAGTATCATCTTTACCTTCCTTTATAAAATATTAGCTTTTTTATTTGTCTGCATTCTTATTCATTCCGCTTTCTATTTTCATCGCAATTCTCCGATCGTCCTCTTGTCTTTTTTCGCCGTGATCCCATCCATTCTTTTCGTCTTATGCGGTCAAACACGTTTCACGTCAATTATTTCTCTTTCCTCCTCTATGTAACTGATTAGCGTTACTTTCTCCTCCAAATAAAAAGTCGTTTCCTTATGTAATATTTCTGATCGCGAATAGAAAATATTGCGCGTTCGTGAGTATGACAAAATATTTTCTAAAATTTTAAATTGTTATTTATAAATATTTATGCAGCAGAAAATACCCGGTGGGACCCGAGAAATATTTTAGGTATTTTAGTAAATAAAGTACCGCTCTTCTGTCATTGCCGCTAAATATGTGTGTGTTTAGCTATACTCGCATTTCAAAATATTGTTATTTTCAGCAACATTTTCGCAAATTGGAATCAAATGAAAACAAAAAACTTTATTAAATGTTTTATTTTCTACCTCAATTTCCTGAGATCGTCCTACAATTACTTTTAAAACAAATGCGAAAGAGAAAAGCTTTAAAGCAAAAAATGTAGTTTACAGGCACTAATTATCGAGGTTTTTCAAGTCATCTGGAGTCAAATGCAGGTTACCATTGGTTACAATTAACGACTCTGTTTGATAATATTTTGGGCCATTTCGTTACCCACTATATCTCTAATCTTTGTCATTTATGAAAATGCATCAAATTAATTTTAGGGAAAACTTGACATATTTAAAAATTGCTGAGATCTAACCCATTATTCTTATATTCTTTCACGACAGTTTTTCCTAACCATTGGGTCAAATTTTTCTCGATACAAAATTATCTTATTCTTCAGCACTTTTGGTTCAGACAACACATGAACATTTTCTGTTGCAAACACACACAAACACCCACACAAACCATCGAAGTCTTCCACAGGGGCTTTCGGATAGCCAGATGTGTAGCGCGTTTTCCTTAGGTGAAAGCGGTCCCGGATTTGATTCCCGTTGGGAGCCCATTTATGCGAAATGACATCAGTTTTCGAGGCACTTTTAGCAAAACTACATCTACTGCCCAAGTCTTCTATTTATTAGATTATAAAACAACGGTGTCCAACCCACGACCTACCTGCGGCCTTGAAAGTAATTTCTTGCGGTCAAGTAGTAAATTCATTCTTGAAAATTTAACACGATATTCCATATAAAGCTTCATTATTGAAGGGATTGATTCAAATTTTGATGGTATCGACCCTTAAACGTGAAACATTTCATTCACTTCAAATATCATCCCAATAGCGAAGTTCAGGTAATCATTATTATTTGAAAATACAGTTTTAATCAAGACTAGTACGTCTCGCTTGCGGTGACCAAAGCTTATGCACCCCCTCATAGAGAAATTAATTCCTGGAAGTAATTCATATAATTTTTCTTCAAAACTGAGAAATGTATTTCTTTCTAAGGCGGGAGAGTTTTTGAAATTTTAAATAGTTGCGCGGAAATTGGAATCCGAATTTATCCACTTAATTTTTCCTACAAAACTGAATGAAAACTCGCGGGGGTAGGTTTAGGAAAGATGAGGATGTAATATTACTTTCGACGTGACATGCTTTGCTAGTAACACAGGGTAAGGTTTCTAGTCCGGCAATAAATGTATTCTGTAAATATCTATTCAGTTGTTGAACTAGCGATATCGAAAACACCCACACATTAATTATATGAGGATTAAAACATCGTTTAAGCTTGTGGATTTAATTACGATTTCATTGAAAATCAAATAACAGAAGTCACCATTCTCTAACTTCAAAGGCAGTTATTCATCGCTCGTCTTAAAACATCTGTACACTGTAGGATCTGTATCAGATTGAAGTGAGAATTCAGGTTCGTGCTTGCGAAAGCTAAGGATAGAATTGAATGTTATTATTTTTTATGTCACGTGTCTTTTTGTACAATATAGAGAAATATGCCCTATTTGTTTTTGTATTAGTGTTGTTCTTACCTGTGGTAACATGAAAGATTCTGAGATATGCGGGAAGTTGAATAATGCATTCTTAATAGTCACTCCGAGCAAAGTGACATGGAAATTGTCAAAATGACATAGAAAGTCCTTAGGTTCGTTGTACTGTACGTACGTAGAAATTTTCCCCTCCTCGTATCCTTGCTCAGTGAGGAGAACGAGAGCTAACTACCTCACTCCTCATCTTGTCTGGTAAATCTAATTCCCCCTCCAAAATTTCCTTTTGATGGATAATATTGCGGGGGTTGAGAATCCAACCAGCCATCAGGCTGAATACTTTATAGCATTTTATGTTTTCTCTGATTCGGTAGCCAATTCAGCTAATTGGGAGGTTCGTATATAATCAACTGAAAATACCCTTAGCTAATCTTCTGACGATGAAGGTGAGCTATGGAAAAAAGAAGAAAATACATTACCTCGAGAAAAAGGGTGAAAGGTGATATTACACATAAAGACGTGCTGCTTGGAAAATTCCAAAGGAAAAACCGATGAGAAAAAAGTCTCAAGAGGCCGGAATCTTCCAATTCACTGCCTCATGTCACCTCTGTTACAGGTATCGAAAAATATGATTTCGTAAAATTGATTGAGAGAAATTCCGATTCCGCTTGGGATCACAATTGAAAATCTGAGCTCTCTTCATCATTCTTCGTTTATTTTCATCCCTTACATATTATGTACTTCTGAAACTGTCTGTGATGTAAATGGCTCATTTTTTCTTATACTACCGCTTAAATCTTTTCTTATACTCACGGCTCTCTCCATTCAACTACAAACGTTAGCGTTTTATCTTACTGTGGCTACACGAAGTAAGCTATTTTTCGTAATAAGAATTCCACTATCGGAATCTAATCTCCTTTAATAGCCGCCCCATATATGATTTTAA
Source organism: Ladona fulva (assembly GCA_000376725.2). NCBI lineage: Eukaryota > Metazoa > Arthropoda > Insecta > Odonata > Libellulidae > Ladona > Ladona fulva. The sequence continues at coordinate 103,572 of KZ308725.1, forward strand.
AGCTCTTTTCCTTACGTAATTTATTCTCCCTTTCGAAGTTTTCCCTCACGTCATCACAGTTTTTAAAGGAAATTTCCAATCTTTCCATATGCCCCAAACGTTTTTTTGGCATATTTCAGGGCTATGCAGGTAATCTTAATTGGTGCATTCCTGATAAAATTTGAGACTGAGCCAGGAGACTTTTACTCCGATTCCTTTCTCTTTTACGTAAAAACGTGCAACAGTTATCGTTCGCCATTTAAGTAGGTACACGTTGAACATAACCTCGCTCGCTCAAATCGAGCCGTTGGATGAGAAAATAAGTGCAGAGAAAGTAAACGAGCATTTGAACTACTAGCGTTTCCCTTTCTCCTTTAGATTCATTTCTTCATATTTATTTGTTAATGAAGATTGAAATACGGATGAAAGACATTTAGATAAAATCCGGCTGTAAAATGCTTCTGGTATTATGATAAATCATGGGTTTCACACAAATATGTAGTAAAAAAGCGGCGAAAATATTTATACAATGTTTTAAATGAAAGGTTAGATAGGCTTTTTACATATATCATTTGTAAAAATACACAAAGTCTAATGCCCCAAAACATCAATCGGCTTTAATGGCCATACTTGGGGAGGAATTAGAATCATTCTTAATATATTCAGGTGGTACCCGGTGGAACTTTTCCATAATGACAACGTTAAGATAAACATTTGATGAGTTCCACTAAAATAGCGGAACGCTGCAAGTATTTCCCTTTATGGTGTCGTTAAAATCATACCTTGAAGTTCAATTGTTTCAATTTATTTTGATTTGTCATAAACGTATCCTAAAGTATAACAATAATAAAATAAATAAACATCAAAAACATTAAAACATTTGAAGTGAAAGCATAGATTTTCAATGGAGTCACAGGAGTTTATTTAAGTCCGAGTCTCACATTTCGTCCCTCTCACTTTTACTGACCGTTAGTTTAGATATTTTACTGCTCGTTTTTTCTTGCAGAATAAATCACTCGATATTCCTTGCGTTTGAAATTTCAATTTCTAAAGTAAAAACATTGATAATTAAGAGAGACTGTACACGAAAGTAATGTACCAAAAGAGTCAACGCGAAATGCTGTTTTGGAAACATTTTTTGTTGATATTGGCCGCAATTCTTACTGATAGATGAGATCACTTCCGAGCAGCCACCAAGAACTCAGAATTTAAACAAAACTTCAAGATGTTTATTACACGCGTCAGGCTCACTGAAGACAGGATCTCATCCAGTTAGACCGAGCTCTTCGAGTACCCTCTCCACCCGATCGGTCAGCTCCTTCCTATATTTCAAAATTATGGTGTCTTTTCTCCTAAAACGGAGAAAATTCGTAAAACAGTCGGGGAACATGACTGGTGAGCATTCCGCTTTGTAATGATTCATCTGAACCACGTCCGATCCTAATAGGAACTCCTTTTTCATCGCTGGGTGCAGTGGATGAAGCGCGTAGTGGTTAAAGACAGTGAGAGCGTTACCGGTAGAAACAAAGCTCTTTACGGAATCACCAGGACGGCTCATGTTGGCACTCCTCACGAGGTGTCGCAACATGTGAAGGTGCGGGGGTCCTTCCACCGTAGGAAAGCTGTCGAAGAAGTAAGCGTTCCTTACGGAGAGAGAGGCATAACGCTTCAGAATGGACGGGTCCTCCTCTGACAGACCCTCCAGCATCTCCGCCCAAGTCCTCGACTTTACTGGTAGTATAACTTCGTCTACGTCGATCGGCAGCACGAACTCAAATCGGTACAAGTTACGGTAGAAACAGTCGTTGTATGGGACAAGTTCGTTGCGACGCTTCTGCCAGAGATTTTCTCGAAGAAAAGAGGATCTCGCGGAGGGCGGGTAGTCCGGCTGACGTCCAGGAAGCGTGAGCGGCAAAGCCTCCAGCACTCCTCTCTGGGCGTAATGTCTCAGCACTCGACTCATGTTTCCATGAACTCCGTAGACGTAAACGAAGAACCTCCCTGCACCCAAGAGCAGGTTCATCTCCAACCACTCGACCAAGCGAACAGAACGGTCTTCGGCGAAATCCATACCTTTGACGCACACCGCGACGCGCGGCCGTCGAAGTCTCCGACGCCACGCCATTTCCCCCATGTAGCCTTTGCTTCCCACCGAAAGCAGTGTGGTTGCGGTCGAGCAGGGGGCGGAGGAGATGGATGCATAGCGAGGTTGAGGACCATCACCGCTGCGTTGAGGCGGCAGCGGGCAGCTGATGAGAACGGGGTGGTACGCTCCTTCCTTCCATTCTTTTCCCCATTCCTCCACCCATATATCCGTCTTGATGGCCTCTACTACCAATGGATCTTCCTCATCATCGTACCAAAGCTGGCAATAAACGGCATCCTCGTACTCCCCCTCTGACATAGCTATCACTCTGACGAAGTGACGGGATTCTTCCCGGAGATGCATCCGCGCGTCGTAGTAGGCGGAGAAGAGAAAGAGAGGGGTCTTCAGCGGTTTCTGCCAAAGACGCTTGTCGCGGAGGATTTGGGATGGGGGACGCAGCCCGTAGCATTGCAGTACCGGAGGAGCAGGTGGCAAAAATTCGGCCTCTAGGGAGTAAGCGATGATGGTCCGCAGAGTGGGCGAAGCGCGGGTGTCGTTGGGTGGACCGGGGCCGTGGGCGGGACCCGTGAGAGGCCTCTCGGTGCACACGAGCCCGAGTCCGAGAAAAGTAGTGGCGATGAGGGAGGCTGCGAGGCAGCGGCGGAGCCAAGAGGCGCCAGCGACCGCATCTACGCCCATGTCAGGCCGCACTGGCGATCTGCACGTGGTCGGAGTGCCCCTATGGGCCCTCCCCTCCGGCTTCCCCTCCACTTGTCGCATGAGCCCCTCCCACACCGACCGCAAATCCATTGAGCGCTTACCTCGAGACATTGCGGTTTCTTTGCCGCTTCCTCTTTTCTGCTGTCCTATCAATCTTAATCGCTTCACTACAGCATTTGCATGATAGTTAAATTATCCTGTATCCAGTGAACGAGTTGCTCTACTGTTTTTTTTTCGCCATTTTTAACGACCTTGTTCGTTATCGTTTTGGCAATCTCGAGAGACTTAATCTTGAAAGATAAATATCTCGATTAAATTGATTCTTTCTTACATTAACCTTTAATGAGGACGAAAGATCATGTTTGTGAATCATGGGCGGATCTAGAAACGCTCAAAGGGGGAAGTGGCGGTACTTGCCGAGGAGACTACACAATCTGATTTTAATTCAAGTTCCTTTCCACATTTTAGGCAAATTGAACGTAATCACCACGAAGTCATCTCGGGGCGATAGCCTCCTTCCTTCTCCCTTGGATCCGCAAATGCCGTGAATACATGATATGTCTTCATACGGTTATAAACACCCTTAATGATAAAAATTGAATGCATTTTTGAAATCTTGAATTCTCTGGTAGCTCGTTTTTACTCAATCCTTATGTCTATTGTGTTTATCATTCAGTTTATTTAATTGTAATGCTTTATAGCCTCTATATAATTAGTAACCATTATCACCGTTAACATCCTCTAATGCGACTCGCCAAATTATAACGGTAGACAGATAAACTAAACATTAACTTTTCGGGGCTCCCGATAGCCAAGTGGGCAACGCGTTCGACTTCAGTGAAAGCGGTCCCGGGTTTGATTCCCGGTGGGGGCCTACGTGCGAAATGACCTAAGCTGTCGAAGCACTTTTGACAATACTACTACTACTATTAACTTTTTCGATAATTTTAACTATTGAATATCATCTATTGCACGTTTTTTGTTTTACTTATACTATGTAAGCCAAATGATAATAATTGATGATTTAATTTTGCTTAGTAGAGATGTTTGCTAATAAGAATGGATTTCAATAAATATGCATTTTCTGGCTCCTTCATGAATGCGTGAGACTGAACCGTAAATTAACATTCACAGTTTACGTGACATTTTGTCAAGTATTTGTGGATATTTTGTAAATTTTCATTTGGAATTTTGAGGGATAGCCTGCCGCTGGTGTAATTTCTTCTATCGTAGAATCTCCCGAGCGAAATAATTGAAAATATCAATTCGATCCACTTTTAGAGGAGCGTCTTGTGAACTTATATGCTCTGTTTTCTGATGAATTCTATAATTCTATCAAGGAAAAACAAGAAAATGATTCAATTTTGAGAAAATTGAACTAATTTTAATTCTAAAGGCACTAAGAATCATCATCGATATAACTTATGAGGAAATACATATTATTCGCGTCCATGTTTCACATTTTTATTATTCATATCGTTTTATATTTACTTATTCATTTGTCTGCTATTTTTTCAGCCCGAAGACCGGCTTGAACCAACCTCAACTATAAGCTACCAACTAGTTTGAAAAGACGAGAAGACTTTCTAGGGAAGATGAGGAGTGAGGTACTTCGCGAACTTATAAACTCCTCTTTCCTCACTGAGCAGAATGCAGTAAGTTATTAAATTCCACACTTACAGTAAAATTAACGAATGAGTAACGCTTCATATAATTTAATGCATACATATTTTGTTTCTTTTTAATATGTACATATATATGTATCTTTGTATTATCTTTATTCGATGCTCACTGCGATTTACGTTTTTCATTGATTAACTATTTATTCGTTCTGAGATGGTTTTCCGAAGAACATCAATGAATTATTATTCGAAAATTAAATATTATTATTATTGTTATAACTTTTGTCTCATTTTTGTGTTATTAGTTCTGAACATGCGATGGGTCTTAACTAAGCCCCATGTCCCTATGTTTTTTCGTTTATGAGTTGTATTTATTATTCTATTTCATTTCTTCCTAAGTATTGGGCTTAGGTTGTTTTAAATCCACTCTGTTGTCTCTTCCTTTTCTATTTTTAATGCTATTTTTTCTCTGACTTTGTCCACTTTTAAAATGACAAAGGGCTAGATGTAAGAGGAGACATTTTTGTCTCAATCTCGCCCTGAATAAAGACTATTCTATTCCTTTCTATTATTCCAATTGATTGCGGCTCCCGGCTAAATGGGCAACGGGTTCGGCTTCAGTACATTTACATTTAAGCCCTGCAAACCGCCAATGGCGCGTGGTAGGGGGTGTAAAACACCTATATCCCTAACTACCCTGGATAGCTATTAGCTTCTCTGATACTTCGCGGGAAAAATGACCAAAAATATCTATCCGTCCTGGCGACTATTTCCCTGTATCGCTTTTTCGTTTTCTTTCGAAGGTTACGTGCGTTACTAGCTGGGATGAGAAAATCAACTATCTCCTCCCCGAGATCCGTAGTGACAAACAACGTAGTAAAAGCAGTCCCGGGTTCAATTCCCGGTGGGTGCCTACGTACGAACTGACCTCAGCTTCGAAGCACTTGTAATACTGCTACTACTACTGCCTATTAACTAATAACTTAGAAAATCTCTTGTGTTGTTATTACTATTATCATTACACTTGTAACTCTTTATTAATAGGGTGTTTAACCCTTAACGATTACTATTTTTCAGAATCATTTGTACTTCATTAACCTGCATATTATTACAGGGGTATGACATACTATTCGATAGGAGATTGTGAAAGTTATTTTCTTCCATTCTACACTATTTATTTAAGAATTACCCGTCGCGATTAGGTCGTGGGATCCGGTGGCAACTGTTTTAACTAAAAGGCAAATGTAAAATATTTTATTCTTCAAGGTACGGTAGCATGGCCTAATAGTTATAAGAGAGATAATGATATATAATAGACCCAGTCAGAGGATGTAATTTAATTTTTTACGCCAAGTGCTTTTATTCTTTGTCCCACAATGTACCGTGAGAATGGTCACCGGTGCCTTCCCATCCCTTCCTCGATGTCTTCGCACCGATCTCATTACCGTTCTCTTATCTTCCGCCTATTTCTACCCACTGCTCGTTTTCCCGTTACGTTCCGGGACGCTTTCTTTGTTTCCGGTGCACTGCGTGGGTGGACCTGGGAGTGGGACATAGTGGCTCGCTCTTACGGTCCCCTCCGCACTCCTCAAACTCCTGTTGTTTTAACCTGCTTTGGGTGACCATGCGAACCTTAATTCACTCGCCGAATCCTTCCGTACTTTCAAGTGCAGAAAGTGCAGGGTTGATGGTGTATCATTCAAGGCAGGCGTATGAGAACTGCCATGGCGAATCTCCTCTGTTTTGTTCGTATCTATTACGAAATACCAAAAGGAAGCCTTCATGAAATACAACTCGAAGTGGTATTATTGTTAAAAGTGCTTCAAAAGCTGAGGTCATTCCACGCATAGGTTTCTATCGAGATCAAACCCAGGACCGCTTTAATCGAAGGCGAATATAACTCAAATGTTAATTTTATTCATATTTCAGTTGCTATACTTACGCTTGTATTCTCCACATACGTCTCCCTACGCTGTTTCTCTAAGTAATCCCTACGCCGCTACCTAACCCAAAAAGTTATTAATGCTGACCGAGTCAAAGATCGGTGAAAGCTACTTTTGATAAATATCCAGGAAAACTAAAATCCTTATTAAATCAGACGAATTGGTTGGGTAAAATATAGAAGAGGGTTTCCGGTTTGTATAGTTTACAGAATTATTCGCTGATATCCGGGAAATAGCTGGGATTCGAAGACACGGCTGTTTACAGAAAAATTGAAAAGATAATTAGAAGCAGCTTCCCAGAGAAAAAAATATAAAACGTATTTCGACAACTAAGTTATCATCTTCAGTGACTGAAGAGATCTGAAATGGCGTTCCTTGGCGTGAGCCATTTATATCAAATCTGTCCGAGGTGAAAGGATGAATGACGCCAACTAATGAAAATAGTAATAAATTGGACCTTTTTTATTATTCATTAAATTTTCTGTGTTTGTGTATACGTAATCTCTCGCTAGCGTTTACCTAGATGGTTTTTGTATGCACAGTTTTAACGTGTTTAATGTTTTCATCATTCGTTAATTCGATGACTGTTTTTATGAATGTGTTGTGCGAAACCGCTTAAGGAGACTTTTCTATTTATTCGGCAAATTATGAGCCAATCTTTGTAGCAGAATAGTTGGAAAGATCAGTCATAAGAGGTTCTAGCAACGACTGAATAATTTCTTCTCTCTATAAGGAAGAACGTGTAGATGTAGAATATTCATCTATTGGCTCTCTACGATGTCTATTTAATTTACAGGATGGAGTAGAATTTTCCGAAGAAAACTTCTCTTTTCCTGCGAATATTCGTAATTCCTCCCCATTTGATGTATGAGTGATTTTACCTTGGAAATCACAAGGGAGAATCCAAATGAATTTTTTATAACTTTGCTTCCTGAAGGCCGATTCCGGGAAACGATACCTATTCTTTTGTTATATCCAGGCAGAAAGAATTTCACCCTTTGAAATGTCTTTTTTCCTAACGACTAGATCTAAATTTCGTTACGGTTCGTAAGAAAACGGTAAGAGGTAAAAAATGTATTTATGTATGTACGTGTCCTAAGTTTGCTTGCCATTACGTTCTGTTTCTAAGATTTTGGACATTTAAGTATTAGACGATGATTTTTCTTTCAACGTAGCAAAAAATTTATTGCTCAAATTAGGAAACATCCGAACTTTGAAGATTCGATTTATTCGTTTTCCCTTTAATGATTGCGGAATTCTCAGATCACGAAAATTCAATAATGCGCTGATTTAATCGTTGAGTACTTAAATTATCAAAAAATGTCGCATATTATAGCAAACAAAACTGTTCCAACGATAACCATAGTTACAGAAATTTTAATCCTTTCGTACGGTTTAATCTTCAAGGACTTTTGTACAGCGATTTGCCAATACTTCGGGTTGCATGAAACAATTATCTTATTATATAGATTAATCGGGAAGAGAGAAACATAATTTTGAAGGCATAGTAGAAATAAAGGTCTTTAATTTGGTGTTATTTTTCACCGAAAAATAACGATTAAAAATAATTTTAAGTGCTCAAAGCAGTTGATGTAGCTTTTACAACATCATTAGAAAGTAAGAGATCTCTGAACACATTAACTGATATCATCTACTTGATTTTACCAAATTGCAAAAATTATCTTTATTCTCTTTTAATAAAATTAATTATTAAACTCCTCTCCACTGAAATGGAAAAATTAAACTCATTTTTATTGAGAATTATTTTTTAAGGCTGAAAACTCCAGTTGCGAATTATGGTAGTGAGGAAGAGGCCTCTGTATTTCTACTGCCGAAAATGTTGGTCATAAAGGAAAATATGTAACTAATCTATGTGGATATTCAAGGAACAGCAATTATTTCCAAATTTGACCCAATCAAAAAGCACTATATTACGTAAATTAAGTAGATCGGGAGTTGGGTCAAAAGTGAGCCAGAAAGAAAATGAGAAAATAAGCTGGTCACGTATTGAAAATTTCGAAAGTTATTTTTTCCAATATCACCTGGAGAAAACAATTTTTAATATTATTATTTTTCTGAAACAATATAATTTTTATTGCATGATTTTTCATGCATTTATATTGCACGTGTTTGTACTCTGGATAACAAAGAAGCCAAGTAAGGAATCACCCGTTTTTCGCCAAGAAATTAGATATTTGATTTTGATAATGTAATATTTGGATAATTCTTATAATACAGCGAGTTTCATACAGATACGTTTTTCTTATGCCTAGTGGTTATTCTGTTAACATAAAGTGCAAGGGGCCCACTTCCTCGATCTTGCACCCGGGCCCCTGAGAGCATATTTACGCTACTGGAGGGAAGAAAGTATACGGACATGCATGCCTTTTCTTAATCTAGCGTGGGCTTCAAAAATGTACCTTGTTTTCATGTCCTTGGCGAGGCCATTCTATAAGAATTGCGAATTCGGCGATGTTGAAAACCCATGACAACATGTAAATTTGTTTCATAACAATAATGCCCTTTTTATATATATCTTACAAACATATTTCTTGCAGTTAATTTCATATAATATGCGTCATCGGTTCGGCTGGGCACCTTTCCAACGCTGGTGCTCTCACTTTTGACTTAATGAGAAGGGGTTGCTGTGTTGCTTTTAGAGCACTGCGAGAATATTGCTGGACGAGGGAGAGAAAACAACAGAAAATAAGCACTGTATAACTGTGCTTAACATGGAATATGATTAAAAATGGCAGTAAAATTCTACTTGGTGCTTTCCGATTTTCTCTAGGTTAAAATGATATGCTACTCGAAGAAGTTGTTCATTTTTCTCATAATAAGCGTACACTGGATACCTACCATAAAATCACTGATATAATGTCAGAGAATCACTCATCCATTGCATATACGTACTCTATCTGGTGAACAAATTACAACAGTAGGTAGAATAAACAAAGATAATATGATTAAATAAGTACACGCCTAAAACTGAGTCTGGAGAGTAGAAATGAGAGGCGGTTCGCACCAGAAAAACTATGAAAATCCCCAAAGCTGAGGTAAAACTCAGATGAATCATCAGTGTTGAAATTTCATGAAATTCTACGGAACTTTTTTATAATAATCGCTAATAAGTTTGGAGTGAAATAATGAACCTTTATGTATTATTAAAAATCGGTCAGCCGTCTCCTCTGAAAGGTTATCACTTAACCTTGCGGCTTAACTTAACAATAAGAAGTAGCGATGATCAAACAAAAGGGAAATGATGAAGAATGACCAGAACAATTGAATTATAGCAAAACACTTTGATTCGATCGACCAGTCTGGACTCACAGTCATCGTCGTATCAAAAATGCGAATTGAATCCAATGTAGAAACCATGATATCTCGGTCAATGAATTACCCGGATAACCAATTTTACAGAAAAAAAGATTCCTTCGCAGTTTTTTATTCGGAAAATGAGAACTGATTCTGTTAGCAGAAGTTTCCGTAGTTGCACATTAATTGCAATTGTCCTAACAAACGAAAAGTCGCCAAAGCATATTGATGGTGCATTTTCAAGCCTTCTACTAAATATTGTTAGCGGTTCATTATTAAGAGGGTCATAATCGGCTTACCAAGGTTATTTAAGGTCGAATTATTTTCTATAGCATGTATCATCAAGGGCAGGAATTAAAATATATCTCATATTATAATTATCATATTGATATCATTAGCAGGAATTATCTTCTGTGTAAGTTAAAGGGAAATGTTAGTTTTGCTTAATTGTGGCCGGATGAGAACGGTGAGAAGGTTGATGAAGAGTAGAATCAAGATACAAGAAAAGGGTGACTAACATTAGCATGATAATGAGGCAGAAATGACTGTCAGATGTTTTAAACGACTATTTGTGAACAACGTCATTTTGGATGTTGATATAACCGTTCAGCGTGAAACGCTACTCTATTCTCCTCTTAGAGATTGGATGATACCAGATTGTTGCATTTTAATGCAGAATAACGCCATTTTCAGGAATTACTTTATTTTTCTGTTACTTTGAAGTATTTTGGACGATCCCCAATATCAGTTAGCAAGCTTTGCTGCTATTCTATTTTTTCTGAACAGACTGGATATTTTCGGGAACGTCAGAAAAATCATGTATAAGGGTTTTACTCGAGATATTAATTATAAGTTAGTATAAAACTATGCATGATCATAAAAAGATCAGGAAGAGACGAATGCTCATGGCTAACGGCTATATTATTTGGTTGTATTACTGCGATTGTAATGTAAATTGATGCTTGATCACAATAGAGTTTTGAGTGAGGAATGTGCACTGGGTGGTGGACTATGGAAATGGAATACTTAACTTAAAGTGGAATCTAGGCGTGGAGAAAATTCGTAGTCATTGATTCAAGCTAGAGCGGCTCCATTTAAGCAGCTATAAATCATTCCCAAAACATAGAGCACTCGGTGGGGTTGTTTCCTTAAATGGAGACTTGAGTAGAGCGGAGCTGACGAAATCCTCCGAAGGCCGGTTCTCTCACTGCGCCCACGCTTTGATCCTTTCGTAATACGTGATGCCCTTGTTTGAAAAGGTCTTGCTGCACTTTCACTGCAACTGTCAGGCCCATATGTATTCTGTCAGGTCAAATTATTCTTAAGTCCGTATAATGCGAGCATAACATTTTAAATGGAAAACAGACTGTAAACAACAAATTTGTAATTTATTTCCTGCATAAATAGAATTAATGTGATGTAGCTGCAATCATGAAGCATAGAATTCTAAAACTACAGCCGATATTTTTGTAGAATTTACATTAGATTTTTCATTTTGAAGATCTTTGGAAACGATCAAACTAACATTTATTGGCATAGAGGTATTTTATAGTACAGTGGCTTCTACGGCGTCTTTAATAATTCGCTTCTACTCAGCTTTGCTGCAAAGGATACCGTATATATTCGTGTATAGGTAGGCCTTTAACCCTTCACTCCCACAGCCATTTCCTCTTTTCACCCCGAAAGGACCAGGCGTAATTTTAAGATATTTCCGCTACATTAAAAAAAATTACCATGGTCACAATTTTAGAGCTATAAGCTTGAAAATTTTCCACATGTGTAAAAAGGTCCATAGATTTGATAAAATCAATTAGTCTTCCTCGATCTTGC
>KZ308725.1:118482-129591 GCA_000376725.2 Ladona fulva
TATATTAAAAAACCCACAGAGAGGTTCTCTTTGCAGATTTGTGCAAGTATATTGATTTTTATAGTAATATTTTTTGCAACATATTGTTTTGGATCCCTTTCTATTCTGCAAGCTTGAATTTATACAGTGAACGTCATCAGAATTTTTATCAGAATTGGACTTGTTCCAGAACTTTACCTGAGGAAATAGTTCCCATTTTAATGAAATAACCGCAAATAAATTTATTGCAACCAATTACTCAAGTTGAATTCCTTTTTGCTAGCTTATAGTCTATTCGGTTCCGCTACAATTTCTTGATGAATGAATTTTTTAAATTTGCCTTTCGGTACAGGATTGAGAGAAATGTATCTTTCGTTTAGTTCCGTTTCAGTCTTTTTCATGGCTGTGAGGATATGAAAGTTTCTGAGGTATGAGTGATGCTATATAATGGCATTAATTAACAAGGAAAAGGGTTTAGGTGACTTGGCACGATAAGGCGTGCACCTAGGGAAAATCGCAAGGAGAAACGGATACGAAATGAGTCTGACGGGACCGGGACTCGAACTCGGGTCTCCCAATTGTCGGTTGGTTGCTCTATCTATTGAGCTATCCCTCCAGAACATTTTAACACGTCTCTATGAGGCCGTGGCTGTGAACGATACCGCTTAGTAGGACGAACTCACGCACCCTTGCCTACGAAGTCTCCCAAACTGCGTGGAGAAATGTTTTGGTGGGTGGAAATTGGGAGACCAGGGTTCGAGTCCCTGTCCGGTCAGTCTTTTTTCATGTCCGTTTCAAGATTTCTCCTTCTTGAGTACTAAGAAAAGTGTTACTGGTAGAGTCATCGTGCTAAACTTACGTGTACATGTTCCATTGTAGCATTATGGCTGAGTGAGGAAAGCAAGAGCAAACTACCTCACTCCACATCTTGCCCAGAAAGGCTCATTTCATTCTCATAGCTTTTCGTGGCTAATGGTCGAGGGGGTGAGGTCTAAACCGGCCCTCGGGCTGAACACTTTATAGATTCAGGAAAAATGGCGTATGGCCAGCACCCCCTACTGTTTCTTTAAGCATGAACCAATGGTTTCAACCAAAAAGAGAAGAAGACGTTGAGTAACAGCTTCCCAAGCCCGGTCATTGGAAGGGGAATGTAGACTTAAAAAACGAGAACAAAAAGATGGAAGGGCAACGTTACCTTTCCTTATCAAGGAAATCCAAAAATTCGCTAATGAGGTCCATCTTTCTCTTGCTCTCGCCTCGCTGCTACTTTTTCACAAAACGTCCACAGTTTCAGGTCTTTACGTTAGTGCTTCTTTTGGGAAATTTTCTTTTCATGCTTGTTTTCTCAATCTTGTTTCCCCATTACTCATTGAAGTGCATAGAAGGATGTTACTTGTTAATTTAGCTTTCAGAAGGAACATGTCTCCGATAATATTAAAGCTTCATCTGCTGGTGAAAAAGTTTTCTTAGGAAACTTTGCATTTATCGGCTCTTATATCCGATGATTTTTGAAATTGTTGTGGTGTTATAGTATAAGGTTGTTAAAAGTGCTTCGACAGCTGAAGTTATTTCGAACGTGAGCTCCCACCAGGAATCGAACCCGTGACCGATTTCACCCAAGTCGAACGCGCTGCCCGCTAGACTATTAAAATCCAGAAATCTGCGGCGGTGTTCTTCTATATCCATGAAAGGTCTCTGATCATGGTTTTCGATGTTAAAAAACATCTCAGCGCCATATATTGATCCATTAGATCTTTTCTTGGCTGCTATCTCCGTAATATCACATACTGATAATCTTAGAGAATGTCATTAATTTATTTTCGAGCTACTCATCACTATTTATTACTAGTTATTTCTCGCCTTAAATTATTTAACCATGCATTATTTTCTGTATTATTTCAGAAATTATTAATTAGTCTTTTTTCTAGAATAATCATTCGCAGATTGAGTCTTTCGTTTGACATGAAAGTAGTCTGCAGGCTAGAAGGAATGTTAAAAAAGAAAAATAAGTTACCAAGTCAAAGAAGGGTAGTAATAATTATAAGCTGTGAAGGAATTACTCGTCGCTCAATTAAAATCTCTAATTAGCGTTAAATGAAATGGAAATTATCGAAGTACTTTTGAGGCATTATTTATAGTTTCGTTGATAAGCAAATACGGTAACGAATCCTTATTGTTTCAAGGTTTAAAAATTATTATATTTCTTCCCAACCATTAAAATGTAGAGTGAGAGTTCGAATTTGGATATCTTCCTTCTTCCAAAGAATCACGGAACACCCGGGCGCCAAGAGATATTCTAAAATCCTGGAATTATTTCGGCATTAATATTTAAATTGCTTGCGGGCGAATACGCTTTAAAGAATGCATATGTAAAGTATGATTTGTAAAGAATTCAGACTCGTTCAAAGGAATTTAGCGTATAATAGCGTGTGAATCTGTAAATCTCCACTGTTAACTACGTAAAGCCTCGGAGGCTTACTAGGCAAGACGAAGAATGAGGTAGTTTGGATGCTCACTGGGGTAGAAAGCAATGTATGGAAAACGTCGACGAAAGTAAAATACGATGGTCCTATGAATGACGCTTCTCATAGCATTCAATAAAGAGATAGTCAAGAGAGAGAGATATCTAATGAATGGCACTTTCAGCATCATTCACATTTCAGCAGCTTTCATAACTGAGATGAAAGTAAACAAAGAATTATTTCTTTATTATGCACCAAAATATAAACGATAAACATTCCATTCATCAAAATATAGCAATAGGAATAAACGCGCCTATAGTGCAAAAACTGAATGTGAGGTTTATTGCCGGTGACGATTAAATAATAAATGCCTATAAAGAGTCTTATTAATAAAGGAATTAATTTTTAGGTGGGAAAAAGTAGCTCTTTTATAGGATGTGAATTAACAATCGAATTCAATGGTAACTAGCTTTATAAAATTCCACGTGTTTTTTGTGCTAACCTCTCACAGTTAGCGCCTTATTTGGCACTCTTAGAGGAATTTAGCGTATTGATAATAAAATATGGCTAATCAAGTGCTCAACATGAAAAGATTGTACCCGAAAGAAAACACGTGTACGCACACGATTTCGTTTGTAATCTAAGAGCGTGTTTAGGAACACTATCCCGGAAGGAAATCGTTAAGATCTTTCTCACGCAAAATGACAAAAAATTCCTATCGGATGATGACTAGAAGAAGCGTCGATTTTTCGTCAACTACCAAAAACAAAGAGCACCTGCTTGTATAACGGTTGAAGAAATAACCCCTCCCGACTCGTTTGTAGAAAAATACTCTGTACTGACCGTCCAGAAACGAAATTTTTTGGAAGTAACCTTCAGATTAGCGGTAAATGTTATATTGTTCTTAAGCTAGCGGAATTTTTTGTTTGCTGAACAATGTCGGAACGCTTGACTTCGTCCACAGATTTTAACTGTGAAGCTTGGCCAATGCTACGGTGTTTATGTCGAAAAAAAATTTTCCACAAAATCTCAAAAATTAAAAACCTTTGAAAAAGAAAAGTGATGGAGTGACCTCTTTAATACTAAGAATACGATAGAATACAGAATGTTTTTACTGGGATGCATTTAAATAGTACTAAAATGTATTGATGAAATACATATATGATTATATACTGAGGATCAACTAAATAAATAACCAATATATATCTACATCTACATAAGTACCCTGCAAGCCGCCTTCCGGCCTGTGGCAGGGGGTGTAAACACCCAGAGTAGAATTACTTCTTTAATGTATTATTATCTCGTATCGTTCGCGGAAAAAAGAGTCCCAAAAACGACTTGTCCTCGCGTCTATTTCTCTTATTTTACGCTCACTATCGGATCGGCCAAAGTAGCAGGGGGGTCGCATAATACCAATTACGTCATCCGAAAATGTATTTCCTCTGAATTTATGTAACGATCGCAGCCTAGCTTCTAATCTCCTTTCTTTCAAGGATTCCCAACCTGCGTAATATATAGTAAACATACGTACGTATTAGATATACGAAGGCGGGGTGTAACAGAGCGCCTTGTGCTTTATCCCGAATTCGTTTCGGTTGAATTATATGAAATAATTCGAATGGTTAAGAGAGTAATTATGTACCCTTACTGAAATTTATATATTTCGAAAACGAAGCATCTAAAATTGAGAAAATAATTAAATATCCATTTTGAAGCCTCTCAGAACAGTGAACTTGATAAATTAATATCCTTTCTGAATTAGTTCCTAACCGCACATCATTGAGCTGAATGGAACGTTTTCACTCCAGTATAATAAATATTATAAATCAATAATAATAATAATAGCACAAAATTTTTAACTTGAATACCCATCGATCAAAGCTGATCAAAACTACTAAGAAAATAACGTGCGTTTATCAAAAACTGACGGAATATTTTTCCTCCTCCCATATCTTGATGAACGGAATATTTTGCTTTTGATATAGGGTATATATATTTGTATTCTCACGTACTTTTACCGTATTCAAGTTCGAGATTGTGATCGTAGAAAGCTAGTGATGTATGAATGATTTTAATAATGGCACTCGTCTGGTTTCTCCTTATTGAATGCTATGGAAAGTATCATTCTTAGTGTATTTTTGCTGTACGTACTGGACGTTTTCCATTCGTAGCATTCTGAATTATCGATGAATGCTAAACAAAAATACCTCACTCCAGATTTTACCTTGTAAGTTTCATTCGCTCCCCAGGGCTTTTGGTGGATATATGACGGAGGGGTTTGAAGATCTAACAAACGTTCGGACTGAATACCGTTTGATAGATAAATAATTATAATAAAATGGAAGTTTTTCTTTTAATTTTAGCCATTCCTCGGGCCTAAATTCGGAGCTTCAGGAGTAACAAATGCGCACACTCAGATGGAGCAAAGACATAGAGTTTATACTGAGAACTCGCCGCTACGATTTAACTGTTATCTAATTGAGATCACGTATTTGATAAATTTCGTCGAAAAAAATTTCCTTGTCGCTCGAGAAGTCTCCTTTAACTCCATTTTTTACTCCTTTTTCATCTTAGCCATCTCCCCCCTGCCTCCTTCTACTCCACAGCCGTCCCTGTTCTCTCTCCACCTGCCTCCAATCAATTCGCATTCTTCCAATTTGCTGCATGGAATCTTCGTTCCCTTCCGCATTTCCCACTTTTCGATTTGATTTCTGTGTAAGTAGTGGCTCGTCATTCGAATGACCACTCCTCCTGTACATCGGAGCCCTTCCGTGCACGCGAGTAACTTTCTTACCAAATCGACCTCGTCAGCAACCCTTTTACGGGGGAAAGAAAAATAAACGGGATTTGATTTCTGCATTTATTAAACAATTTGCGACGGATAAATGTCAATAAACTGATAAGAATGTGATGAATATCGAAGTTTAAGACATAATTTCTGTTATAGAGTAACGAAGTAAATGTCGAAATTAGAATCTTACAATGTTTGCAGTATAAATCAAGGACAATAAGAACAGGCTATTTAATGCCGGCCGCGGTGGCAGATATTGTCCATACGTCCCGGGTTCGAGTCCCGGCCATTCGGATTTTTTTGGTTATGGAAAAGTTGCATGTCTTCGTCTATTGTTACTGCTCCTAATAGCTCAAGGACGATAAGTAAAGAATGTAAAAACATGACTGTTTAATATCGGCTTCAGTGGCGGAGTGGTTAGCATACTCCAACCCCACGGTCCCGGGTTAGAGTCCCGGCTAATCAAATTTTTCTGGTTATGTAATGGTTGCATGCGATCGTCTATTGTTACAGTTCTCACCTCTCCTTTATTTATCCAGAAATGGATATTTGCGAGGGTACTAGGAAAATAAATAAATAGATGAGTAATAGAAATCAAATAAAGAAAATGAATTTCTTGTTAATAAAGATGGGTATGTATTAGAGGTGTTTGTGTGTGTTTTGCAATTGAAACATGACCGCAGGTGGGAATATACAAATAGGATCAGAGGCGCTCTAAAAGAAAGCCTGAATGATGGTTGTATCCATGAGATTCACATAAAATGCTTGATCACTCAGATGCATCCGTAAAAGGAAAATGTTCGATTTCCAACTGCAATCCATACAAATAAATTTCTCAGAACTTGATATTTTGTCACTCTTGTCACTTAACTGAGATTTAGCTTTCAGTCATGTAGTTCAATGTATTTTACCAATTTTTATCATGAGATTTTTCCCACTTTGGCTTCGATCTGTTCTTTGCGCCTTGTTCCTTTAGTCAAAATCCATTTCTGCGTGACTGATATTTTTTTCAATTTGTCTATCTCATTGCAAGTATTTTGCCTTACTATAAATTCATGAACCCAAAACTTCTGTACTTTTTTACCTCTCCTTTACTTCTCGGTAAGTTATCCAGCCATTTATATTATACAACATCTATCTTCTGGGTCTTCCCTTCCGTCTTTTTCTTGCATCGTACCTTCATATACTTTCTTCAGTAATTCCTGTTATCTCAAGACTTCAACCACCGGCAACTTCGGTGAAAGCGGTCCCGGGTTCGATTCTCAGTGGGGTCTCACGTGCGAAATGACCAAGCTATCTAAGAACTTTTAAAATTATTGCTACTCACCCGCCGATTTCCCATTGTATTACTTAAATCAATTCCTGAACAAGATAATAATAACAATAATATTAACTTCTACATTTGAAACACAAAGCTAAACCCAATTAGATCCATTTTAACAAACATTACAAACAGTAACAATGGATGAACATACACGACTATTCCCTAACCGGAAAAATCCGAAGGGTAGGGATTCGAACCCGGGACCTTGGGGTTGGAGCGCAGCTAGCTAGCACGCTAACCACTCCGCCGCCTTGGCCAGTATGTTGCTGACGTAAATCTTGAGTCACTGATATATTTTCTCCTTTTGCCAATTTCATACAGCTTATTCAATAATGTGTTATAACAAACCGTGTCAAAAGCTTCTTTAAAGTCAATAAACAAAGCAATTACATATAGCCTCTTCTCCAGGTAAGCTAAGATATTTAATGTAAGTAGACGTCATTTAGGGGTGAACAAAGGTCAACCAAAAACGCATTGCGATCGACTGATGGGGTACCCACTCAGTATGTAAACATACAGCCTTCAAACGAATCCTCCAAAACCGTAGCCTTGCAATCCAGCGTGTAATTCTCACAAGCTAATCTGATCCTAATTTAAAGTACGAAAGAAATAAGAACATGGCTGGAATGAAAGCTTAACATCTCAAAGTTTTTTTTTCATTTCCTCTTTCCATGGATTAATATGTTTCCCAAGCCATAGAAGCCAACCATACGCCGTTTTCTGAAATTTTTTTTGGGAGAGAATTCCGTTTTATTTGATTGGTCTTAAAGCAGAGATGGCTCTGAAGATGATGTTAAAGTGTCTCAGGACGCAGATCTGAATGGAGCGGTTATTGTCTTTCAGTAAGATGACCAGCAATTTTATCATAAAAATTACCTGTGTTCGATTCATCGTTTCTGTTGGCTTATGTTGACGAAAAGAATATTGTTATATTTTTTCCAGAATTAGGTAAACACTGCCAAGAATACTTATTTGTATAAAAGCGCGATTATTTAGTACAGATATTTTCGATGAGATTATTTGTAAATCTTTCAAGCACGCACGCTCGCATCCACCCGAATGTTCGTTGGCCGAATCTGTTAATCATCGTCTGTCGAAAAACACATTAACGGAGTTGCTCGTTAGGAGAGGTATCACCGGCCTTCTTACAAACGCATGTTGGGTTCAGCAACTCGTGGAAATAACGTACAGTGGCAGCGAATACTAAACACAGTCAGATATAGGAATCAAAACGTGCTACGAATCTCGTATATGCGGCATGAATAAAACTAAGAATCTCATTGGCGACTAAAAGAAAAATTCACGGGGAATGATAATATATAGGAAACGCTAAAATAGATCTTTAGCATCGAAGCTGCTACATTTCTGAAGACGGTCTAATCCTTCGGACAAATTCTATCTATCTTCTTTCTCGTAAGAAATACTTTAAATTCACTAGCGACTGTTTCTTGTCAAAATATTACATCGGGCTCTGTTAAATGTTCACATTCTTCCGAGTTGAGATCTACTTTTAAAATCTATCATTCATGTTGGCATTTGGAGAACGTGGAAGAAAGATTTATTTTTATTCATTTCATATTAATAATAATAGTTTCCCTTTCAAAGCGTGGTAACGCCTCTGGGAGTTATCAGGCTAAGTCTCTTAATGATGGAGCCTCACGGTATAGATTGAAGATAGTGTAGCCGGCATTACGCTTCCACCGCCTATTATTACATTCGGTACTCATTTTCACATACTGAGTAGACCTGTGGCCTTCCCGAAAAATGCTGGCGGGTAAATTGCCGTCGCTGGAATCGATCCCCAGCCCTCTACGTGACAGACGAGCACCTTAACTACTAAGCTGCCGAGCCCAATTCATTCGTTCTTTTCACATTGACACACAAACATATGATAAATTATTGGACAATCAGTAGTACCTAGTAATCTTTTAAAAGTACTTTGACAGCAAATGTCATTTCGCACGTGAGCCCCCACTGGGAATCGAACCCAGACCCACTTTCACTGAAGTCAAACGCGTTACCCACAAGGCTATCTGGAGTCCCAAAATTGGACAACTATATCGAGTAATAACAACTGCAAGGAACGAACAGGAAAACTCATGTCATAATCAGGGACAACCCGATAAACCGGGACTCAATCCGTGACCTCGAAGTCGTAGGGAGAGCTAACTATTCCACCGACCTTTGTTCGAGAAAATGTGAAAAACATTCATACCGATCGTTTAGTAGCATCCGCAATTCAATTGTTAGCCGTCGTCTGACCGTGAGTTTTCGAAGGATATCAGATAATAAGAGTTTTATAATGATTTACCACAGAATAGTCATCCTATACAATAAACACATTTAATACAATAGGAATTTCATTGTGAAAAATAAAGTTTAGGGTGACTGCCAGAAGTGTTTAAATGTAATGTTATTTATGTATAAGGCCACCAAAAGCGAGGTAACTACAAAATACTCCTTTTCTTATCAAATGAAATCTATATGGAGGAAAAACTTTGGAATTTACCGTTGATTATTGGAAAAAATAACCAAGTCTAAAGACTAAAAACATAATCAAGTCTACCAAGTTTTTAGACTTGGTTATGTTTTCCAATAAGCTAGAGAGGAATTCCAAGATTTCCTCCAGATTTCATTTGATAAGAAAAGGAGTCTTTTGTAGATGGAAGGAAAGAGATGAGACACGGCTGTTAGTGAATTATTATAGTATATAATATTAGTATATTATTATAATATTAGTTAGTTGAACTCCGGCTTTGGAGTTCATTTTCCTGATAATTTGACAAATTTTGACAGTTGAATTATCAAGAAAAAAATCTCCAAAGCCGGAGTTCAACTACTGCTTTGGAATTGATAAGTCTTTTGTAGTTACTTCGCTTTTGGTGGCCTTATACCCCAGTAACTATACAATTAAAAAATTATGACAGTCAACCTAAACCTTATTTTTCACAGTGAAGTTCCTATTGTATTAAATGTGTTTATTGTATAGGAAGACTATTATTTACGATCTACTGAGATAAGTTTAGTAATTAGAGATTCCGGTACCGAGGCGATAAACTCCGTATCACCTGACGATGAGGTCGCCAGTGGTTTTTATTTCAGTTTAATTTATTCAGATGCATTCCTTTTACTTCTTATTGAGGAACTGCGATGTGAATGTTACATTTAGCATGTGCCGCTTCATTTACTACTCTCCTATAATTTCTCTTTCGTTCGTAGACGAAGGATATCTCACGCGCATGCTGTACTTTTGTAACGGTGAGGCAGCTACTTCGCTTCTAGGCTTTCCTCATGTGAAGGTTAATACTCTCCTAAGATTGGATATTTCCCCGATGCATTTCGTAGTCATCAGCCCATTCCATAGAGCTCTCTTGCTCGACCGCATTCTGTTCCGCTGCCGATCGTTCCACTCTTTGGTGATTTGATTAACAAACTGCTGATTTCCTTCACGCTTAACTCTTACTACATCTCCGCAGGTATGTCGCTGTTACATCACCGGAAGCACGCTTAAATGCCCCCACATGCTTAGCGATCATCACGTTGATTTCTTGCGAGTCAAAGGAAGGGATTAATCGTTGAACTACGAAACACCTGAGTTCGGGAATGACAGTTTTTTGCAGGAGTAATATTTTTGAAATATCCTCAAGATAATTCCTTGCAGCCTTCAAATAAATTCACTGGGCTTATAGGGAAAATTTATACATCCTACATATATGTATGTATATCAGTGTACTTGTCTAATGTAAATATATACTTACATGTGTATACACATGCACATATATACATAAAATATTTCGTGTTCAGTTAATTAAAAAGATTTCTTACTTAGTTTCCAAGTTTTCCTTTATATAAGGGAAGAATGGCAAGGTTGAAGAAAGAAACCTAGACTTACTTATCTATGAAATTATTATCAAATTGTAATCAATATGCTGTAGTTGTACATAGTGGAACGTCATTCAGAATTAAGTTGAAAATTCTTCGTAGTTTCAGAAACAAAAATTTTTATAAAACTTTTTTGGAGAAACTACGAAGTAATTTTAGTTTAATTCACAATCCTCGTAGTTTTCGTGGTTACCGAACAAAGAAGTCCAGCAATAACGCTTCAGTATCCTAACGTTTAGTTCTTCTCAGTAATTATCTTTTACTGGTCTTCATGTTCATGTTTTTATTTAATAATTCGATAAAATTCGGTCGCTGGGCTAGTTGCCAACGGTCAAGAGGGCGTAAGAAAAGTAATAACAAAATTTGTCCGGCATTCGCCGAAAGACAGGAGAGAAAACCCTCAAAAACTTCCCGTGAACAGAACACATCTTTTCAAGTCAAATATAGTTTTCGTATATACAAATACCTACACACAATACAGGTGCAACCAAGTAGAAGCGGTTGATAATATTATACATTATACATAAAGGAACATACATTGTACATAAGTAAGGAAGGATATTTGCGAATAATTTATTATAATAAATGATTAAGAAATAGAGGAACAAAATTATAAACAATGCAACTTTTATGAACTGTTACAATAATAAAATTTTAGACTTGGTTATGTT
>KZ308725.1:133189-156708 GCA_000376725.2 Ladona fulva
ATAAGGCAGGGACGGAAAATTTTTCTGAAAATGAAACTGACATTTCGTGATCCCAGTGGTTTGAGGGAGTTGTGTGTTTACGTGCGATTAAGTTCTGCTTTGTACGGTTAGGAGGTGACTGTGGCATTTACCCTTAAAGCTATAGATGGAGGATAAGTTTTTCATTCCTTGGGGGAGCGCGTTCCAGAGGTTACTAGCTGTGACTGTAAACGATCTGTGAAAAATCTCAGTTCTATGCTGAGGAATCAAGAGTTTCTTGCAACCTCTCGTATTACGGTCATGAATGGTGTCCAAAGATATAAATAACGAGTGAGTATATTTAGGAGATCTCGTTGTTAAAAATCTAGTAATAGTCAGTTTACTTTAGAAGGGGCTTCGAATATCTGTTAAACTATTCCTTGTCTTTTGGTTCTGGATGAAGAAAATTGTACTCCACATCTAATCTTATCTTGGTCTTGTTCCAATCACAGAGTTTTTCCTCAGTAAGGGAAGTAAAAGCAATACCTCAATATTTATCTTGCCTTGTATTCCTCATTCCCTCTACGAAACATTCGTTGGGTAATACGTAAGACGTAGCATCTGCGTCCAAGGTGTTGAGCTGGTAAGCCCTCCCCAAATATGTTACATTTTCTTTGTGTATGAGTACCGAGAATAGCCCGAAAGCTGATTAGATAATCATCCTCGCCACTATCATCTATCTAAAACATTGGATAGGGGATGAGGCGACTAGGATGGATGAGGAGTAAGGTTCTCGCGTTTCATCACTCATTGAGCCGGAATGCTATGAGCGGACAACTTCCTCCAAAGTGTAGCACGATAACCGTATGTAAAACACTTTTCACTGCATTCGATTAGTAGTGATCGACATAAGGAACAATATCATTATTCAGCATCACTCATACCTCAGTATCATCACAGCTATGAATATTACTGAGAAAAAGGAAATTAAAGATCTATTTTACTCCATCCTGTTCCAAAAGACAAAGGGAAAATATTTCAATTATTAAAGCATGATGGCAGAATCTACATTTCGTAATGCAACTATTTTCTGTACTTACATACTTTCCTGGTATTAATCATCTTCTATAGATTTAGGCAATTTTATCAGGATGCGCAAGCTCTTCAGTTCGATGGCAGCAGGCGTAATGTTACAATTATTGCCAAAATATCTTTTCTAACTTATCTTTATATAGCTGAACCTCGAACATAATGAGTTATCAACAACAGTGACTTATCATTTTCCTAATTAATTTTGCAAAATTTTAATGGCGTACCCAACTGCAATTTGTGTTCATTATCTAAGATTTCTACTCAATAATTTTCTATTCTAATGTTTAATTCGAAAAAAATTAACTGAATCATTTTGGAATTTTTTTCAAAGCTTACATACATAACTTTGCCGGCCTCAATGATGTAATGGCTAACCTTATAACATTGAAGTCGAGGGTTCGAATCCTGGTCCTGAATCCTGGAAACCAGGGCATGGTTGTTTTCGTGTGTTAGTAAAGGGTTTATTGTATGAATGTTTAACCACGACTAAAATAGCGCCCATAAATAAAGACGAAGTTATGATTGTTATTATAAAAAATGAAGAGATGAATCCTCGATAGTTCACACGATTCTTCTCTATCCATTTGCTATTTCATCCACAACTTTGTCTCATTAATCATAAGTATGAATCAAGGTATAAAGAATGGAGTAACTTCTCAGAATTTATACGAAATCTTCGCTTAATTTCCACCATGCTAAATAGCTGAAATTTCGATGTCTGACTTCGCCATCACCATCAGGAATCTGGAATTCTACATTATTCAGAATTTTCCACGTAAATTTTATTTCAGAATCGACCTATGGTGATTCTCACATGACCTCAGACTTTCGTTATAGGCTAATCTAGCCAGCAAGTATTAACTTTGAAATTTTAGTACTTTGTAGGTTGATGTTAGGTAAGGAAAGGTCAAATGAGACTAACCCCGGAAACAAAAGGTTTAATTATAATTTAATAATAAGGAGTTTAGAAGGGTACGAACTGACTTCTCCTACTCGCATATTCTTAAAAAGGGCCTACTGTAATAGAAAAAAATGTATATTTCTCCTGGCAATCCCCTTCATCCTCCTCTCATTGCTTTTATAGAAGATAAACCTTACACAGTTATTCTTAAATTATTGGATTAACGTGCCTTTGGCTTTGTGGCCCCGGAAGCCAATATCGAGTAGAGCTTAACTAAAGAATAAAAATTAAATCTTGTTTTAAAGCGATAAAGAACTAATACGACACCCTGATCTAAACACGAGTCTAATCTTTATATATGGATGCACATTTGCGTATGCCATTGTATGAGACAACCACCGGAATGGAAATTTTCTGATTCTGAGATAATCGCGTATGATTTTGAGAACCAGAGAGATGGATTTAATCTTGAGTACTTCCTCTGTCATCGCCGTTACTGGAATTCCATATTTGCACTCACTCTTCATTGAGTTTCCGCTTCCTCTAAGTTTTCGAAACCAGAAAGTAGTAGTAGCAAGGGAAAGAGCAATATCACTAAGAACCCATTGGAAATGAAAATCGTTTAAATCGCTGTTGAAGTCGTGGAATGTCATTTGACGAAAACGCCACCAGCCCAAGTACGGAAATTAAATTTATGAAAGTCCATTCTTATTTATTAATATAAAGATGATATTTTTGGAAATATTTACGCGTGTTTGAGGATTGACAGCTTGCAGGGCAGCATCTATTTCGGCCAACGAAAGTTTTGATGAACGAACAGGATTTTGGAACGATATATCGTTCACAGGC
Organism: Ladona fulva; assembly: GCA_000376725.2. Lineage (NCBI taxonomy): Eukaryota > Metazoa > Arthropoda > Insecta > Odonata > Libellulidae > Ladona > Ladona fulva. Next base: position 135,990 of record KZ308725.1, read on the forward strand.
AAGGTCTTCGTAGAGGCAACCAGACTTGAATGTGTTGGAAAAGAGGGCCGTCCTTAAAGTAAACATCAGAAAAGGTTACATGATGATGGCGCTACTTACCGCGCACCAAGAGGAAATTCCAAAGGAAAATGGACGTAAAAAAGTCCGATAAATATAGCAGTGAATCAAGAAATGTTTCTCTTCCTCATTGTTTTCCTTCGATCGATAGTGGTGTCATTACTTCGATATCAAAAATGAATTAAATCAGTCAACCAACAAATGCATAGAACACCGGAAACGGAGCAAAAACTCTGCGGCGACTGACGATTTTTTACACTTCTACCGTTTTTTCCCCTCTCTCTTTCACCAATTGTCCTCCCATTATCTTCACCTCTGCAGCGCGTGAGTGTATCCACCCCCGCTACGCTTCGGAGCGCTCTTTCCCAAGAAATAGAGATGAATGCTATATCATCGGTAGATCCGCGAGGGCACGCAAGGGACGAGAGGCGATTCGTTTTTTTTTTTTCGAAAGGGTTACACTTCAAAGTTCATCGATCCAGATACAGGTAGGTCTCGCATTTCGCGGGGATCTCGTTCTTCAAAATGCCGCGAAATACAAAAGTCGCAAATGGGAAGTAATTAGAATAATTGGAAATGCAAGGTTTGGTTCCAGTGCTAGTGGGACTGAACCAAGATAAATTTTCCTTTACATTGGTGAGAGTTACGAATAAGGAAAGAGATAGAGATCTGATAAGATGAAAATAAAAACGGGAGAAAACGCTTCAATCAGAAAGTCGAGGGATTAAAAAAGAGAAAGAACACTTCCCAAAATCGGGAGTCTCCCGGCGAATTTGGGAGAGTTGGCAACACAACTTATGTAAGAGGGTGTGCGCATAATATCTTCTACTTCTTCGGAGAACGTATCATCTCTGAGTTTATCGAGCAAGTTCGAGATAAAATTAAATCTGCACTCTAACAATTTACATCCCATGTCAAGGGGATAATAGATAACTTCCTTGCATATTCTAGATGGGGACTAATTAGCGCAAAGTAAAATCGCTTGCTGAAATTTCCATCGCTCCAGCCGAATATTCTCGAAACAAAGCCAAGTTTCTTAGGGACCTTTCCACACTGGTCAGTTGCGGATTTCGGTACCCTATGCAAAATCATCGCTAGTCCGACTCCAGGTATTTTACGTAGTCTATTATTACCAAGTTTTTCCCTCGAGGACTGTAAGGATGTTCATCTGACACTGAATATTTTTTGAAGAAGCTAATTACTGAACAATTGTCTACATTGAGCCAATGCCAATCACCGTACCCAACACTGCCAACCTTTGGCGCAACCGCCAATTGTGGCGCATTGCGTGATTATAAATGGAGCATTGAACCTATAGAATAACTGAAAATAAATAACTCACACAGCTTACATACGAGTAAGTATGTACATAAAAAACACGTACTAAAACTCATAACACAACCTCCTTCCACTGAATTCTAGAGAGCGCATTTATTACAGTAAAATTATTGCCCAACGCTGTAGTTTTTACGGCACATTTCAAATAAGTTTAAATAATTAACGCATTAACTTTGAAATTTTAGCCACCGCTGGTCTAGGATATGACAGAGTTTAAAATTAAAATTCTCAGCGAAGATTTAATGCGATCTATGTATGTCCAGAGTATTAATCACGAGAAAATGGTAGTTTAAAGACTTGTGGTCGAGAATTTCGGCTCTAAGATTATTTTTATTCTGAGTGTTTAAGAGGTGTATTGGCACCCTGTGCTAGGAATCATGTAGGCTCCCCATCCGTATAGATGCTTGCTAATTTCCATTATTTAACTACTTGCTCAGATTTTTGAGAGAATATTTTTGGCACTCATTGTAATTCATCTATAAATAATATTTATTGTGGTTACATTTAAGAAAATGTATTGTTTCATAGAAATTGAATACAATAAGTAACCATTGTCTGTTGCGATCGCCTTTACGGCAAATAATCATCTAAAAATGTGAAGAGTGATATGTAATTGGTTTATTCAAAAATTCACGGAAGTTTCAGCATCTCACGAAACGCCTTTCAAACATTCTACGACATTAGCATCTTTTTTCTCGGCACCCCGTTCGATACCACACTGTTCGCCCGTCCCTTGAGCCGGCTCTGATCGTACAATTCCATAATTCTATCGAAATCTTTGAACAAGATTAATTTATCCTCTCTCCTTTATTCCTCCTTGCAAATGACCCTGTATTCCACAATATGTGACATGTATTCAGCGATTTATCACGGAGAATCTTAACAAAAGGCGGCTTTCTTATCGTCCTGTAAACTATTTTTTCTGTGTCCCGAATAGCAACGGTGTCTTGCATGTACAGCTATTCTTCGTGGACTGTTAATCGTTGTTTCTGGAAGGCAACTTAAAGAGTTTGTTATGGTCTTGTATCTTTCTTGTGTAACTATGATTTTATCCCTGCAGTTTTCCAGAAATCTAGTACTCGTGATTACTTCTTCGCCTGCTCTCTGTACTCAACGTAATTAAACACACGATTGCTGTCATTAAAAAAATTGTGTGAGATATATTACTTCTATTACAACTCCTTAAAAAAACTCTTTGAGAAAATGTTGCGATCTTATCATCACGTGAAGAGTTCAGATAAACATTATTGGTTTTCAATTTAGAGGATAATTTTGATGACTATCAAGTATAGCAACTTGAAATAAAATTTTTAAAATTAGGACTGAAAATTAAAACGGCAAAGGAAATGTTATCTCCAAATCACTTCCAAAAATACAAAAATAGAGAGAAGAGTAATTGACATTGTGCATCGCCGATGCCCCGAAAACATAAATTACAAAATGGGTGGAAATTCGAGACTATTTATGCATGCATTACGTTAGTTACATTCAAATATTAGCCGTTTGGTAATTTTTTAACACTTTACATCTCTTGAAGGACTGAACCAAACTCCCATAAAAATCAAGAGTTCTTTCTTTTTTGCCGTGAGAGTTTTCTTTTTCTTTTCAAAACAAATCACAGTTTAGTGTTTAGTATGATGAAATGAAGATGAAACATAGTAAGTCAGATGAGTAGATTGTGCTTCTTATAATTTTAAAATCTTATTTGCATTAACTACTTATAACCAATAACTACCGATACTGCAAAATAACCAAGATGTTCAGTCAATAGGTACAGTTGAGAGTTATATTATCTCAACGCCCTAATGCACATTTTAGAAATATTAACTACTCTAAAAGTTTTGGATGAGCTACGATTTTTCCTTTCGATAAAGATGTGAGGGTTAGATTCAATCAAGAAGCTGTTTCAGCCAGTTCTCCGTCTTCCTTCGATCTACTCGAAGATATCATTTCAAAATCAGTAATGGAACAGGTTTCAATTTCTGATTATGAAGGATTTCTATCGTTTTACAATGCAAGAAAGTGTTCGCCGCCGGCAGCCTGAGATGCCCTATCCAACACCTGCATTGAATTTTCCCTCTCAAGCCACTCTGCGATTTACTCCATCTCATTTTCTTGCAAGTGAAAGAAATTCTGAATACAATGAAACCAATATTCTTAGATTCTTTGCGAGCGTTTTCTTTCGCACGTTCTTTCAGATACTGTGGGGTGGGTTTCCTTAGAGACACTTGAAAAGAAGCAGCGATTTTTACGAAATGTTAGAAAATTCTCTCGATTTTCTCGTTTCCAAATGGAGAACTCAATTTTCTAGCATTCTATACAGCCGATATCATGCTTCTTTCCCCGAGGCAATCGTCTCCTGCCCTCACGATCATTAGTTTTTATTTAATGCTGCATAAGATAGAAATGAAATTTTTCAGGAGTTGGTGTGAATGGCAAGTTGTCGAACCTGGGACTTACGAAGTGTAAAAAATAGTCCATAATATAGTGAAAAGAGGCTTAAAACCGTAATTACGAAGAATGTGATTTTTGGGATTTTTTATATCTCCATTTTTTAATGAATCAGAGTGATTTTAGCAAAACAACCTATTGAATTGCCATTTACATAATGAAATAAAGAAAAAGACTTGGTGATTTCCACAAGATATATTTAAAGACACTACCGGTTACGGCGAACAGCCATCATCAGGTGAGCTGTTCGCCGAAACCGGTAGTGTCTTTAAATATATCCTGCGGAAATCACCAAGTCTTTTTCTTTATTTCATTATGTCTTTCCACGAAGTACGGCCAGATAGAGTTGATTTTATTTTTAACCATTTACATAGTTAAGGTATGGTAAAATCATGATACAGAATGATGACCATGTTAAGAAATTTGGCTTTTTGGTTTATAATCAAAGTAAAGTTACTACCTATATAGATTTTCAGTATATGACTGCTGTATGGCTTTACAATCGAAACTTAACTGTATATTACGAAACATGTAATCACATATGATATCATCTTTTAAAGTTATCCATTGAATAAAATTTCGCAACATCATTCGATATCGATGAGAACCGGCTGAAATTTCGATAATCATTAATTTGTTCTCATTCAAACAAGAACACTCCTTGATGAATTACTTCTAATTAAATGATACTCGGGCTTCCGGACAGCCAAGTGGGCAACGCATTCGACTACCGCGAAAGCAGCCCCGGGTTCGATTCCCGGTGGGGGCCCACGGCGAAGTGACCTCAGCTATTGAAGCTCCTTTAACGATATTACTACATAAGGATACTCATAGTTTTTCCCCTTCATTTGTGGTATTTTATACTGATTTGCTGAAGAAAATCTCGATACTTCTCAAACCTGTTCCATTATTACGATTTAGAAAATTATTTCTCGTTACCTTGTGCTATTAACAGTTTTAATAATTTAAATTTGCAATTTCAAACTCGGCAGATCTCTCGGTCTCGGTACCAAGCGACTGTAAGATCGGCAGAAACTAAAACAATCTGTGAATAATTCTTTTGAATATTGAATCCCATTTGGCTAACTTTTCCATTTTGCGAAGTCTTCCTCCTCCACTGTACAATACTCCATCGCTTTCTTGAACGCAAAGTATTAAATAGAGAAGTCATTCTTTCATTCCATTCCATCCGAAGATAAAATGAGAAATCTTCAATTCAGTCCACGCAATCATTCTATGTGTGGGAAATTTAAACGCAGAAGCGAAAAAAGCTGTGCAGAAAAGCATAAATCTGTCGTTGGTTCAATTTCCGATCTCAGGAGACGGCAATGAAGGCATCAGTTGGATGATAATGAATGGGCATTACTGGATATCGTAATTTGAAACGGTAGATGTGGGGAATAATGAGCAAGGGTCAAAAGAAAGCTGGATGTCACAGGGAATGGAGTATTGACCGGGTATAACGAAAGACGTTCGAGGCAAGAGCCAGTGTCACAAGAATAGGAATGGAATGGCAGGAATTTTGAAGGGATTGGAATGAGGGGGAGGGTTATAGAAAACAACAAAGGGCGGAAAATTCCAAGTTGTTTTTTCGCAGAATTTATTTACAGGGAATTTACCATTTCGAAAGGAGTAAAATTATAGCGATTAACAGCGCACAGTTTTCTAGTTTCATAAAAGAGCTAATTTTGATTCTTTATAGGAAGTTATTGCATTGTTGCGAAATTGCATAGAAACTGTCGTAGGATTGTAAATGAAAAGTAGCGTTCTCATCTTCAGATCATTTTTTGCGGGCTGGATTCAGCCCACGAAAGCTTCTATATGGTTTTATGTAGGCCGTGAAAACACTGTATTTTACATGCAAGTATTCCGCAGGATGTGATAGCTTTTATTTTCATTTGAGTATCGTCTCGGATTTTAAATACAGCTGCATTAACACGTTTTCTTACTTATCCTCATCTACATATGTATCTAGCAAGCCGCCTTTTGGTGTGCTGCATTATGACTCTACTCAAAAATAGGCAAATCGTTCGCGAAAAAATGAATTATGTACTTGTTCTAGGACCTATTTCTATGATTTTTCTTCCAGAATCAGAACGGCCTATGTAAAAGAGAGGACGCAAAATATACGCTTCTAAAAACGTACTTTCGATGAACTTATTCAGTAAATTTATCTTTTGTTTAAATCTTCTTTTTTCTAAAGATTCCCATCCTGCGACCTGAAGCATGATAGTAACACTCACTGATTTGTCGTAACAATTTTTCACGAAACGTGCCGCCCTTCGTTGTACCTTTTACAGCTCTCGAATACATTCCTTTTTAACACGATCCCAAACACTAAATGCATACTCACGATGAGGCCTAACTAACCTAACCAAAATGGCCCGTGAACTTTTTCTTCCCTCCTAACGACTATTCTCTTGGAATACTTACAAGAATCTTTCAATCATTCCTTTGTAACAAATCGGCGATCCTACCATATTTAGACGAATTGAATATTTTTCATTTACCCTTTAGTCCTTCTTTGAGTGATATTTCAAGGATGCACGAACCCAAGAGGTACTAAAATTTTCTTCAGGGGATTTTATGCTAGATGTGTATCGTTATTTGTTACGCAGGTTTTTGAACCTTTTTACTACTGTTGCTAACTATTTACTACATCTACACGAATGACATATACGATTCAGTCAGAAACGGCAATACTATTTCAACAGTAAAAATGTTAGAGATGTAAAGTTGATGTCAGGATGGATACAAAACCTTTATTACATTAATAAGACAGATTTGTAGGTTTCAGCGAATCCTATAGCGAACAATGCTCATGTTTTTAGAGGGTAGCGCTCGTCCTTTTGAATGTGGAAGTGGTGCCTGCTGCTGAATTGGTTTACGTTATAGTGACACATTAATGGGAACAAAAATAAATTAGATATTTTTGAGAGGCCAGGGAGGGACCTTTTGAGCGCTTTTTCTGCTGTCTGAAATCGAGTTTACCTTACGATTTACGAATTATTACATCACTCATTACTAATATGCTAAAAGATTAAAATTGACGCATTCATTTTGCGAATTGATTAGGCGATAGTATAGATATGGCACGAAAATCGGTCCACTAACCTTTCCCTGAAAATCCGTAGCAGTATGTTTTCATTAGTGAAGCTAATGCTTCTATTTTTTGCCCTGAATCTTAATAAATGTTGAGGAATGACGTGAGGATTTATTCCTCGATATGCCATGATCTGGTTACAAAATTAGTCCGCAGTAAATCTTGTGGAGTGAGAAATTTATCAGTAGTATCAATCAACACCGTAGCTTGTAGGGTTTGGTTCTTTTTCCAAACGTGTTTTTTCGTCAAAATCAATCATTGCTAAAACGTTTTATACATTTTAATCTTCCTTGCTTAGAACTAAAATGTAATAAATTAAGTGGAATACGCCCTAATACTGCGAAACATATTCATTTGGAATACTACCGTGACTTGGAAAAATAACAGCTTGAAGAAGAAAAAATTAATTAGGATTTTAAGTTTTGTTGTAATCAATAAAGTGTAGGTGGACCCTGATGTTGACGCAAATATGGATAAAAAATACCTGAGTGGAAAAAGAAGAAAACGGTAACCATTACATCGGAGATTACTAAGATGACATCAACGTTTTGGTAAGAAGGAAAGCAAAATGATTGGGAAAAGTCAGAAGTACAGAAGCATGTCGATACTCAATATTTCCGATAAAAGAACTGAAAATGAAAAGCAAAAGACTTGCATAAGCAACAGTAAGAATAATCTTAAGAGAACAATTAGAACTCTAGAGAATGGTAAAGTGCACCGATAACGTAAAAAGGAAGGATTAGATCAAGATTTACTTATCAAAATAAAAAGGAGAGTTAGCGGGAAACAAGTCGCTGTAGTGATCTCAACGTAATTATTTTGTCTTCCAAGGAATTCGAGCATCTTTATTAAGAGAATAGATTGGTTCGATGGAGGCGGAAGGAGTTTTGAAAATCGAGAGGATTCTCTCAAAACGTCGATTCCGTAGAAAAATATGACGGCTGCGAGTTTCACTCTGAGATCTCTCGGATGTTCCAACGACGAGATGAGAACTAGAAGAGAAAGAGAAGGGGGGGGGGAAAGGAAACTTCCATCCCTTAGAAGAGCGAGAAAGAAATGCGGCGTAATTTAAATCGTCCATTAAGTGATATTATTTTAATTCTTGCCATGAAGTCAAATACCTTAGAAATACGTGGGCAATTAAAGTATGAGGAGCGATAAAATAGAAAAAAGTTACTAGAATTATGAGAAAGCGGTTTTAAAGAGCAGTTTTCCTTGAAGCGCTCGTTTCTTACCGCTGCGGAGAGGATGCATCGAGGCATACGGCGAGTTTGAAACAAGACCGTCGGTGAACGCTTGAGCCGAAAGATAAATATAATATATATAATACATATAAAGATAACGAAACATCAGAAAAGTAAAATTTAACTTTGCGAAATTGTTTATCTTTAGCAGTTGCGTGGCTGAAGACGCAGTTTTCGGTATTCGTGTAATGAAGTCGAGATGTATATGGAGACAAAAGAATTATTAGAATAAAATTACGATGAACTAATTCATTTATTAATTTAATAATTAAATGACGGTTAACACAAATTAATTCCAGCAAGATTGGGGCTTGGAAGTCTACTTTTTCATTTTTCCAAGAATAAAAGTCGAAAGGCCCTAATTAATATCTATACGTATTAAATATGTTGTGATAATGATTCTGAGCCCTGGTTGAGGATTCGGCTTTTATAAGGCGAATTGGGAATAATTCGACGCTGATAAATTTATTTCTCCATACATTCCCATGGACTGTATCGTGCATAAAATAAAAAAATCTGAATATGTTAGCTATTTACTTAGAATTTCCTGTGCCGTTTTACTAAGAAATACAAAGATATTCATAATATGAGGTATATATTATATTTATTCATAATGAATTAACAAAATAAATCTCGTTTCGAGATATACCTTGTATTGTACAAACGTACGGGCTATATAGCATAATATCATTCTCATAATATTTGTATATATAGTATAACATAGTCTTACGTATTCGTCTTACCATATCTTGACAAAAGTAATATTTTTCATTTATGTTTTGGTAGAGAATAGAGAAAATCGTTCCTCTCATTTACTTTTGCCTCAGTTTTTTTTTCATGGCTTAATCCAAATCCAAATTAATTAATCATAACTATCCCACTTCTCTTGATCTATTAGTATTTAAAATTGGCTCAAAAATAGCTTCTACTACAAAGCGGGAAGCTTGTGAAATTTTACCTATCAAGTATTGAATTGTATGGAGACATGGGCACTATGAAGAAAAACTCGATTATATTGACAAAAGCAGCACGATTTATAAGACGGGCCGCATGAATGTGACAAGATATGGTCGTGGGCCGCAAATGATGTGAAAAACTTAGGTCATTTTTTAATTTAAAATGCTATAACACTCGTGAATATTTAATGTCTAAAAGCAGTAAATAATTAATGCGATAATTCAGTTTCATTTAGTAACAAGCTTCGTGAGACTTGGAATTAATTTAGAGGTCGTTATTCTTGAAATTCTCGGATATATCTTTGTTAATAAATTTTTCGTTTCTGTCTTTCATACTCAACCATTAGCTAATTACCAATTTTTGTCTTTAAGTACGATTTTATAAACCATCATGGGGCGAAGGGAAAAATCAAACGGGCCGCAGGCCGTATATTGTCGAGTCTGATCTAGAACAATCGTTGGGAACCCGCGGTCTGCAGGCAAAATAGTCTTTTTCGGCGCTCAGTGTGGGTTTTTCTACACCCTGCAGATCACATTCGTGCTTCATTGTCACTAATTCAAAGCAGTTTATAATGCAGTTTATGGGTAGGTCAAATATTGAGAGGAGAGGGACTGCTGAATAATGTAATAGAGGGTTGAATACAAGGGAAAAAACAGAGGGAAGGCAGAGGCAAAAGATGTTAGATGACATAAAGGGTGGGGTGAGTTACCAGGTAAAGAAAGAAAAGGCTATGAATAGGAAATGTTAGGGCACATGGACCTACCGAAAGGTAGAACACTAATGTGAAAAAAATGCAATTTATAATAGATTGCGATGTAGAACGACTTTTTCCATTCAATAACTCATTTAAATGGTACCCTAGTTATAATTTTACGATGAATTCTGATAATCTATGCAGTTCGCCAACTAAGCCCGACCTGAAGTTTTCCAACCTTATTTCCTGCTGTCTTTTGAAATAAATTGGCTCCCCCGCTTAACTACAAGGATTTCTCATGGAGGACACGGAGGAAACTCGGAATAAATTCACATTGATAGGCTAGGTCTTGCGAAAATCCATCATGTAGAATGGTTAGAGGCCTTGTACTTTCTCCGCAATTTCTTTAACGAAAGACACGACCAGGTTTCAACGATTAATCATCATCATAATCACCTGATGATGACGATCAATCATCGAAACCTGGTCGTAAGTTTCATCGAAGAGATTGTTGTGACAAAAAATACAACAACTCTCCTAATTCTAGAAAATACGGAAGACTAAATCATCGGTCAATATCGGCCATTATAATACACTGCAAACGATCGGAGACAGAAGGAAAATAATAGGAATGATAGAGCTCCCTGATAGTCAAGTGGGTGACGCTTTTTACATGATGAAAGCAGTCCCGGGATTGATTCCCGGTGGAAGCCGATATATACGAAATTACCTCAGCTGTCGTAGCACTTTTAACGATACTTTTACTGATAGGAAAGATGGAGGGGAGAATAAAGATGAATCGGTCATCCTTTGCAATAAAAAAACACGTGATAAAAGATTTGACGAAAGAGAAAAGGGTAACGGAAAAAATCAAATACAAGTCCTCTCCGATAATTCAGAAAAATTAAATATCTGCTACAGAAAGTGAATTCAGAACTCTATCCATTTAGTACACTCTTTGCGGATTATAAGATTATCACGCGAAGGAAGAAAGGAGAGAGTAATGTCTGGAAAAAGTACGAACTTAAACCAATAGAAACGCTACGGTTCCAGTATGAGGGGTGTTTTCACGTTTGCCGCGAAGAAAAAGTGGACGGAAACCATATGAAAACATGGTTTGCGATGCAAGTGCAAGCGGTAAAAATATAGTAGTCTTTCGAAAGAAGGCTGGTTGAATGCAGTGAGGGAGATCCTGCAGAGAAGAGTGTCATAAACGATGGGAATTTAATGAAAAGATGTTTAGACGTGTGTTATTTATTTGACATGGATTATTTCCTTTTTCTTTCTTAAGTAAACTCACTACTTTTTCCTAGTTCTGAAAGCTGGATTCTATCACGGAAATTGTATCCTAGAAGAGAACCAATTCCGTTCTATTAACTGCATCCCGGGGGAAGAGGATAGTCGGCTGGAATATGCTCGCAGTGAGAATCCGTCTGAATCTGCGAACAATCCAGAGGGGTTCGTTCTAACCTTAAATCGATTCCCTATCATCAGTACGTTCTCATCGCTTGTAAACGCCTTATGATACGCTCCGTTAGCTCCGGGATACCTCTCCTCAAACGCTGATCAAATTCGAAGGTAAATGGTTACCGTCGAAAGTCACACGAAATCTAGATAAAAACCGATAGGATTTGAGTTCCACGAGCTTTTGTGATTTCTCAGCTACTCTATACTTTTTCACGCGGTTTACGGACACTTTTGTACCGGTACACAGAATTGATCTACCGTAATCATTCTTTTAGTGTGCCGCTTAATATCAAGAATACCATCTGATTCTATTTTTGCATTTTTAAAGCGCTTTTCCTAATATATTTAATTAGGATTCCGTCGCAAGGTGTACAGTGGTTTTAAACATGGTGACCGCTTATTTAAATTTGATTCGGAACTGAAACAATCAAAAGTATATACAGTTGAGCGTGAAAGAAATATTGTCAAGCGGTACGATTCCAGTTGACATGATGTTCTCAATGCAGTTTTTTTTTTAGCTCGGGATCTCCGGGGAACGCTGCAGCGTAAGAAAAATTTGTGAAAGCAAGCTCTCAGGTCCTCTTACGACACCACGTCATGTCTTTATCTTGTCTAAACGTTGAAAACGTTTCCAAAAAGTGATGCAATGTATTCCTTGTGAGCAACTCCTCCCTTGTAAAATTTCCCCTCTGGAAATTGTTCAAGCATCAAACGTCTGACTCTATTTGTTTACGATTGAAGTCCAAATGCTGATTAGACCACATCAATAGGGCGGATAATCGCAAACAAGATAAAATCACGAAAGCCCGGTATTATAACGTATAATTAAAATAGACTTTTAATAGTGTTTACTTCAGGACCTGGGTAATCATTACAATGGTTTTTAGGAGTTAAAGTGAAGATTACAGTTAAAGTCCGTTTTCAGTATATATTATAATACTGGGCCTAAAATATGCATTAAAGAACGGATTAAACAGAGAAGAACACTCGCCGTTTATAATATTCCTTAGTCTAGGCAATATTTAAATTTTGATGAATAAGAAAAATCTACTGGTAACCAAAGAATTAGAAGCATTGAATTGGATATATACCCGGTACTTCTTAGTCAAAAGGCTTCATCTACATCTACATCAATACCCTACAAGCCGCCTTTCGGCGTGTGGCAGGGGGCTTGAATTGCAATTCCACAGTTGTTGAACTCATAAATTATTTTTGCGATAAATAACTATCAATATCGATAGATTCTAAGCCAAAAGTCTTATCAGAATGCTTAGAAATTAACTTTGTAACATTTAATGGAACACTGTGAAATACATGAGCTAACAGCCTAAAACTTTTTCATACACCTTAGTTTTGCCTAATACCTCCTGGTCTCCTAAAAGCTTCCCCTTCCCTCCCTCTAGACTCTTATTTTCCTAACTCCTTCATCGTGAGAAAGCAACATAAATTTTTCCATACTCAAGATCGGGGAGATCACAGGATATTGCCTCCCCTTAAAAAAAGACAATCGTACGATTAAGCCTCTATGGTCCTCGATTCTCAGTGTAAATTTATGGTAAAATTCATGGGCTCGGATTCAACAACCACTTTGGTCGTCAAGGGGACGGGTTGTTTAATACCACATAATATCAAAATTTTCGTGCATTTTGCTAAAGTAAACGATTCTTGTCGCAATTTCGAAACGAAAACAATATTCTTCGACAAATGTAAAAATCTTTAGTCGATATCCCTACTTTTGGCACTTTCTCAATTCCGTTGGTTAATTTTTTCTAAGATTATCTCATAAAAGGAGCCAGATATCGGAATGATTTCCCATTCCACATTTATCAGAGATTTATCATTTCCTTCATTCAATGGTATGTAATTTACTTTCAAATGGAGATACTTAATAAAATTTCTGAATTAATCTTTAGCATCCGTTATGAATTTTAATTCTCAATTTTTACCTCTTTTCCTTGCCATATTCCATTTTAAGCATAACTGATCTCCTAGTTATTCGCCTATTGTATTTACCAGTCTACACTCTGTCCCCCTTTTCAGAGTCATTTCTGTTGTGATCCATTGATAGACGTATGTGCCATTACACCATCACATCAGAAGATAAAAATGTGTTGAATTTCACCTCCATCCCTCGCTAGTTACAATGTTTTTATTATCTGTGTTTTCGCTGTTTTTTTGGCCCCCATCCTTCTGTGGGCGTTTTCCGCATCGTGGGTTTTTCTCCGTAAACCTTCAGCTGAGGAGTTTTCCCCCGCAACCCAAATCTTTATGTCTTCATTTCATTTGTATCTTTATCTAGTTTGTATTTATTTATCAATTAGACTACCTATTAGTTTGTATCTGCTGTTTTTACTAATTATTTTGTATCTATGTTTTTCGACTTGTTTATATGTATTGATTTATCCGTCCTGATGAAATTTGATTAAAGTCAGTTGTTCTTGATTTTTTAGTGTAATATTATTATCACATAATATCTATAGAGGTCAGGTGAAAGAGAGGGTCTAACTTCGCTGTAAAAGTAAAATAATAACAATATAGTAATGTTAATAATAATAATAAAAGGCGTGAAGCCTACTAGGAATGAAATCAAACTTTACACGCATTTCTAATGAACGCCACGATCTGTCGTAGGATCCGGCATACTGGATCCGTGAAACCACTGCTGCAGCGTAGCGTTTTTAATATTGCAAAGCTAGTACACGAACATCTTGAAATCGGTGGAATGGTCTGTAAATTTAGATTTGCGGACAGAAAGAGAAACTACGGAAACTCATGCACATACGAGTCTATATAAACTTAAGAATCGATTGATCCAGCTCACGTCAAGGTCGTGATTCGAGCAAGCGATTATCTTCTCGCGGAATGAGCACGCGGCACATTGCCGTAGAATTAGGGTGCGTGCACGCCGCACAACGGCCCACATCCCGCCCAATCACTATCTCTGTACCTGTAGCATGTTGATCCTTCTTGGTCACGTACCTTCTTCCATCGAATTCGTGAGCGGGAAATGAGATAGCAAAAGGGCTTGGCCGGTGAACGCATGTTTCTCCGATTGTGAGCTTAGATAGGACTATCGCTTCGGATGTGAAATTATGTGAGCGCGTGACCTAAGTATTTAATTGTAGGGAAGGCAGCATATCGCAGCGAGCACGTACCTTCCATTTAGTACTTGCAAAAGTTACGATCGTAGTAGAACTTTTGCAGCCAAATACATATCTCTGCACTTATCTATAAGAAGGAAAGTCGCCAATTATTCGTAATTTGATCTGTTAGCAGTAATGAGTGGCTCGAAGTAATTACGCGAGAAAGTAAAGAGAAGAAAGTGGGAGTCCAGATAGATCGAGAAATCAAAGATCATGAACAGTATCTGGCTAAGCTTTCGTATATAGGCGATTACTACCTCTTTGGGATATACTAATTGTAAGAGCGAACTGCTTAATCTCTATCTAGGGTAGTATGTACAATGCATTCGAATGAAAGAAATGGAAAATTTTCTAGAACCAATATGTCCGACATATATCCTCGAAACAAGATTTTCATAAAATTTCCAATTAATTTTTTGTAGAGTTGGTTTTGTTTTGAGCAAAGTATGATTTTTTTGTCTCAGTTCTAACATTAATTAAGTAGATATTCTGTGAAAACGCCGTACTTCTACGAATTGGAGGAAAAACGTTTCAGCTGATGCACTATTTTATGGGTATCTCAAGACTGCTTCAGTTTCTCTCCATTTTTTAATTTCATCTTCGGAAGATTCTAAACTTCTACAGTGTATAAGTAAGACTTATGATATCGCGTTAAATCAAAACTGAAACTGCACCCAGGAATAATATATATAAGAAAAAGAAGAGGATTTTATAATCCGAAACGAGAGAAAAACAGATGATCCCTAAATGGAAAAGAATCATAAGAAACCATCAAATCAGGGGAAAAGACAAAAAGTATGTTTTAGAAATATTCTGTTTCAGAATACTTTTGCTTCTCAAACACGAAGCCTTTTCAGCCCCAATAGTTGGTATCAACTTTGTTAAATTTCACGATCATCTCAATAGGACATGAGGCTGTATTGTTGAATAAACCAATACAATAGAGTACTTCAGTAATTATATACATTTGCAGTGACTGTCGTCCCACGCATTTAACATTTCGATAGTTTTTCTTTAAATACTTAGTGTTTTTACTTAGAAAAGAATAAAATTAGAATTTTAATGTGTTTTTGTAATAACTATGCTGATTTTAGGAGTAGATTACTTCCAAATCATCGTATTCTTTCAAAATATTTTCCTTATTTTAGAGAAATTCTCCTTTCTGACTTTTGCGGACGCAAAGTCGTGAAGCAGGCCTTCGAATCTTTTTTTTTGGAACATCGTTGCCTTATAAATATTGTCTAGTCGAGTCCATCGCCCTTGAAAACCAGCTAGTCTCAAGTAGTTATTTTTAATAATGAAGAAAAACTTCTTTCACACGACGCTGTAGCTAAGGAGAGAGCTAACTTGATTCCGAAGCTAATAATAAGCTCAACTAATAGAGCAGAATCACTCGGAGATACAAATTGTAGTACATCTAATGGGGCCTAATCCATTTTAATTACAGATTGATTAATTGGATCCTTTTATAGTCGTGCTGAGGCCGAATAGGCATCTCTTCCAGCTATGTGTATCTGCAGCAATTTATTTCCTGTAGCATGCCCAAGCTATCCTAATCACTGCTATTGAAATAACTTTATTTGATTCAAATAGTTCTAATATTCAAGTTCTTAAAGCTCAGTTTATCTTTTACTTTATCTATATACTACATTTATTTCGTTTGTTCGCTCTATTTCTTCCGTTTTATTTGCCTCAGTTTTTGTATTTTGCTGTCTAAGTAGGCTCCCAGTTATCCATGTGGGTTACGCGTTCGCCTTAGTTGGAAGCGGTCCCGGGTTCGATTCCCGGTGGAAGAACATATTTGCGAAATGACCATGGTTGTCGAAGCACTGACAATGTCGAAACAATACTACGAAAAATATGTAATCATTGACTATGAACTTACATGTGTGATATTAAATGAACATTTTTACGAGTGCACATTTTTAACCATGTCATTGATTATGTATTGTTTACTGATTTTTTAAATTTGTTTTAATTTTATTCACCTCAGCGTCTTATTGGTATTTTATTTTCAGTGCATTTATATGTATCTGACTACGTATTTTGATATCCTTTAAGGGTTATTTTACTATTATTGTGTTTCTTTCAGCTCTCATAACGGTTACTGTTTGTAGGTGTTCGTAGTAGTAGTAGTTTTGTTAAAAGTGCTTCGACAGCTGAGGTTATTTCTAACGTGCGCTCCCACCGAAAATCGAACCCGGGACCATTTTCACTGAAGTCGAACGCGTTTCCCACTTGGATATCCGGTAGTCTTGGTGGGTTTTTCTCACACCCATTCTTATAGTGTTTTTTTTCCTACCGAGAACAGTTTTTGTAGAAGTATCACGTAGTTTCTCGCATCCAATTTTTTTTATTTTTTCTCTATCTTTTTTTCGATTTCACACTTGTGAGTCTCGTATCTATCTCATCGTAATAAAGACGATATATTTATTAATACTCATTGATTTTTTATCTCTATAATTTTATAGAAACCGAAGTTAGAACGCAGAATACTTGTATTTTCCGTACTCCACAAATATAGAATTTAAACGCCCAGCGATTGAAACTCCGGCCTTCTTAGGGTTTGCATGCTGGGCTGAACCAGCGCGTGTTTCTTCCTTACTAGAGAGGTGCGGGCATCTCACACGGTTCATAACCTCATCTGCATGGCTGCTGCTCCAATAAAATAGAAATGCATATCGAAAAGAAGGGATTTCCCTGAAGTGGATAGAACCGTTGAAAACCTTTAAATGATTCTCCATCTTTAACTTTCATGTCATCAACGAATACCTATGCACATCCTTCTCTCCAATTCTTTAATTCTTTCCTCGCTTATTAAAGCTCTTCCTCCCCCCTCACGACGCCCTCACCTAACATCCTCTTCCTTTCCCGTTCCATCCGCGTGCTGTCGTATTTCTCTGATAGATTAATGCGATGAAAGGGCCAGGCTGAAAGTTCAGGAGGCCCTAGATAAAAGTCATTCTTGTTTCCCCTTACAAAACACTTTTCTAAGATATATAGTTACATTGTAGCTAACTTTTATCTTTATTAATCTTAATATAAATTATACTTTTGCCATAAAAGAATTATAATACATAATAATTTTTGTTCAAGCGTCGTCAAATATACATAAATAGAATAGATCTGAAGAAATCCTATTCCAATTTCACGATGTATTATTCGCAAGTTTTATTCATTCGTGATTTCTTGTCATGTAAATTTAGCTAATGATTTTCTCTTTTCATTCATCTATACTAGCCTAAAGAAAGAGTCATCGTAGATACATATCACTATCTTTTTACCAAAAGTCCTTATCCCTAAGCATAGCATGAGAATAGCGCGCGCCATAGGTTTTTGAAAATTGCTACGCGAAATTCTGATATGAGGTTGAGTAGTACAAAAGAATATTGGTAATTAATCGAAAGCTGCACGATAAAATGATTGTCTTTTTATTTTTACGGTTACGATTTTAACATTAACTCAATTATTTTAAATTTGTATTGGAAAATTACTGAACTTCGAACTACATCTACGTAAGTACCCTGCAAGCCGCCTCCCGGTGTGTGGCAGGGGGTGTAAACATCAAGCGTTCGAGTTAACTTTTTAGTTTATTGTTGTCGCGTATCGTTCGTGGAAAGAACGAGTCCCTAAACCACTTTTCCTCGCATCTATTTCTCTTATTTTATGCTCATTGTCTGATCGGCCGAATTAACAGGGGGTCGCATATTACCGATTACGTCCTTCGCAAATGCATGTACCTTCTCTGAATTTATCAAGCAATCGCAGCCTAGCTTTTAATCTCTTTTCTTTCATGCATTCCCAACCTGCGTCTGAGAGCATTTCCGTAGTTATTGCTATCTTATTGTAGCACTTTTTAACAAATCGTACCGCCTTGTGTTGTACATACATTCTCGAGTTCGCGCGTATACGTTTCATCCGCTGCATCCCAAATACTCCCCGCGTATTCGAGATGTGTCCTGAATAGGTGAAATAACGTCACTCTCTAGCCTTTTCATCGCATCTGCCTGCAGTGCGCCTTATAAAACCGAACTTTTTAGTTGATTTAGTTTAGTTTAGTTTCAGTTATGTTTTTGGCACAATCCCACCTACAAAATGGTGTAAATTGAAAGTGAAGACTTTCATATTCGAAATTCATGAAATAATAGTTAAAATGAGATATATCGTCATTCTTTTTACTTGTTTATTAGCATCAAACAGTTTTCCTTTACGTTAATTACTTCATATGAAGTCATTATCTCATTTGAAAGCAATGCAAAAACACGGTACACGGTAAATCCGGGAGAGATGTCTCACTCAATAATAAATTCTAAAGTATTTTACAATAGAAATTTGGTTAAAAACACAAAACANAACAAGCTACTAATATGTGATATCAGAGCAATAGCTAACATGCTCTCCAGTAGATAAGCTGATAGGCCTTGAGAGCATGAGGACAGCAGACCAAACTATTTTGTTCAGTATTTTTCAGAATCAGATTTTAGCACAAATTAACATTTATTTTATGATGCCCTAAAAATGAGCATTTTTGGAATTAAATAATAATTTCATCAAATTCAGTTTCAAAGTTTTTGGAATGGGCTCCAGTAATCTAGATGGTAAATGTTACACAACTTATATAACTTGTCACAGTTAACTTACAAGGGTTATTTTATCAGCAATAATTGCCATTGTTGAAAGATTATTCTGGAAAAACTTTGCTTCCAAACCATGTAATATATGCTTAAGTGTTTATTTCCGTGCCCCTTAATGAAAGTTACATCCATAAGGTGGTTGCCTCAAAACTCCATCCTTAAAACCTATTTACATCCTCAACTACAGGTGGAAACGTGTGAAATGGATGCTGCATAACTCATAGTCACCATTAAATTGTTTACCTTGGATTTCTCTAGAATTACCAACCCCTATTGATTGCCATCTGCTACAGATGCAGGTGTAGTTAAATCATTTTAACACTTAAGGAAGGATAAATTAACAAATCAACAGAAAGTTTGATTCCTTGTCACTATTTTCCCTCAACTATCTAACAAAATGTCAACATAATTTCATTGATACTCCATATTGCTGATTAGTCAATACTATTCAAGAAAATCGTAGGGAAGCAAAACTGCTTAAGTAATTATTTAATTACGTCAGTAGTTTTACATAAATATAAATTTATAGTCTCCTCGCAGACTCATTTGCATGAATGTTTGATTCATGTAAACATTTGATCCTGGAAGAAGGCCATCACAAAACTCATTTTCTCGTACACTTTTGAATATTCCAATGGGAGGTGTGAAAAATCGTTAGTGTGAACTTCTCTGGCCTATTTCGATGCCAGGACTCCTCTTTATTCATTATTTAGATTACATTCAGTTTCCTCTTGTTTTCTTCATGTTTAATCAATTTCCACGTCTTAAGTTAAGATCATGTTCTTCATAAATGATATGTAAAATTACAGAAACATGTCATGACGTCAACTTTCTTCATGCCCTCCGCTCTGTCATTTAACTTAAAACAGATTTATTTCATATGAATGCCCCTCGGGTTTCTCGTTTAACCCGAAAGTAAGGACAAGTATCAAAAATACCTTTTACCTTATTATATCCAATCTTTAAAGTCGCTTTTTACACTAGTGCACGGTTTCTCCTAAACAATATCAGTCTTAACCAGAGCCGGGCCGTCCTATGGGTGCAAGGGGTGCAGCGCACCCTGGCAGCGGCATCTAAAGGGCGGCAACAGAAGCGTAGCCAACCAGTATTTTTATTAGAGACTTTCCTGCCAATCCCAGTCATAAACTGACCGTGTTGGATGTGACCACACACTTAACTCGTTAAAGATCGATTCGTAATCGTAGTTAACTGATCTAAATACAGAGAATGCAAATCTGCAAAACGTCAAACCTCGGTGATCGGCATGTTCTGTTCGGGACCCATTTCTGTGGGGGCCCCTATGCCTCGCATACTCTGGATACCCCACCACACCTACCATGTCCATATCCTAGTGATTTCCAAGGGAGTTTATTTCATCCATAGCAGCTGCTATTTCACTTTTTTCATTGAGATTTTTTAATATTAGTTTCTGCTAGAATTTTTAGTGTGGAACCATCTTTCATTAAGCTCTCACTTGTTATTGTTGTTTAACATTGAAGTCTATCCTCTATTGAAACCTTTTCTCAATCCTTTAAGGCATATCTGAATTACAGCTTGTACCAAAGTAGTATGTACCAAATTAGGTGGCTTTTCAGAAAGCCCTAGAGAAAAAAGTTTTAATTACTATTTAA
>KZ308725.1:171692-183476 GCA_000376725.2 Ladona fulva
TTTTTCAACCTCTACTTTACAAATTTTTGATTCGACAGATTCAACAATGCATTCAGACAATGCCTCTGTCATCAGGGGCTCCACAATAGGAGGTCCTATTCACTTCCAAATGTGGAGCCCCTGATAATGGAGGCATTGCCTCTGAAATGCGTATTGGTATTTCCCAGAAATCGGTAATCCGGAGCTTCTCGTTTGTCTCTGAGCACGGGTTCGGCTTGCCGAAAGACGGAAAGGCGGTGTTTTTAAACCTCTAACTATAGCTTGAGAGGTGTTTCGTTTTTTTTAATGGCTAGTGTTCCTTTTTAATTCCGTTAGATTATTTTAATAACTCTGTAATAAACCGTAGTTTTTAATAATTTATTGATTACAGTTTTTGTAGCTCCAATAATTCTGTAAATAATTATTTCAGTATTATATATACATAGCTGTGTAACGTGTTAATAAAGGTTTAAGTGCACAGGTCGTACACTAATATAATTGAAATCCACGCCATAATTTTGTTTACTTAATTCTGAAAGTTCAAGAAAAAAATCCATTTCCGGGGAAACTGGAATCATGAAACACCCGATGTAGCAAAAAATTAAATAAACTAGATTTTTCGGTCGGCAAGTATGATTTAAAGCATGATCTCATGTAAATTTTGCTTCTGTACCCTTTTCTTACGTATCTGCGTTTACGCTGATTAGGTGATCTGCAGTGCCAAAATTAATCAATTAGAAATCCTAGTTTGCCTCCCCTCAATTCTTTTCTTTGTTATCCAATAGCCCGAAGTATTCATTCAGCAACCCCTCTTTTAGGTTACTGAAAAACGAATACCAACAACGTTGTAACGATGAAATTAATATATAGGACGAAAGTTCAACAATAGCCTACCATTCGTTGTGACAGAATCTTTTATCTCGGCTTATGGGATTTTCAGGAAATTACACACTGTTGACACATACAGGGAATGGTATCACGATAACGGGTGAAGAGACGTCACACGTCACGCGGATCTCAAGGTAAAGTTTATTCTTTTTCGCGCGTTCAACAGCACTTCACCATTAATTTTAAATCACGCTTCCTTATCGAAACGGAATCTTCTTACGGATACATAACCCATCTAATCAACAAAAGGAAAAAAAGAGATAAAACGTTTCATTCATCTCTTGAATTTCATTGAGCTTTATCCCAGTCCATCGTACTTCATTTTGCGCGGCATTCTGGGATATTTTTCTTTCCGAGCGATTTTTTTGGAGAACTGAATATTAATGCATTCACTATTACAATTTTGATCTTCGTTGATGGCTAGATGCAACCAAAATGGCTTGTGAATGAAATAGTACACTGAGGGTTATGGACAATCTCTTCGCACTTAAATGGCATATAGCCAAATCGTCCTGTTTCCTGTACCCGACAGAGTGTAAAGTTTTTGCTCGAACTTTTATTCAGTACAGAGCTGTAGTCCCATGATTATAGGGATTGCAATCCCAGAAGAATTACTCCATTACGGTTTATTACTGGATTGCTATCCGGCGTATGGTTTTGATAAAATTTGATCTCGAGTAACGACAGTCTATGGTTTTCGACGCTTTCTGATTACATTTAAAAACTTCTTTCATAACTATTCATTTTATGAATTATATTTTTTGTTGAAAATATAATTGAATGACTTATTGTACTCTATTCTAATGATATTTAAATTAATTTATCTGCATATTTGACGTGGTGCATGGTTCTTGGATAACGAAGGTTTTGGTTAACGATGACAACTTTGGAACGGATTACCGTCGTTAACCAATGTAGTACCACTGTATTCTCGGTAAATAAAAAAAGATTCATTATTTATGAACATCAAGCACCATATGTATTTATGTATCAGTAATGTATACTGGATAATTATGTAACAATAGAGAAAAATATATATTTAATATGGTCTACCGAATAGCTAAGTGGGCTTCGCATCCACTTTTGGGTTAAGCGGTACCGGGTTCAATTCCCGGTTAGAACTCATATGTGTGAAAGTTGTAGAAGCGTTTTTAACAATAATACTATATTTAATATGGAGAAACCGAACTAAAAACGATACATGGAAGCAGAGCCGCGCCCTGCCTATCTGCTGCCCGGGTGCAAGCATAATTTGCCGCCCCGTAAAATTAAATACCAAAACCTTACATATTCTGATTTTCAGGTGAAAATTATTTTATAAGACAGAAAAAACAGCGTTCTGAGACTTCGTTTCCCAGTTTACGAGTAAATTGGTCGCAAAACATCAGTAACAAATTTTCATTCATATTATATATGTCGACATAGTAAATTGGCATTATGAGTTAATAGTTCACATTATTTTCGAGTATCATTATCTTCCCAATACGCATTTCTTAAAATGATATGTATGAAACCTATTTTTCGCAGTGAAATATGAACGTTTCTAAAAAATCGTATTACAACGTAGATAATCACATAATAAGGGAATGCAGGCTAATAAAAAATGCAGGAAAACATTTAACTAAAAATGTACATGGCGAGATTTCATAAAGGCAAATTATTGTACAATATCATCAAAAACATGTCCGTCACAACAGTTATCCGTACCTAATTCTTTTCTCTAAATGTTGCAAATCTTTAATTTTAAATCTTTTCTTGGTAAGTCCTATCTATAAAAATAACGGAAAATAACGTTGTTATAATAAAAGTAATAATAACAGTAATAATCATACTGGTTGGCTACAATTCTGTTGCCGCCCATTAGATGCCGACGCCCAGATGCGATACTCCCCTTGCACCCATAGGCTCTGCATGGAATGTTTAATAACAACCGTTTTAGCTAAACCGAACGAAATTTTCTGAATTTGCGAAAATAAACAAATCAAGGTTAAAATACTCCTAAAATAAAAATTCATAATTTTTGAATATGCCTTTTGAAAGCCAAGTGCGTATAATGTTGCGTCACTCATTCTCGTTCTTTATATTTTGCTAATCATCCCTGCTGGTGGAAAAAGCCCATTCTATCGTTTTTCGGGTCGAATAAAGATATAGTGGATGTCAATTGAACGAGATTCGTCGACCTCACATATTATACGATATATACGGAGGACCTCTTGCTCTGTAGGCTGTAAAAAAAGTATGCGATTTCATACATACAAGCAATCGTTCGATTATATAACTTATAGGTGTTTCTGAATTCAATATGACCGGCAACACTTAATTTATTGCATTATTCTAACATAGATGAAGTTCAACTACATCTTGAACGACTTTAACAAAATTAATAGCACAAATTACTTAGTAATATAATATAAATAACTTACCCGAAGATTGGAAACCTCGAAATGGACGAAGGAATCGATGAAAATTTCAATGAACCAAATATTAACTCTTCAGCTTGTAAATAATCCGTAGCACAGAACGAGAACCCCATTCAAGATGTCGGCCGCGCGTTTTTTATCCCGACCAGCCAGACGAGAAGCAGTGTTAGCTAACTAGGGTAAAGTTATGCCGATCCGCCTTTCTGACTAGCTATTTCGCCCGGCTTAGCGGCCATCTTTGGTACTTTAACCGGGTTCAAGCTCTTCCTGAATATGACCGCAAGTGTTTTAGATGGGCGGCATACTTAACTCGTTGAAATTACAACCATTGGTTGTGAATTCAAACGATATTACGGAAAATAAAATCAGAGCAGCATTTTCTTCATAAAAAAATGGAATTCAAGAAAAATGTTCAATTTAANGTTATCAATTCTAAAAAATTAGATTATCTTGTTGCTGATGGTTATTAATTATTGCAGCCAGAGGCACTCGTTGCATGGGCAATATTCATATCGGATCGTCAGGTAATCCTCGTCATCGACGAAGTATTATCCGAAGAGAGGGAGGTAAATTACGAGCTTAACAGAGAAATAGTTCCTAGGGTGAAAGAATGCAAGTACATAATTAGGGGTTAAATTCACAAAAAAATTAGACTGGAGTAATCATATGGATAAGATAGTCGCGAAAGCGTTTAAAAATCTGCACTTCGTGATAAGAACTTAAAGGGAAGTAGTAGGAAAGCTAAAGAATTAGGATATATGTAAAACAAAAGTAAGTGCCATCTTAGAATATACAACGAATGTATGTGATCCGCACGGCAAAATTAATATTAAGAAAATTGAAGAAGTACAACGGAAAGCCGCTAGGTACGTATTAGACCAGTGGTTCCCAACCTTTTCTTAATTAAACCTTTCCAGCACTCCGCTGAATATAAGATAAGCTGCTTATAAACATCGAATCTTCGCTTTCTTATAAACATCGAATAATTCTAGGGACAGAGCCTATGCATGGTCATCATCGTTATCGCATCTGGACGGCGAACAAAGGAAAGGATTGTCTTCTTGCGCCCCATCCCTGCTCAATGCTCAGTTTACAAAACATTGGGTGAAATAATATCTTCGAAATCACGAAGCGCTAGCACCCACAAACGAACATTTGTTGCCACTCGAGATTGTTTCGTCTTGGGCTTGGAGTCTTTGGTCTTAAGTGTTCTTCCAAATGGATTGAAAGCAATATGAGAAAAGTGCAATACGGCAGATGAATTATCACAATAAACGTAGGCCTTGACTTCCATCGCAGCGAAACAGAACTTTTCCAGACGAACTCTTTTCAGTCAAGCGCAATTCACTGGCGACCCCCCAAAAAAGCTAAGGCAACCCCCTTGGGGGTCGCGACCCATTGGTTGGGAACCACTGTATTAGATAGACACAATAGGGAAGATAGTGTAAGAGAAATATTACAAATTCTTGGGTGGGATTCGTTAGCAAAAAGGAGGAAAGTCAATAGGTTAGTAGGCATTTTTCAAGTAATAAACGCTGGCGAAGCATGGAAATAGCTTAATTTCAGATTGAAGAAACCAAATTATCTTGCTTGTAGCGATCATAATGAAAAGATAAAATTAAGAATGCAAAAGACAGATGTGGCTCAGTATTCATTTCTAAACTGGGGGGAGGGGGTAAAGGAATGGAATAGGTTACCTGAAGAAGCCTTCAATCCCCTACCGAAGTCCAGCAAGGAATTTAGACGAATGTGTAAAAGGATATTATGATAATGTAAAGTCTTAAATAATAGTGGGTATAATTGTATCTTAATATTTTTTTAAGTATTGCTCTTTCTTGAAAAAAATAATAAAGTTGACTCTGGAACTAAAAAATTTTGTACATGAACATAATTAATTTTAAATGTAAGGGTTATGATTGCCGCCTAGATTGGAGAGGGGGTTAGAGAGGGGATGCATGGATTAAGGATGGTTGTTTTGTTAATTGTTGTATGTTCTATAAATTGAGGTTATGTTCTGACTGAATATTGTATTTTTGTATGGGAATTCAGTTCATTGTATTGTGTATTGCTGTGATTCAGTTGTATTGTTTATATTGTACTATTAACGTAAATATTTTATTGTGTATCCCTTGCGCTGCCACCAGACGTCGTCTGACTGCGGCGCTAGACCATTAAATAATAATAATAAAATAAATAAACTATTGAAATCATCTGCGCCCGAAATTAGACTTGGAGGCTTGTTAAACGAAGCAGTGTTGTTCCGTAAGAACAAATCTAAATATACGAGCAGGTTGCCATTCTACTTCATCATGAATATTTACTTTTCGTACTGCTGCATACGTGTTTCTCATCAACTACTGAATCCAGGGAATATGAATTGCCGTAAACGGAAGGCCTGGAAGAACTCTTTTGTTAATTATGGAAATGCATGAGTCGACCCTTCATGTTTCGTAACCTCACTAGTCGAAGTGAAGAAAGAAATTGATGAATCACAATGAATTCCTCTGGAATAGCCTTCGTAATCACCTCAGAACAAAAGAAATTTTCCGCGGCTAAGCTGATGCTTCATTGGCGCCGTAATTTTCAAGAAAAAACATTCGAAAATTACGCAGAGGAAATAATTGCCGGGGCACGTAAAACAATAAAAAGGGAGTCTGGAATTCATTTACACGTAAACGATTTCCAAGAGCTATTAAAAGAGCACATTTCTTTGTAGGTGAATCAGAAAAATACAATTGTGTTGCAGGATAGAGGAGGGCATTGTTTTAACCTTTGGTTACCTATTCTGGAATGGAGTAATAAATGAAGAGTTGGCTCATAAACTAAAATCTATTAATGGGCTCTAATATGCGAGTTGGTCAACTTGCATGACAACATTCTAGAAATACCGATTTTTTATTCATATTTTGACAGAAGCTCAAGATACCCATTGGTCTTTGCTCAAATTAATACACAAAAATTGACTACTTCAAAGTACTGTCAAACCTAGGATTGCGAGCATAATTCGTTCCGGAAACTTGTTCGTAATCCGAAGCACTCGTACATCAAAGCGATTTCCCTATAATAAATAATGGAAAATCAGATGATCATTATTCGTTCCAAATCCTAAAAAATTTTCATATACATAATAATGGTAATTAGGGAAGTAATGATCACGTGACGATCGGTAGATAAAACACCGCATACATACTCTGTCGCTCGTATATCAAGTTAGAATTTACAAAACAATTTTGCTCGTATTGCAAAACACTCGCAATCCATGTTACTCTCATACCGAGTTTTCACTTTATGAGTGTTCTAACAGATATCGCTGGAATTAATTTGTTAATCCTGTTGCGGTTGGTTTATTTAGATTACCTGCTAAGCTGAGGAAACCAACAAGGAAAAGGGCGGAAAATTTGAATGCGTCTGTCTAAAAAAGATATCGTAAAGTTTTCCGTATAATGAGACCCGATAACAAAGTCTTGGAGCGCGGTGTTACCCTCCGCTTCAAAGCAGTGCGGTAGATTCTGTACGTTCTTATGAGTTTTTTATCATGGAGGTGCGCAGAAGTGCGGAATCTGTTTCCTCGACAGGGATACCTTCCGATGAATCTTATCTAAGATGTCGATACTGCCCACTTTAATCTTTATGATGAGCGAGGGCGTCTGAACTTATTCTTAGAATTTCTATCTTCAGTCTCGCCGCCGTGAGTATCCATGCACCCATCAAAGACGCGCTTTCAGTGCGATCTTAGATTGAAACTTTCATAACTTAAATTCAGTATGAATATAATTTACCTTTAAGCATCAATGTATATCTTATTAGATAAGTCATTGTTCCTGCTGCTATACCTTGACAGATGGATCACTTTTCGTTTGTCTTTGGTAAAGTATAGAGAAAATGGGAATTCGTTTACTTTTGTCTCAGATTTGTTAACGCTTAGGAAATACGAATGCCACTGAGCTGAGCCAGATGCTTAATAATAATAATATTTATTATTCATATTAATGATAAAAGTATCATCAATAGGAAAACTAGACTGAACCTTATGAAGGCACAGATCTGAAGGTGGCGAAAATTGTAAACGTATGTACTACAATATGAATGATTTTTTTTAATGTCCAGCATGTGATTCATCGTCATTGTTCGCATATCTTGGTAAATGGGATATTTGTCTTTTGGTATCGAATAGATAAGATATACTTTTCGGGCTTCCGGATAACCAAGTGCATAACACGTAAGACTTCGGTGACAGCGGACCTGGGTTCGATTCTCGGTGGGGGCCCACATGTGAAAAGACCTCAGCTGTCGAAGCGCATGTAACAATACTATATTACTATGATATTCCTTTAATTTACTTTTGACTCAGTTTTGTTTGCTACTGTTATTATGTGAAAGCCACTGAGGTATACTTAATGTGTATGTCCGTTTTTTAAGGATTACCCTAATGATGTCAAAGGACCGTCACACGAAGAAATGATCAATGAAATAAACTGCAAAAGTTTTCATGAAGATGTAAATATTTTTTCAAATGGGCGGCGATAGATCTTAGTCTTACGTAAATCGTGGAATGTATTAGTAGTAGCTGTAGTAATTTTAGAACTGCTTCGATAGCTAAGGTTCTTCCGCACGTCAGTCCCCACCGGGAATCGAACCCGGAACCGCTCTCATAGAAGGCGAACGCGTTATGGCTATCCGGAGGCTCTGGAATGAATTAGTTTTACCGGTTGGTTGTCTTCATATTCCCTCTATTCAGTCAAAAAATTAACCATCCGCTACCATCATCCGATAGGATTGCAGTATACAAATGAAAAATCTCGAACTATTACAGACATTGTCTGAGGGAACTATGAATACATTGAAGTTCGACTGTAATTTGAAGAATTGTAACCGTTGAATAAATAATAATAATAACAACAACATCCGATTATTCCGTCCAGATTGGATATATCTCGGGAAATAAGTAAATTTAATGCCGAATCATTCGGCTGAGGACTGATATTTTGCAGCTTTTCAGTGAGGATGTGTTTGCTTGGAAACGTCCACAAAAAAAATCCAAATAAAAATGGATGCTGTACATTTCTCTTTTTAAGTAAATGGGCGTGGCGGTTATATGGACATTACTTATGTTTGCTTTATGAGTCTGAACTTATAGGGACACGTATTTCGGATAGCGAAGATAATTTGTTCCTGAACCTCAGAGGTGGGGTATCACTAAGAATGTGTGTATACTTAAAATAGTTGAACGTTGGGTTCCGCCGAGCATTGAGTTTCAATAGAACTGTTGAAATCAATCAGTCAACGTCGCTGAATGACGTGACGTAAGTTGAAAATCCTTAGAAAAAAGAGATTAAATATAAGCGAAACTAAGGAAACGAGCAACTCGGGCGACCAATCCTTAAAAATCATAATTACGTCTCCATTGAGCCAATTTTTTATTTACAAAACCACTCTACCTTTGGCCAATTAAATTTCGAACACGAGCATCCATGTCCTATCCATAGGATATGGAAGAAAGGAATGTAAAAGTTCATGTTTTATCTTATCGTCATCATCATCATTATCTAATTTTTATATAATGCCTAACAATGGACCCAAGTCCCGAGTCGCTTATCTGAATTATTTTTTAAAGTTTTTGATTGTGTTCGAAAAAATTCTTAATCTTCTCCACGATCCACATTTATTTACGATGACGATCACCCTCAAAATTCCAATAGTTTTCAAAGCATATCAGTTTTTCTTTCATAATCGATTTTAATTTTTTGATTTCCTAATAAACAGCTTGAGAGGAGTAAGAAAAACCCTCGGTAAGCCGTCTTTCGGCAAGCGGAACTCGCGCTCAGAGACAAACGGGAAGTTCTGGATTACCGATTTATGGGAAGTCCAAACTTCGTGGAGACCCTCTGAGGATGGAGGCTTTGTCTCTGAAATGATCATTGGGCCTTCCCAGAAATCGGTAATCCGGAGCTTCTCGTTTGTCTCTGAGCACGGGTTCGGCTTGCCGAAAGACGGAAAGGCGGTGTTTTTAAACCTCTAACTATAGCTTGAGAGGTGTTTCGTTTTTTTTAATGGCTAGTGTTCCTTTTTAATTCCGTTAGATTATTTTAATAACTCTGTAATAAACCGTAGTTTTTAATAATTTATTGATTACAGTTTTTGTAGCTCCAATAATTCTGTAAATAATTATTTCAGTATTATATATACATAGCTGTGTAACGTGTTAATAAAGGTTTAAGTGCACAGGTCGTACACTAATATAATTGAAATCCACGCCATAATTTTGTTTACTTAATTCTGAAAGTTCAAGAAAAAAATCCATTTCCGGGGAAACTGGAATCATGAAACACCCGATGTAGCAAAAAATTAAATAAACTAGATTTTTCGGTCGGCAAGTATGATTTAAAGCATGATCTCATGTAAATTTTGCTTCTGTACCCTTTTCTTACGTATCTGCGTTTACGCTGATTAGGTGATCTGCAGTGCCAAAATTAATCAATTAGAAATCCTAGTTTGCCTCCCCTCAATTCTTTTCTTTGTTATCCAATAGCCCGAAGTATTCATTCAGCAACCCCTCTTTTAGGTTACTGAAAAACGAATACCAACAACGTTGTAACGATGAAATTAATATATAGGACGAAAGTTCAACAATAGCCTACCATTCGTTGTGACAGAATCTTTTATCTCGGCTTATGGGATTTTCAGGAAATTACACACTGTTGACACATACAGGGAATGGTATCACGATAACGGGTGAAGAGACGTCACACGTCACGCGGATCTCAAGGTAAAGTTTATTCTTTTTCGCGCGTTCAACAGCACTTCACCATTAATTTTAAATCACGCTTCCTTATCGAAACGGAATCTTCTTACGGATACATAACCCATCTAATCAACAAAAGGAAAAAAAGAGATAAAACGTTTCATTCATCTCTTGAATTTCATTGAGCTTTATCCCAGTCCATCGTACTTCATTTTGCGCGGCATTCTGGGATATTTTTCTTTCCGAGCGATTTTTTTGGAGAACTGAATATTAATGCATTCACTATTACAATTTTGATCTTCGTTGATGGCTAGATGCAACCAAAATGGCTTGTGAATGAAATAGTACACTGAGGGTTATGGACAATCTCTTCGCACTTAAATGGCATATAGCCAAATCGTCCTGTTTCCTGTACCCGACAGAGTGTAAAGTTTTTGCTCGAACTTTTATTCAGTACAGAGCTGTAGTCCCATGATTATAGGGATTGCAATCCCAGAAGAATTACTCCATTACGGTTTATTACTGGATTGCTATCCGGCGTATGGTTTTGATAAAATTTGATCTCGAGTAACGACAGTCTATGGTTTTCGACGCTTTCTGATTACATTTAAAAACTTCTTTCATAACTATTCATTTTATGAATTATATTTTTTGTTGAAAATATAATTGAATGACTTATTGTACTCTATTCTAATGATATTTAAATTAATTTATCTGCATATTTGACGTGGTGCATGGTTCTTGGATAACGAAGGTTTTGGTTAACGATGACAACTTTGGAACGGATTACCGTCGTTAACCAATGTAGTACCACTGTATTCTCGGTAAATAAAAAAAGATTCATTATTTATGAACATCAAGCACCATATGTATTTATGTATCAGTAATGTATACTGGATAATTATGTAACAATAGAGAAAAATATATATTTAATATGGTCTACCGAATAGCTAAGTGGGCTTCGCATCCACTTTTGGGTTAAGCGGTACCGGGTTCAATTCCCGGTTAGAACTCATATGTGTGAAAGTTGTAGAAGCGTTTTTAACAATAATACTATATTTAATATGGAGAAACCGAACTAAAAACGATACATGGAAGCAGAGCCGCGCCCTGCCTATCTGCTGCCCGGGTGCAAGCATAATTTGCCGCCCCGTAAAATTAAATACCAAAACCTTACATATTCTGATTTTCAGGTGAAAATTATTTTATAAGACAGAAAAAACAGCGTTCTGAGACTTCGTTTCCCAGTTTACGAGTAAATTGGTCGCAAAACATCAGTAACAAATTTTCATTCATATTATATATGTCGACATAGTAAATTGGCATTATGAGTTAATAGTTCACATTATTTTCGAGTATCATTATCTTCCCAATACGCATTTCTTAAAATGATATGTATGAAACCTATTTTTCGCAGTGAAATATGAACGTTTCTAAAAAATCGTATTACAACGTAGATAATCACATAATAAGGGAATGCAGGCTAATAAAAAATGCAGGAAAACATTTAACTAAAAATGTACATGGCGAGATTTCATAAAGGCAAATTATTGTACAATATCATCAAAAACATGTCCGTCACAACAGTTATCCGTACCTAATTCTTTTCTCTAAATGTTGCAAATCTTTAATTTTAAATCTTTTCTTGGTAAGTCCTATCTATAAAAATAACGGAAAATAACGTTGTTATAATAAAAGTAATAATAACAGTAATAATCATACTGTTGGGCTACAATTCTGTTGCCGCCCATTAGA
>KZ308725.1:184491-216302 GCA_000376725.2 Ladona fulva
ATATAATATTAATAATAATAAAACCTTAATAGGAGTAATGATAAGAATCCTCCGCGATTTAAATATGTATTGTGGTGTATTTTGGCATAGGTATCAATTAAAAGACTTATAAATTAACTCTTCAGCTTAATTAACTTCACCTGAAGTACGTCTCTTACGCCATCTGTCAGCAAAATGACAAAATATCAATCCTGAAAGTCCTGCATTCGTACCTTCTAATTCCCGGATTTTGAGAGTGGAATATTGGACGGAATACCGGGAGATTGCCACCTCTACATGAGTAACAAAAGATGACATCACAATGAAGAGAAGTTAGTCTTTTGTAAAGTAATAACTTTCCACCGATCGCGTAAGCCAGAGGTTCCCAACACTTTTGAAACTGATAACCTAATGTCATGTTTGTCCATAATGATACGATTCGAGTTATATTAGTTCGCATATGTTATCTTGCCTTTGTGTGTATTTATTATTATTATCATCATCATCATCCAGTTATTTCTCTATAAAATATACTCCATAGCTAGAATATTAATTTTGACAGAAATACGAAGAAACAAAAACTATTTCAGAAAGTGAACTAATTACCTGCATAAAAGCATCAAATCTACTGGATATGAAGTAAGAGCAAAGGCCGAAAATTTTCGCGAGTTAAATATCGAAGGGATAGTATCGCGAAAAGAATTCTCCTCGCCCGGAATGTTGATTGTAAACTCAAGAGAATTATCGTCCCTCTACATTTTGGCGGTCAACTAGACAACGAGAGGCCAAGGTTTCGAAAGCAGATTGGCCTCTTTTAAGAGGATCCCGCAGAATAAACAATGTGTCGCCGTAAGAATATAAATTGATATTTCACTCCCGCCCTTTTTATTGGCATTCGTTCCTCGCAAATCAGGCACGTCGTCATGTGTTAACACCGAGTGGCTGATTCTGGCGAGATATTTTTTCTTTCCACACTTCTCTTGGTTTCTCACTCTTAACATCGAGAAGCTGAGTACGATTTTTTAAAATCGTTATCATCGCAACAGAGCATAGGTGTTGTTTTTTAAATAATCGAATTCATTCGGGATATCCCCCCGAGGATAGCCGAGTTGGTAACGCAGCCGACTTCAGAAAGCGGTCCTGGGCTCGATTTCCGATGTGAGCCTGGGTGCGAAACGACTTCAGTTTTAATAATAATAATAATTATGACAACTTTATTAGGCGTATATTAGTCTTAGGAGACTACTTTTACAAATAACCTTTTATAAGTCACAGCCACAAACAACCATGCCCTAACCAGGATTTCGACCCGGGATCCCGGCGCTGCAAGGCTAACACCGTAACCATTACAACACCGAGGTCGGCGTAGTGGCGTTATTTGTTAATAGTTCTCAGTATTACGGTTTATATATTCTTTCTGTCAATGTTAATTTTTGTCGTGACTCAATGAATGTATTTATCTTCGTAAAGTACTATTTATGTTTAGACGTTGTTATGAATGCTGTAGATATTATAATGCCTACTATGTATAAATCATTTGCATTATATATCACTATCATGCCGGATTTATATATATTCAATTGCTTTTGCTTTTTATTAATTTCATTGCAAACGCATTTTAATGTAGTACGCACTTCACTATGACTGTTGCTGTTCTATGTTCATATGCGTATCGACTGTTTATTTATATTTTTTGTCATGTTCTTTCACATCTTTCAGCTATTACTATCGGAAGAGTTTTTGCATCCCCCTTTGTAGCAGGTGTTTTCCTGTAATGTGTGAATCTTCTCTGATGATATCTGAAGGTTTTTCAGACAAACATGTTTCCTTATTTTTCCCAAACCATCGGCGATATGTAGAGGCAAATTTTAGCCTCAATCCCACTCAATTAAAGACGTTATGATTATTATTATTATGACAAATATCATCTGCAGATTTGCAAGTCGTCGGACGCATCCGAGATTAATCGTGTATTGCTAAGCACTGAAATGATTTAAATTTGCCCTTATGTGGAATAGATAGATAATCTTGATTTTCATTTACCGAGTTTTACGTTCCCATTCCCAACAGCAAAAGTCACGAATATTACGAATTGTAAGGTCATCAAGACAAAATTTTAGGAGTGAAAAGAAAGCAGTTATCCCACTTATACGGTTCCACGAAGATGACGTTACTTCAAGTCATATTTATTTATACACGCAACGCCCCCTTGAAAACGTCCCTCAGAAACGCAGCTCGAGAGTTTCTAACCAGCAAAATTCCTAAGATGTTCAAGTGAAGGAAAGCAAAAAACATCCACCGCAGCCTCTAGGTATGTCCATCATATATTCGGCTTCAGAGGGAATGAATACAATACATTTATCCGCATCTTTGCATCACCGTCAGTTGAAATGGGTGACTACGTCATCGAAGTCAATGGAAGTGTTTCTCGCTCGAAACATAGCGAGGAAAAATTCGAGGTGAAGCATTTGCACACTTACGAAACTCTGATTGAATATCTCTGACAGAAAAGTTTGTTTTTCCTAGAATCATTTCTTTTCTCTCATTAACTGCTCGAAAATTGGTGATTGACATTTTCCCCGGTCTATTTATCTTAGCCCACCTCCCCAGAAGTAGCAGAACTGAGGTCCTGGGTTCGGTTCCCAATCTAGGTACAGATTTTGTGCTACTTTGCTGTTATTATTCTCATCGTAATTAGCCTTTGACCCCTATAGATGGGATTTTGACACTTAAAATATGAAGATAACTCCGTAATATTTTGCACGTGATTTCTTACTTCAGCCTTTGTCAGCGCCTATTAGGAAAGTATTAAATGGCCTGAAAGTTCAATGAAAGGTGGATACTATTGACAAATGCATTCGCTCCGGAAGACTGATGTCGCAAAAATACTAAAAATGATGGATTTGAACGCTGCAAGCGGTACTGGGTTCGTTTCCCAGTTGGTGCCCACGTGCAAGATGACCTCTGCTATCAAAGCACTTTCAACCATATTACTACTAATGAATTTGAATGATTCCAACGAATGTGTCCAGTTTTAGATGATTACGTTTCGTTTTTATCGTCTTAATTTAATGGTAAACATTTTTCTTCGATTAAATCCTTCAGATTTATCTGTAGATATGTATTTGTTTTCCGTCTGTAGATTTCCACATATGGAATAGGGCACACCTTAACATGCAATGTTTTCCTTATCCCTTTCCTTCTCTACTGCAGATTCTTTCCTCCTAAGTTTCAGGGTGCTTCAATTTAATAAGTTTTCTCGACTTATGTTATCAAAGTCGTACGCTTTTCTTATTGCATACACTGTAATCTTTTATTGAATTCGAAGCGCATATGTGTTGAATGTATTTTTACGAACGAAGGAGCATAACTGAAAAAGATTTAATCGTTAGAAATATATATCCTTATAATATCCATAGTATAGTAGCAACATTATTTTTTAATTAAAAACGTTGGTGACTAATATTTTTTCATTGTCGAAGGACGTTTAGAGCGGTATTTGCTGAGAAGTAAAACACACCATAGTTTTAATTTTGGTTTTCTTAAACTTGCCTGTCCCGATTTCTAATGAAATGTCTTGAGTGTCCCCCGAGAGAATAATCCAGAATGCCCCGGACCTGAGTAAAACATTTTGAAAGCCTTAGTTTTGACGGAGACCAGAGGTATTTATTTCCCGATATTTATTCCAAGTGATTCCTTAAAATCTATATAAGATTCAGAGTAGATGTGAGCCTGTGAAGTTCATGGACATCGGCGCGCCCAAAAAGAAATTTCGAAAGGAAGGACTTTTCGAGGACCTCAGGATCATCATGACCGGAAGCAAGGCCAAGGACAGAATCCATCTTAGGATATCCCCGCCACGAAATAGTGCGTTGTCACGACGCGTGCCTTCGGTCGACGTCAGCGCGCGCAACTTTCATCGCCGTGCACGTTTACCAAGCTGCAGCCGCCATTTCGTGCATTTCGGAAGAACATCGCTCAGTGACAAAGACTCCCCAAACAATAGACCTTTGTCAGTCGTTAGCTCTTCATTCACCCTTCCATCTAACCCTCGAATTTCTTGCTTAACTCGAAGGTTTTGTTCCTCTTTCGGGGTTTGGATTCAGGCCTTAAGGCCTGATGTAGCACTTCTGCGATAAGTGATTAAGTAAGAGAAAGAAATTAAAAAGAAAGTTGCTTAGAAACCGAAGGGCTGGGAAGCAAATAAGATCGCCAACCTCTGCAAGAAACAGCGATTCCACAGAGCCGATGTTTCGTTCCGCACCGAATGGCCCCGCTACCAGACCTAATTAGGTTACGTGTGTTAGGTCGAAGGCAGGTGTTAATGACCGTGAGGTGGCCTGGAGCTTCCTTTGCTTTAATAACAACTATAGGATTCATGTGCGAATGATTCACCTGCTCGAGAAAGTGAATAAGCATTGACACAATAGATATAAAGGAAGGAGGCAGGTAAATAAATATTCAATCAGAGGAGATGGTATTTTCACCTTAGAGGTATGATGAAATGACGTATGGCGAGAAGGAAGATGAGAAACTGTGGGTGTTAATGTTTTCGGGAACCCTACATGAATAAAAACATTAGACTCGACCTGTCAACGAGAAATTCTCGTAAGAATGTATTTCATTGCGAGAGGACGTACTGAATTTAATAGAATAGAGGAGAATGCTACTCTCTTATCTGTTTCTCCTCTAACGATCTCAGGTTTAAAGAGTTCACTGCGGCTTCCTATATGCCCGTGTTTCTTCCATCAAGCGGGTAACGCACCGGTGCGTTGATTCTTCCTTCCTCTTCTCATAGCTGCTATGCTTTTAGGCCTAGAGGTAGATAATCCAATTGCACTTAATGTACGGTAATTATTCGGGGCTGTGATTATTCAATTGGAATCTCGCCACGGACCACTTTATGTCTGCGGGGAGACAATCATCAAATTCATCCAGAATGTTTTTATCTCTCCTCTCAATGTATTAAAAATCCCCTTGTGTAAAACCCTTGAAGATGTTTCAATTCAGAGACATAACTCGGGTGCATTAGTCTACTTAGGTCAATTCGTTGAAATGACTTTGAGTCTTTGCGGTTACGAATTGCTTTTTCCCGTTTATAATAATAATATTTATAAGGATTTAATTAGGGCGAGATCGAGACTATAAAGTCTCTTCTAACATATAACCATTCTATCCAACTTTTAAGTCACAAACAGTACGCATTATGATTACATATTGTCATGAGCCGACTCGCTCGTTGCTTTCATTTTCAGATTCGCCTTCGCATCACGTAACGGAAAATGAGTTAGGCGAAGCATTACAGTTCTGGATAGGAATGCGTAATACAACTGGAGGCGAAATGCGTCAAGTAAAAGCCGGCTTCGTAAAATCATATTCGTGAAAATAGGCAACGTAGCAAGACGAAAGAACTGCGTTTCGCTGCGATCTGCCGTCGCTATAAGTAAGGGTTAAGAGCCAGGAGGAAGCGGACAGGGGAAGAGAGGGCTATTGAAGCAAGGAGTGAAGGAAATTAAAAGATAAGTTGGACGGGAATGGGGCAACGGATCTCGGAATGGAAGAGGAAAGGATAGCCGAGGGGAGAGCGATTTGAGGGAAAGGAGTGGGCGGGCTGGGACATCGAAAAGCAGTCGAAAGCAGCGACATCTAGTTCCCGAGCCCCTCAACTTATTCCTCCGTGGTACACCGTGAGGGTGACGTCGAGGGAGTCGCAGATCCTCGGTGAGTCCATTTAACAATCGTAGTGCACCGGAAGAGGTGGTAGAGGAAGGAAGAGGTGTTGAGTAAGGTGCGTAAGACTGGTTGTGAAAGCGGTGCGATAACGCAGTGGGAAACAAAGGCTGAGGATTCCGAACGGAGAACGGCGATTTAAACATGCCGGTGAGAAAGATAGGAGATGGGCTTAAATCAGGAAATGAAGAGGAGTGGGGATTGTTGCGGGAGTGTCTTGAGTGAATAATCGAAGAGTGGTGAGGATAATACTCGGGTTGGATGATCAGCATTGCGAGATTACCTTCCTGGTATCGCGCGATGGATGTTTCAAGTCGCCCGAACCCGCGGAAACAATGCGGTAACTAGAGGATTAGAACCCACTTCTCACCTCGAGGCTACTAGCATCGGAAACGCTACGCTATGTAGAATTGAGGAATGACGTATGCAGTTAGTTCGAGGTTGAAAATAAGTAAATAGAGAGATTTAGCAAGTTGAATTCCCCTCTCCGGAAGGATTGAAAGCGCCTCCGTAACCAATAAGGTCCTGAGCTCTGCTCAACTCAAGGACATCAATGTTTGTGTTGAATTGTGTGGAACCTACCTTTAGTTTCGCACACACGAAGTGACCTGAGGGTCAAACGTATCATTATGCAATTGAGAAGGTCGGAGAGAGAATATATATGCAATTTCTGGAAGAGCTAAAAGCTATATTCAGTGGCTGCTATGTAGAATATTGTGAAGAATTCCTTAACCTCATTTTCTCCTCGGCACACAGCCGTACAAACATTCCCGGAGAACAAAACCATTTTTCTGTTAGTTTCAGCTCGGATGCACTAGCGTAGAATGCAAATGTTTGAAGAGACTTGAAATTATTCGTTAAAAGTTACATCGCTCGTTTGTTTGAGAAGAGAGCATGCGACATTTCAGACTTGTGCAACTGCCGGTAAACAAGCGGAAATGCTATAATCTTCCAATTTTGAAGAACAGCGGATGAGAAGCTCTGGTTGCTCGGCTGTGGCTAAAAATTGGAGAAGTTTTGACGTTGGGCTTTGGGGAAGCAAGGAGAGACGGCTACTAATCTCCAGTTTAACGACCTATCAATTTAGGCTCCGTTGGGGGCGAGAATTTGAAACCGACCCGCCACTTGCATCAAAACAGTGAGTTGGTTTTGAGAGTAATCTAAGAAAGTTTACTTTTCTCGAGACGAGATTAAACTAGTTTTGGTTTATATGGAGTTTGAACATTTTTAATTATAGATATGACGATAGGCTAATAATTTCAACGAATAGTATATGTAATTATTCGGAATTATTTTAGGTAAAATCAGGAGTTAAGCGTGAATTTAGTGCCGAGTCTACAGTTGTAACTAGAAAGACTTGTAAAGTGAATAAGGGAGCGGTGTTGTCATCACGGAGATTTTTAGCGTTTCTTAATAGATTTGTTTGTTCCATGTCTCACGTACTGCGGGACCTTCAAATATTTTCCTGCGTTCTTGATGACTTTCAATGTAGTGGATTTAACAGAAATGAACCAAATACATCATTGAATCGGAGGTTTGAGACCAGGAAGCGTAATAACAGATGTAACGGAGACAGGGATTACGGAGAAATATGACCGCGGATCGTAGGTCAATTGA
Organism: Ladona fulva; assembly: GCA_000376725.2. NCBI lineage: Eukaryota > Metazoa > Arthropoda > Insecta > Odonata > Libellulidae > Ladona > Ladona fulva. Next base: position 191,818 of record KZ308725.1, read on the forward strand.
AGATACGAAGAAAAGTATAGGAGGAAGATAAGAAAGACGCTTCTCAAATTGAAGCATGCCGATGGAGTTCGCTGCCGCTGAAGTGCAGCGGGTTTTCTTTAGTTTTATCATAGGATAGACTTAAGAAGAACAACGAGCAAGTAACTTCTGATGAATTTCTTTTATTGATAAAATAAGCTAACTTTCAGTAATTGTCTTTACCTTTTAAAAACAGTTTCTGAACTGAGAGCAATGAAAGAGGATCATAGTAACTAAGAAACACTCATTTTTATCGGATGAGTGGGTAAAGTTGGCGATATTACGAGTAGATTTATGTGATAATTTTTTTATCGAATTGGAAAAGATCAGTTATGCACTTCTACTACATCAACTAAATTAACTTTAGTCGTAAATTTTGCGCATTTCCATTACGTTATGTATATTTATTGCAAACCGAGGTTTTCAAGTCTTCGCTTCTCAATTTTCTGTTGGTAAAGAAGTATTTTTTACCCTTCATTCGGTTTCTTATGGACATAAACTATTACATACTTTCCCTATAAAGCTAATAATTCTTTTAGCGACAAACGTCTAAAACGTTCGTAGGACTATCGAAGTTTATTTGCGAATCCCATAATTAACTTTATTAAAAATCCCATAGCGGTGACCACTTAATTATTTTTACTCATTAATGGATTAAAAATGGAAGAAGCTATTTTCTCTTCGTCCCAATAACGTGAACATCCTGTCGAACACTCTATGGCATACCGAGGTATTTGCGTGGGTTAGACCGAACATATATAGTTCTCTATTTTTACTTTGTAGCATTATCGTAAAACTGAGGTTATGGGATTCCTTGCGATGTATTTGAGAGTATAGGTCCGTCCGATCGCAGCGTTTGCGGATTCATTGGTTCCCTGAATATTCGATATTTTATCCGATTTTAAACGTTGGATTTTGCGTCCTTGGGATAGTTATGAGATTTAGGACTGCAAAACTATGTATTCTCTTATTCGTCACAATTTCATTCTTGTATTCGAGAATTCTCTTGAGGACTTATACAATACGCACGTATATTGCAGTCATACTTTAGGAAAATCCCGAAAACCTGTTTTGATATGTACCTACTTATATTAATTTTATACTAAGAATAAGAACCCTCTATCACATATCCCTGACGTTTTGGCTCCGCTTTTCTACCTGTACATTCAGTCATATCTGTAGATCCAGATTTTTATCGAGCTTTTATTGGGAGATGTAATTTTTAAAATTTCATTATCTAAGGTGACATCTTGAGTTGAATTAAAGGATTCTATAACAGTCACTCTCAAACTTGCTTCTCAGTCCCTTTTAATCACTACATTATTGTATAATATGGAATCATAGCTTTTATTTATGTATATTTTATGTGTAACTGTCGCTCGCCATGCGACTGAAGTGAATTTTTTTATCCCATATTTTTATCATGCATCGTGTGAATCGGGTGTGAGAATTTGTCCCGTTTCTAACTTGTGATTTGGTTGCGCCTGAAAGAACATTTCCTCCCATAAAATGCAATGAAATTAAAAAATGTCAATGTTTTCGTTCATTAATTTTTGTGCGTTAATGATACAATTATGAGGCCTCCGGATAGCCATGTGGGTAACATGTTGGACTTCGATGAAAGCGACTCCGGGTTCGATTCCCGGTGGGGGCCCACGTTCGAAATGACCTTAGCTGTCGAAGCACTTCTAAAAAATTATTTCTTCTACGACGTTAATTAGGAATCATACTCCAACATAATGCAAATTTAAGGGGCTAACCTTCTCTGAGAGTATACTGCTTGATCAGTAGAAGAAATAAAACAAATTGTGAGTATTCTATCCTTCGACAAGGCGTCCTGTCAGTTTTTAGTCGGAGATTTAAATGATAATCGCCGGGATCTTTTCGTCGCGACAACGCAAGCTTATTTTTGAGGGCGCAAAAATACATTTCCGTTGAAATCTCAAGGCCAATTTTTCTCGGTTGCAAAACTTTCTTTCCTTTCATTTCCAGCTGAGCATCTGTAGAATACAAATGCCCAGCTCATTTGTGTGTGAGAGCGTAGCTCCGTTGAATGTAACTTTATTAGCGAGACGTGAACTTACGGAAAAGATGACGGTGAAATGTCTCAAAGCTTTGTATGGAGAGCATGTTTCGAGAGCGATGTGAAAGAGACGAGAACATACAGTAAGAAAATGGGGACCGAGATTGCTGTTGCATGATGTCGCAAGAAAAGACTACAAAAATGGAAGGGAAATTTTTTAAATGGAGTGCTATTTTACGGAGGGAAAAGTTGGATGTTTGTAAAAGGCAATGCTGTAAAATGCGAAAACATCGCTTCATTCCGCTTTAGAATTTTTATTTTTCCTCCGCTACTCCTCTACTCTCTTATTTCTCAGCTTACATATACCCAACATTGCACATCGTTTCCAACAAGTTACGTTTTCTCAGTTACCCCAGCATTTTCATCCGTCAATGCTCTCATTGTCACCGTCGAGCCTCACCATCTATACGTGCATTTCCTATACATGTCGAAACCTAAATTTCGTTCCATCTCATTGTCCACTGTCTCTTGCTAAAAACAAGAAAGAGAACTTTCAATAAGATGAGGACAATGTCTAAAGAGACAATGGCGAACCGATGCTCGGGTAGAAACCAGCGAAAATCTTCCAAGAAACAAAAGACTGCTTCCGTTATGTGCTACACTATCTCGAAATGTAGATATCGCAATCTCAGAACTCTAATAAGGTTACTACTGCTTCAAAAATAAAGAATTGGAAGCTGATTCGAAATGAAATCTTGACAGAATAAACGCATAATCTAAGTAACTCTGCGCTCCTCTATGAAACTTTGAAATTTTTTGCTACCCAGAAGATTCCGTGTTTTCGTAATTAGGAATCATATTCCAACAAAATGCAAATTAATGCAATAATGTAGTTTTCTATGTATTTGCCCTTTAACAGCCCTGCAGAAGAAATCAGTTCTTGCTCGTTGCAGTTTTTTCCGCGTTAGCTCAAGTTTCTTTGATATCATGTACATACATACGTGAGCAAAATTTCTCGCTAGATCTTCATACGTACGATGTTTCAATCATACTTGGTTCTCACACGTCAATTCTGCTCGTATGTAGACATTCTGAATGAACATGACATGATATTAAAACAACTGATTCAATAACTTTTCAGATATTATTTTCCTATTCGTAGAAAAAAGAATTGACAAAATATTGCGAATTTCAGTTTGTTACGAACGAACTAATAGAGATAATTATTCAGATATGAATTTTTTATGAACCTATGTTTATAGCAAATATCATAATCGATGGTATACATCGATATATAACATCTATGGGGGTTATACATCATCCATTCTAAGAAAACCCATTCTGTACTGAAGTCGAAAAATTTTTATTAGTTTCATCGCTGGAAATTTTTAATCTTTCTATATTTTTCATAGAAGTCGGGATGAGTCAATTCGTCGAAATCGGCAATGTCCGTAATTAACTGCCGTCTCAATTTTTAGGCTATATTTACTCTTTCCAAATTAAGTTAGTATGATGAAAACCAGGCTCATAATGTAAGAAAAAGATGATTGGAACACGGCTGTATATGAATTAGAGGTTTAAAAACTCTCCGTAAGCTGTCTTTCGGCAAGCGAAACTCGCGCTCAGAGACAAAAGGGAAGCTCCGGATTACCGATTTCTGCTTCCCAGAAATCGGTAATCCGGAGCTTCCCTTTTGTCTCTGAGCGCGAGTTCCGCTTGCCGAAAGACGGCTTACGGAGTGTTTTTAAACCTCTAATTCAGGCTCATAATCTATAGCATCTTGAAACCATATGGGTTTGCAAGCTGCGGCATTTTGAATCGAAGTTTCTGGGTGGAGCATTGTTTCCCCAGGCTCAGAATTTCAGATCTATTCCTTGGGGCCGCAATCAGGTGCGCAGCAACGAATTACGCATATTTCACTTCATCGGTACTACAGCTGGTTTAATTTGCTGAATCCAATTTTCGTTTTTTTTTGTTGAACAAAATGTAATATTGATCGAAGTATTTCAATCCTTCGTGACCCGTAGGACTCAAAAAGTCTACTCTTTAGTACATTCCCCTTCGTAAACTGCGGTAATACGTAAACATATGAATCCCTTAGTTCATATCTATTTTTGGAAAAATAAGTCCAAAAAATTACCTCTCTAGAAGGACATAAATCTTTCAGGTATTCATTCCGGTGTATGTTCCGTATGCTTTGACCCCAAGAAGAAATCGTAATAATTATGCATTTATTAAATTACTATCTTGATTAACCTGTTACCAATGCATCAACACTTATCAGATTTTCTGGACAATCTTGCAGATCTGCTGGTTGCAAAGCCCTTACGGTGAGTTACGCTATTAACAGTGAATAGCTTAGAATTTCGGGTTCTTAAAATATTTGCTCAGTTTTGTAGGACGAGCGAACCATTTTTCAACGTCACTTGGAGGCGATAACCGAATGTTTGGCAATTTCGCACCCCACTCATAACCTCACCTTCTCCTTGCAGAGAAATCAACCGGAAAATTCACTGCAAAATTATCAATAAGATGCGAGTGCGTTTTAGTCTAACCGCAGCATGACATTGGCATTATTTAATATTATTTCATGCTCGTTTTTCAACTTGAGATAGTTATTTCAGTTGGAAACCACTCAAATTTGGGAAGAATTAAAGGAAATAAGGACATTTCATAAAATATATTGCAAAATGAATTATTTTTTATCTTATTTTAAGAATTTAAAATTGCTTCTCTGGATAAAAGGGAAAGCCGCTATTCAGTACAATCCGTCGTATAACTCTGAAATAACTCGTGTACCGGAATTCACCAAGCCTTCGAAATTGTTGCTCCTACTCTTACCTTCAAGATCTCTATTCCTTCCAAACCGATACTGAAAACAATAATTAACTATAATTAATTATCATTATTATTACAGTCTGTTCCACTTAATGGGCCAACGTATTACCGGGGTAGCCCTTTTATTTGGGCAAAATCTCAAGGAAAGGAAGTCAAAATATTAAAGTATTACATAATTTAATTGCTTAATTGGGGCAGCATTCCGCAAAATGCTGTTTCTTTATTAGAATAGTCGGTCGGAGCGAAGAAAAAGTTCGCAAACGTTATGTGGTTTTAGTTAGGCCTCATCTTGAGTATGCATGTAGTTTGTTTGACCCTGCCGATAAGTGTTGTTTTCGGGACTTTGACAAGTTGCACTGAAAGGCGACACCTTTTGTGAAGAATTGCTACGATAAATCAGTGAGCGTTGCACAGATGCTTCAGGACGCTAGATGGGAATCTTTGGAAGTTAGAAGATTTAAACCAAGGTTAAATGTACTAAATAAGTGCTAAGAAAGCACGTTCACAGATGATTTTGCGATGTAATGCGTCCTCCTTGTTACATAGGCTGTTCTGATACCGCGAGAAAGATAAGGGAAATAAACGCTGGAACGAATTGATTCAAGAAGTCATTTCTTCCACGAACGATGCGCGAAAATAATCGATTAAATAATAGAATAATTGTGCATGTATCCCCTGCCACACTCCCAGAGGCGACTTTTAAGGTACTTAGATATAGACATAAACTATAAGCGAGTAACCTTATTTGTAACCTTTAATTGGAGTAGCGTCTGCTTTACAGTCTGCCGTTGCCATTGCTCTTTCCATAGTTTTAAAGATATGTAACCCTTGCTAGGATTCTGAAAAATGATTTTTCACTGGAAATAGCTTTGCTGAATGACGTTAAAAGCTATTCATTCAATACAAGCCTTCGTGTAACTTGCTGAGATAACTGGTGTTCCGGGATTCACTGTAGCGCGTCTCTTGCGACAAATAAATCAATTGTGAGGAATGGGCATCGCAGGAAGGACGAACAGAGTAATCTGCAAGAAAACGATGGAAAGGACCCAGAAGTTGAATAAGCTGTATATCAGTGGTGTTCTATGGCTAAAGGACTAGGCATGAATATCAGTCTTCCGTTGTCAAAGTCGGAGAAGATCGCTAAATACTGAACCAAAACTATCGTAAACGAGCTGATAGTTGGTTGTCTAGATGGAAAACTTGATACAATATAATGTAGTAGTAGTATTTAAAAGTGCTTCGACAGCTAAGGTCATTTCGCACGTGAGCCAAATATCAAATTTAAAAAGGTGCATGGTGAAAAGGACAGTGCAGATGGTACCAGCGCTGAACTGTTGGAAAATAACTATTTTCCCACTTTTTCAAAGAATTTCTGTGCAGATGATATTTAACACGCTGATGAAACCGGCTTTTTTTATCGTGCTACATCACATGCTCCCGTGTTTTAAGTACGTTGCACTTTCTGAATATGAAATACCAACGGCTTACGCTTGCTTGCGCAAATATGTCAGATTTTGGCGAACAAAAGCTACTAATTGTGGGAAATAGAATTATGCTTTTAAAGGCTAAGAGTGGAAGATTTCACCAGTGGATTATCATGCAAATAAAAATTGTGACTTCCGATTTTTTCGGAATTGGCGAACGAGTTGGCATAGTATTAAAACTTCAGAAAAGTAAAAATGTATTGCTTCATGATTATTTTGAGGCACATCCTCATTTAGATAATCTAAAAATTATAAAGCAAGAATTTCTTCCTTCAAATATCTTTACTGCAAATATTGGGTTAAATAAATAGTAATCACTCGATAAGCCTTTGATGAAAACCTATCAACGAGCTCCTCAACTTCTAGCAAGTTAATTGCAAAAATTTCCCTTGTGCAAGCATGAGTTCATCGCTGATAGTTGGCGAGCTGTTAAAACCAGCACCATTCGGAACTGTTACCTATTTCTAGCTTAAAACCTTCGCAGATACCCGAAAATTTTAGCGCTGAAGAAAATCAAAATAAGTTCCTATTGCAAAGAATTTTTACGGCAAATGACAATTAATCACGTAACGATGAAAATGAAGACTGCGAGAAGATACAGCTGTTGAAAGTATCAAATCGAAAAATCGACAATTTGTAGGAGAAAAGTCCTGTACCTGTGACTACCCAGGAGGCAGAAAAGTTAGTCGGGCTACAGCGTGATTTCATGCAGGAAAGGCAACGAAGGAAGACGTCCGCGGTAAAAATTTTGTGCTGATTTGAATGGAGTATAAAATCACAAAAACGAAGGAAAGACAACTCCTGACGCATTGTTATATAATATAATTACATGAAACTGCGTGCATAGATAGTAAAAATTTTACATCACAACTTATTGTTATTTCTTCTTAGCATTTTATCTTATTTTCCTGTATTTTATATTTCTCTTCAATAGTTTAGTAAGATGTCGAAAGAAAGTTATTTACCATCAAAACTCGATTTTTTGGGGTACAGGTTGATTTGGTCAAATTATCCTAGCCCCAATGTGTGCCAATTGAGCGGAATTGACTGTATTTTACTCTTACGAGTAGAGGCAAGTTTAGGCCAAAATGGCTATCTTCCATTTAGCCTATTTGACCTTAGTGATACTCGTTACTAATCGTCATTCTTTTGGATGTCCTCTTTTCTAGTGCAAATAATATCCGAATGTTACTTGGATGATTAATTTCCAAGTTCTAGTTTGAGGTACATTTCGCTGAGAGTTTTTGTTAATTTTTCCGACGAGTTTGTTGACTCATGGATGGAGAAAATGAGAAAAATTGTATCAAGGACAGCCATTATAAGACTATCTATTCGATGAAACATTCAGGCGCTGAAAACGAGACAGCCAGACCATCTGAAACTGCAGTTTCAGGTAGAACTCGAAACCGAGCAGATATATCAACCGCGATCGACCTATCGAATACAGATTACCTTAATTCGACCGTGAATCGTAAAAAGAATACCTTTAGACTTTATATTTTTAAGTTATTCGGATACATGGCATGGAAATTAAGTTGAAAAATTACAGTTTAGACTCTGGACAATTTTTTAACGGAAAAGCCAAAATTTATTTGATTAATTACTTTGCCTTTGAAGTCTCCAATTTTTTTTATTTTAGTCGAACTTAGTCGATACTATTTGAGATTCAATTGGCCAAACTTGCCACAGTGGAGAATGAGAGCTTTATCAATTGAGTTTGTCTTCATTCCTGATTTTCATTTATTTCAATCCATGAATATGAGGCGATTTACAGTCTGTATCTTTTTAATGACACATGTTTTCGTTTACAAATATTTGAAATGACTTCTTGTTCAATTTCTTGGTTATTTGTCTTAATCGTCGTTTACTCTTTCCTTCGGTTAATGTCCAAAAAGCATCTCTACTTAATGTAATTGCGTCAGATATATGCGTGATGAAGGTGTGTTTTCTACTTATTCGATCGAGCATTTGCTGAAAATCAGAAATGATTTTGGTTAGGCTTCATCTGGAATATGCGACAAGTATATGGGATTCGGCGGATGAACCGTGTACACACGAACTCAAGAAAGTGCAGCGCAAAGCCTTGGATAAAAAGTGAAGCTCCAGAGTAAATAACTGTGAATTCTAATCAATATGATCTAGCCTAGCTTCGTGGAACACCAATTAATAAATGAAATACGTTTTAGAATAAAGAAACTTCGTACTTTTCCACAGGGACTTATTTTCGCGACCAGTTTCGTAAGCGTACTTACATCTTCAGGGTCAAAAAAATCATTTTCATAGCATATATATAGAATAGTGGGAGGGTTGAGGGGATGAATGAGGAGGAGGAAGGTGTCAGGAGTATAATTTGGCAGGTTGGGGGGTAGGGGTGAGGGATTCAGGAAATACGTTTTGTTAAAAAATACAATAAGAAAGTAAGCTTTACGAAAATGCTCTTAGACGCAGGATGGGAATCTTTGAAAGAAAGGAGATTAGAGGATAGGCTGAGTTTGCTTGATAATTCAGTGAAAGTACATTTGCGGAAGACGTAAACGGTATTATGCGACCCCCGTATTACTTTGCCGATCAGACAATGAGCATTAAATAAGAGAAATATGTGCGAGGGCAAGTCGCTTTATGGGGTCATTCTTTCCGCGAACGTTACGCTACAACAATAAGCTAAATTGGTAGCTCGAATGCTCGGTGTTTATACTCCCTGTCACGTACAGAAAGATGGCTTGCAGGGTGTTAAAGTAAACGTAGATTTGTCTACAAAAAAACCTTAAGTTACCATACTTCAGTATGATGAATTTTGTGGACATCTAGAATGTAGATATAACATAATAATAATGGCGTAAAATACTTAAAGTCTAAATAGACCGCACTAACAATTAAACTTTTAAAGACCAACAAAAACAACCTAATCAGGATTCGAACCTGGTACCTCGGCGTTGCTTGGCTAGCACGTTACATAATGGTTATTGAAGTAATGGAATGTGGATTCTGTGAAGCTCTAACTTCGACATTCAAATATTTACATGGAAACGCTAATCAAGTGAATAAGTTAAAGGTATTTCATTCATATTTAACTCGAATATTCACCCAATTTGATAGCATGCAAAAGATTCAAATCGATTCATAATTATCGATAAGTATGGGGACAATTTTCAACTCCATTAACTTATTCGAATGTCCAGAATGTATATGGTATTCGCTGAATATTTGATGTAGCGTATTCATCGATGATAACGTTATTTTTTCGTCAAGAGTCGTTGAACTTTGTCAGCATTGGGGTATAGCAGGGTCGGCGAAGCTATGGTACGTGTGCCAAGTGGTACGCGAGAGAATTTCTTTTGTTCGCGGAACTCTGACGACAAACTTTGTGATGTATTCTTCACGTAAAAAGTTAAGCTCCAGGGTGCAATCTAATTAATATGGTCGAGCCTAACTTCGTGGAACGCCAGTTAATAAATGAAAACTGGACCTCGCATTTTCCTCAATATTTTTAGTAGACGACCGGTGAAAGTTCAGGTGAAGATAGTAACAAGACCCAAACCGTTCGTTTATTAAACATTTTCTGAAAATACGGAGTCCTGTTATCATTTACTAAATGTGAACTCTTCATTAGTAATATTTCATTTATTGATATTCATTTAGTGATATTTCATATCAATTACTACACCCTAATTCCATCGTTGACGTAATAAAATATATAGTATCTCTATTTCACTCTATGGTTTAAAGACGGATTGACACGCAAGTCCCTTATATTTATCAAATAGGGCACCCTTTACTCAAAAGGCCCGCTATCTCTGCCGAAAATTATCATTACTTGGGGAAGATTTTACCAAAAATAGTTTATCAAAACCATTACGATTACCATCTCTTACTAGCGGTTTAACTTAAAACCCTTGTTTCTTCTGTAAAGGGCCTGAATGGGACGTTATTGAAAATGATCAATCAAGTTACAATAGATGGAGCCACTAGCGGAGAAAATTTTCGTTAATGAGGTGTAAATGAAGACGTGCATCATGATGTACGGCTTAATTGAAAGAAACAGAAAACACGAATCCGTACCATATTGCCTTAGTCACCCAGATTTTTGTGATATTTACTAACCGATGACGGTGCTTCCAGGAAAAGTGCTTAATTTAATGAATGCCGAGCGAATTTTTTTTAACGAATCTTAAATTTATTCGCGAACTTGAAGAACAAAATTTTGTCTCCCGGTAAATTTAAAAGTTTTTACATTCTTCTCTTTTTTATAAAACTTTCTGAGTACCGTCTCTGTACTATAATATATATTTCACTAATTATACCTTCATAGTCATTTATTTTGTTTTGGTTATTTACCTTTAATTTATTTACCGATGATTGCTGTTTTCTTTAATTTGCATGGTATGTCTAAATCCTTGTTTGTGAGTAAGGTCTTCTTCTGTAAGATATTGGAAGGAAATTAAATTCCTTGCATAATCATTTGGTGCTTCGTGTTTTCTTTTACGGAAGATTGATTTAACTCTCGTAAATATTTACTCATAATATCAGTAGGCTTAGCTGGTTATTCACACTCCTTTTTCCTTCAGGGGGACGTTTTACACAATTTAGTTCATCTGTCACCTTTCTTTAAATACCTAAAGACACCATTTGAATAAAATGCATGCCAAGTAAAACGTCAACCAATAAGGAAACCTCGATTCATTTCCGGATTTTCCTCCGTCCCTCACTTCATATTCTCTCTTCCCTAGATACTACTAAAATGACCTTAAAATAGTTTTTGAAATAATTTTGTCCAAGCATTACATCGAACCGGAACAGAGCCAAAATCTGAAACAGATGAAAACGTTATTTTTGCCGTAGTGGAAACCGAATCCGACCCGAAGAAGTGTAATTCCAAACCAAAACCGTTATTTATTACGCTCTGGTTCCTGAAAATATCAGTTTACTCAACTTTAGCTGTAGGAAGGCCCACTAAGCGTGCGCAATTGCGAATTGCAGACAATTACTATATTCTATCCTTAATGTTGGTGAAATATAAATTTAAAAAGAACTAACAAGACAAACTTTCAGATAAATGTAATGTAACAATGTTCGGAGCGAAGAAAACCGGTTCGAACCGGTTCGACTGCTGTAGGAGCGACACCGGAACTGAACCGATATTTGGTTCAAGCAATAGATGGAGGAGTAAGCTAAAAACTGACGTAAATTGGTGATAATACAAATATCTAGTACCATCAAAAATGAAATAAATTCTCAGTTCTTCGTTTCATCCCTCATAGCAATGCTTCTCAACCGGTGTGCTGTGTGTAAGCTTTAGCTGTGGCGCGTTAATACGAGAGTCCTTAAATGTTCGCTTAACTTCCGCTCTTAAATCCGCAAAGAAATTGTTTTTTTGCGGGAATAAGTCGCGGATGTAAAAAATTTTGTACTCAACACTTCCTGATTTCCACTCTCTCAAATTTGAATTTAGTCTTCAATCAGACCGCGGCACGCAGTGATCTAGCGTGCCGCGAACTTCCAGGTAGTACGTAAGTGCGCCGCGGAAAACGAAAGGTTTGGAAGCGCTGGCTTGCGGGACTTAAAGCGTCCAAGTATGGGAAGCAGATAGCGTCCAAGTTTTGGGCTTGCAGTAATAATTTTGCCCGTTATTGTTAGTAATAATAATAAAGTTTTCAGTTGGGATACTTCGAGGTTCTCTCTTGCATTTAAACCTCACAACATCCTTGCCAAAACCAGCATTTTACGCAGGACTAGCATATTCATTCATACGCGGGGAATCGAACCGTGACATTTTTTGTTCCGGCTTACGCTGCGGTTCAATGAAAAACTCATTTTCGATTCATTTCCGTTATCACTCCTTATCCGACTTCCAGCGTCGAACCGGTTTTTCCGCTCCGACCATCATATCCTTGGAAAAGTTTTTTTTTATCTGTGTGGCTTTTTCAGTTAAGTTAAATTAATTAAAAATATAACTTGTGAAATAAAAGAAATATTTATCAAGAAAAGAAGTGAGATAATGTCGAGCCATCGTTTCATTCGGCTCCTTGTCGCTGTTACATGTATTTAGTATAGCTTCGTCGTTTTACACCAAATTAAAATGGTGTAAGAGAAGTATGAGACAATTTTTTTTCTTTACCGTTACCTACCGTTATCATTGAATGCCTAAAATCGGAATGGTATGACTCAGGATTAATTTCGGTTTCGGCTCATGTTTGAGAATTTTAATTTTCGATTCGGGTTTTCACTCCCCAAAAAATAACTGTCTTTTCGGATTTATGCCTTGCTTCTTCGCCACGGATGCCAGTTATCGCAATTAGTTATATCGTTGAACATAATATTCTTTTTCCGAAAAGGAAATAAGAATTCTCACGCACGCTCAATATTGTGCTCTATCGTAAAGAATCTAAACGATGTGATGTTTGAATGTCCATCCTGGCTAGCGAAGTTTCTGTGATATTGACGAAAATATTAGTTCCGGACTATCGCGGGGCATAAACCAACTTATGGCAGCATATTCAGCGCGTCTCTCGTTGCGGGTGGAGTTTTTTTCGGTCTCCCTAGATTCTCGGGCCGATGAACAAACAAGGGAGATAAGGATGAGGAAGAAGGGACAGCGCGTGGGGAGTGGCGTTGAAGGTGAGTGGGGAGGGAAGCGCAGATAAGAAATGAGTGGAGGAGTGCACCACAGCAGTTTCTATTCCGCATGGTCTGTTCGGCACACGAGTGTAAAGCACGCTTCCAATCGGTCGCGGGGACGAGACTCGCTCCAGTCTAATCGACCGGCAATCGAGAAGCGCTTTCCGAAAGAATTTCCGTAGGCCATCGAGATTTCGGTGCTTGAACACAGCCCCAAATTCAGATCCTTCTAACATGTGTTCCCGTGCGTAGGCGGCGTTCTCTTGTGCTCCAATCGTGGATCGATTTCTCCTACGTTGAATTTCCTGCAGGGAAGCGATGGTGGAGAGGAGGAAGGACGCCGAGGATGGATCGACGGTGCCGAAGAGCGGGGCTAAGGTATCGGAGAATTCCCTCGGTGACTTCAGAGCGACCATCAAGTGGCCGGACTTAATAGTGCAAGTTCTCATACACGTCGGGTGTCTTTACGGATTCTACCTCATATTCACCTCGGCCAAGTTCTTCACAACTGTGTGGGGTAAGTGGAGATTTCTTATTTGTCGCCTCGGAGAACGAGTTCCGTTACACGTGAACACTTTCACCGGCGAGGCTCGGAAGAAGACCTGTCCAACGGTATTACAAAGGAGATCCTCGCCCTATGACGTAAGGCTCCACAAGTGCTGTTTACGTCGTTTGTGAATAGCAGGGAGGCGGAAACTGCGCGGCGCGGCTTATTCGAACGCTCCGAGAGTTTAAATCTCCCGGTAGCTGTTCGTATTTTCCGTTAATCTACTCGGGGCTTGCTTGTCAAATTACAGAATTGCGATCACCTGTGTTAATAGGGTGGGAGTGTCCAAGCTTGTACCATAAGTGGGAGGGTACAAGCGGGACAGTCAGGCGTTAGCTCCGTAGAAGTGTCCGCGAGCCGATGATGAAATACCTTTCGCCTTTTTAAATAGCGATGATTCATCGCTACTCTTTCGTCCAATTTATTCGTTTATTTTTGTGTACAATAAGGCTTACTTTTTAAGGTAAATTCCGAACCAATGTTTGCTTTTTCCGCGACATTTAAATCAGGGTAAATTTTATTACTTAAGCTTCAAATAAAGAATTAGCTACTGGGCCGCACGGAATTGATTAAAGGACCGCATGTGGCCCGTGGGTTGCACATCATTCTATTGATGCATTATTTGGCTTTCCATGCTATTCTTAAGGAGGATCAAAAATTGCTGCCCATCCCTCGGCTATGAGCGAAAATCGAAAGGAATATTTTGGTGCTCATCGGTTCGAACGAGGAATGATTAGACTCAAAGTGTGAAAATTGAAAGAAAACTCATATACGCCTTGATGTACATCGGAAATGGCTCAAATATGTCACTTACTAGCCATGGACTTTCGATAAGAAAGAATAAAGAATCTTGGAAGATATTTGAAGTTTGAGAATCTGATAATTTATGCAATGCTTCAATAACAAAAGTCAGTTTTTGCGGTAAAGTTATAGAGGCGTATATGTATTAACTAAGTATCTGATAACCACGCAGGAAATGAAGAAATCGTACTGTACTCATAAATTGATGACCGTGTAATTATATAGTAATTATTAACCTTTATAAATCACTTCCTGGGAATTTTATTGGATTAAGTCAGGTATTGGAAGCGTTCATTTTGTCTCTTTAAGATTTAATAATTACAATAGTATCCTTTTCTCAACGTAGCAACGACTTCGGGAGTTTGCAGATTAGGACTGCTAATACTTGAACCTAATGTTATGAAATAAAGGTAGTGTCGTATAGGGTGTAGGTAGTGTAAGGGCGGCACTAAACTTCTTCCGCCTATTATTACCCCGATTTTAACCTCCAGTATTCATCTTGACAGGCCAAGTCGACCTGTAGCCTACCAGAAAAATGCCGACAGGTACATACATTGCCGTAACTGAGAATTGAACCAAAGCCCTCTGCGTAGTAGACGAGCGTCGAAACCGCTATGCCGCCGAGAATATTCTTAAAGACTTAAATCTATGCATTCTTATCAATATCTACTTCTTCAAAAGTATGATTCGCTTCTGTGGTTTCGCCGTCTGTCAGCGTTGCTATCTCTTTTCTGTGGGTCATTTTTCCTATCTCGAAGAAAAAGAAAACTGAAATTCTTTCTGAATTATGAGGATATCTCGGAGTTATCTTCGAATAAATATTGTGTTAACTACTGACGTATTCCTTCATGGATCTGGGAGTGCGTGTTAAGAAGGGAAATTAAATAACTTCATGCAAAATTCAGTTTAGGATACAGTATTTAAGGTTGCATCTCTTGAAAATACGGTGGAAATTTAAACCTCTACCTCCAATTTTTTGGGCTGAAACAACAGAAAATTGTAGTTTCCACCCTTTAAAATGCGGACATTTTCGGCGCAGAGGTTTTCGTAGAATATCAGCGGTATTTGTTTAATAAGAAATTTAAAAAAATCTCATAATCCCCGTTTCTTTAATTTCTACAACTCTAGAGCGTTGCATCTCAGTATTTTGTATTGATCACACGTTTTATGCAAATAAGGTGTTCGAAGCTAAGGAATGATAAAAAAATGAATCATGGGAATTCTTAACCAGTTATGTTCTCTACAGTGAGTTGAGTTTTAGTGACTAGTTTTAGAAATATAAAAACATACTGCATTTACCCGAGTAATATTCGATCTCAGAAGTCGACCGCCTAATTTGCGGCAAGAAAATCCAAACTTTTTCACCTACCCTCAATGAGAGTCAAATCTGAGTGAAGTAGATTTTTATTTGCATTTACACAGCCTATTGTAGCAATTATCTAAGAATTCACCAACACTTTCTGGCAGCAATGCTAAATATTGATGAGGGCAAATCGGACATGGTAATGATTCGTCAATTAGAGTTTTTTATCAGGGCGTGCGTTTTGATGTTTACGTAAATAAGAATTAAATCTTCGTATTAACCTTCTGTTATGATTTACTCTTAAATTAGGGTTAAGTTGATAAAAATTTCGACCCAAATTAGACATGAATTTCCTAAGTTCAGCCTCAAAAATTGCCTGAAAAACCCGAAGATTAATTTAGTATTTACGGCAATAGTTGATTGACATTATAGTGATCAACAATATATTACAGGTGTGCTCCAGTCGTGGAGTTGAATAGTTTCATACATACACCTGCTCATTGATGATATTTCGTTCGAATCTTAAGAACTACCTGCATAAAAAACTTCCGTGTTGCTTCCTTCAGATATTTGTCGTATTTCTTGTTTTTTTCCTTGTTCCCTTTCATTTAATGTCTAAAACGTGAAGTTTGCACAGCCCTCCTATCTTTACTCTATCTCTTATTCCTACTCACGGTATTCTGCGAATGTTCTTGCGAAATTCTCGTTGTCGACAATTGGAAGTAACTCAGTGGGATCTTAGGTAATGTAAAATATCTTCCAAATGCCGCTGCTGCCTTTGTAAATAAATAAATTAATTCCGCTGCTAAACATACATTCTCTGCTAATAATACCTTTTAATTTTAACCTTAATACTGGTTCCTTGTTCGTTGACTGAAACAAATGGTTAATGAGTACTTTATGATGTAGATACCCAACCAAGATACTTAAGCACTTAACCGACGTGATATTAACGGTATATCACGTAACATTATAAATGAAATGAGCCGCTATCTTATTTGCCCCATTTTTGAAATCATGCAGCTATCCAAGCTTCGATCTTTATGGCACAGTGAAAATTAAAGTTTGGGAACTCTCTCATAGTTATTAAGTTGATCTAAGGTTAGGATTCACTTCCGTTCTGTCATTTCCCCTCAATTAATAGGTTTCTTTTTGAAAAAATGTTAGCATCCTAGAAATACCATATCTGACTGTAATATTGGTAAAATGGTAGAATTCTGTCTTATCTACGTTTCTGTAAATCCCTTAAATGCTTCAACCTGTGAATACGTTTTGGTTTACAAGATTTTCGCTTCCTGATTTAGCTTTACCCTTTTGAATTCTGTGAAACATCTCGACTTTGGTATCTACGTATCTATTTTTCGTAATCTTAGACGAAGAAAAAACTGCTTTGAAGGCTTTATAGTATTGACTAGTAGCTTTTTTCACCTGAAGAACAGTCAATCTCCATGCCCTCGTGGCCGGATTTGAAAGTGAAATAGGAAACAATGAAACTATTTGTGCTGACACAGTTGAATTCATTTCTTAGTAAGTTCTTAGTTAAATTTAATCAGCTCTAGCTTTCATTTCCTCTCTCCCAAGCCTTTCGTCTGTATGTAAGTTACCACTAAGTAAAATACTCTAATTGGAAATGAATAAACGTTCTGGAGTGGAAATTCTTCCTCCTCTCTGTAGAGATTATTAGAGGAACTTAAAATAGTGCTACGAATTATAGAGATAGAAATGATAAATACGTCAGTATTATTATTATTGTTATTATTATAAGAGGGAACTTCCCATTAGAACTGAGGTATTCGTCACCAGTTCTTGTTTCCTTTCAATTAATGTCTAAAACGTGAGATTCGCACGACACGTTACCCTATCTCTTATATCTACTAACGGTATCCTGCGATTGATCTCGCGAAATGCTCACTATCGATTGGAAGGAACTCCATGGGATCTTAGGCAATGTAAAATATCCTCCAAATGGTGGTTATTATCAATATGAGTACTCCTGGTTTCAGAAGGCGATTCCCCTTGATTCCTACTTTTCTCGGTGTCGGGGAACAGTAAAACGTAAGATATATATACTTAAGTTGACAAGAATTCCCTCTTATCCGAAATCCGAAGTCGTGATAGTGAAATTCATAACCTTAATGTTTCAAAATGACCACCAAGGTTCCTTTTCTTCTCCCACCGTGCCATTCGCCGATAGGCTGCTCTCTGGATATTAATGTGAGGAACAATTTTCCAAAACTATCTCTGAGTTAATATCCGTTTTTTATGCTTAGCTTCCGTACAAAGAGCAAAAACTCAGCCCTCCTCCAAAGTGCAATTGCTCAAATACCCAACACCACATTGCTTGCTTATCGCTGCTTCTGCCATTATTAATCTCGTGGAAGAAATTGCGAGGAGGAATCGGAATTTCTTTAGCCAATGATTTCCATATAATTTGTGTTCATCGGATTCGCATTCTCCCTGTGATGAAATAACGAAACATTATACTTGGGTCAAGTTAGAGGTCTACACGGGCCAAAATAACTTGTACGGGCCCGTTCACTGGTGTAACCGAGCCCGGTGAGGCCCGGTTAGTCGCATCGTATTTTAGACCCAAAGCTCTGTACGAGCGTATTAGCATACGTTAGCTTTTCTTCTTCTTCTTTTTCCACCTTTCTTCCTAGGCTTGTACCTGTTTCCTTCAGTACATTTCCCTCACATCCACGTTATCTTTCCCTTGGCCGACCCACACTTCTTTTCCCCCTTGGAGTATTGTCTTTTGCCACTCTCACTATCCTCTGTTCATTCATTCTGTCTATGAGTTAATTCTATTCCACCTTCCTTCGACGAACCTTCTGATTAATATCTTCCACGCCACATTCTCTTATTATCGACTCACTCCTATCTCTGTTGAATAATGTTCTGTCGGCGATCCTCTGCAAAATTTTCATCTCCGTGGTTTCAAACAACCTTCTGGTTTTTTAAGTATCTGGTCTTGTCTCTCCTACATATGTTAAAATTGGTCTCCCTACGGCCATGTATATTCTTCCCTTCGTTTCTTTCCTTATGTGCTTGTTTCGCCAGGGTTGACATTAAGGTAGCCAGCAATTCTGTTTGCTTTTGTCACTTGCTCTCCTACTTCCTTCTGATTATCCCCAGAGTTATAAATCTCAATTCCCAGATATTTAAAGGCCATTTCTTGCTGAATGACTCTCCCATCCATCTCCAGTTTGCAGCGGAGAGGTGCAGTCATACATTTGGTTTTTTCGGGGGATATATATTTGTTTGCTGTTGTACTAAATATGTGCAGGAGTATTTGTAAACCATCCTCACGATCTGCCAAGAGCACTGCAAATAACATAACAATAACGTCAGCATAACAAATAATTTTAAGGATTAAGGAAAGGTTTGAGTACTTTGCAGGATAAAGTATTGCGGCTAATCCCAAGGGAATAACAAGTGTAAAAAAAAGCGACATAACTGGGACACGAACCCAGGTCTCCCACTTTCCGGGCAGGTATTCTAACCACTGAACTACCATGCCGCGTCTATTCCACACTGACACACGGCGGCAGTTCGTGACACTAAGTGGAGGCTGTTCGCCTTGCTCACAAAGCATTCCCTTATCAGTGTGGAAGAGACGCGGCATGGTAGTTCAGTGGTTAGAATACCTGCGCGGAAAGTGGGAGACCAGGGAAATAATTTTTATTTCTTGATTTTCCATTCAATAGCCTCTTCCATTTTTAACCTTTTTAATGATCTCACCCATAACTATATTGAATAAACGTTAGCTTTTAAAGTGTTAAAATAATTTTTCGTCTATTGGTTTGTTTTATTAATTAAATCAATCCCCCATTTATCTAAGATAATTCGATTCAAAACATCCTTAGAAAAGTAATATAATGAACTTAACAAATACATAATGAGAAAGCGAAAGGTTTTATGAGTCTGAATGGTAAAGAGTAAGTTATGAATACCCGAGTTTTATTTCCAGCCCGAGTCATGAAGCTACATAAAATTATAATAATACGCAATCAAATCAAACAAAAACGAACAAATAAATGAGGTGTCACCAAGAATATCTCACATACGGATGCTTAAACTGAAGAATGCGTTACAGGGGAATTCACATTCATTTCGTGAAGAGAGGGCAAAAGGAGTAAAACTGTTTTTGAGACATGAAAGCCCCGATGAAGATTGATGTTTAGAATGTAGTGTAATCCATATATAATGTAATAATATAGTGTAATCCATGTTTGCTATGGTATCCGAACACGGATCCGAAGATTAACTCTGTTGTCCGGCAGTGCCCGGCTCGATACCCGAGGGTCAGACTCGCGCCCGTGATGACCTCCAGGCTAACAACAAGCTTTTATTCGAAATAATCCCCTTTGCTCAAATAAGATTCTTCAAATACCCTTCCTAAATGCCGTATGATGTTTGTAAATTTCCGCAATCGAGCGACTGTACGCGTCTCTAATGTCTATAAATCGTACCTACTTTTTAAATTTTACTATAGCACCTGACACTTTATATTTTAAAAGTGTCATTCGTTTCTCAATTCTAGAGTACAAATTTCGATGAATTCTTACGTAATAAATTTATCTCGAAATTCATGTCTGTTTATGGATTCCACGTTAACTGATGATTCATGCGGGCGTTTTTTCTCTCCCGCTTTCTTCATCGTTGGTGTAAACAAAGATATCGACTAAGTAATATGGAACAGGAAAGAAAGTCCGTTAGGTAGGAAATAAAAAATTGTGTCATTTTGTCCCAACGACTGAGAATCGGGCTCCCGAATAGCCAAGTGGACAACGCGTTCGACTTCGGTGGGTCTACCGTCTAGTCTAGTCTACCTACTGGTGGGTGACCCCGGTGGGGGTCTACGTCCAAAATGACCTCAGCTGTCGAAGAACTTTCAATAATACAACTACTACGACTGAAATTCGGTCCCGAATTTCGTTTGAGGCTTCCTCTAACTCCTTAGCTTATACGAGTTCTCATGGAGAAGACGAGGCCAAGCAGCTCCGTATTGAAATCATTCATAAATCCCGTTTTACGACAAAATTCTTATTTAGATCATAAAGGATTTTGTGTTTTGTCTGTGTTCCTAGAAAACTGGTTCTCGAAAAAAATTCCAAGTACAGTAATACACCGACTTACGCAAACTCGGAGTTACGCGGTTCCTGATTTTCCCGTTTCGTCTCTCACATACGGCAATTGCAAGCTTCACAGAAACTCTCGCCTCAATTAAAAATAAATCACAATTATAAGGAAATATAGGCTCTAGCTAAAAAAGCTTTATAGCTTGGAACGAAAAATTCTTTCCTTGCTTCGGAGAAGCCCCGCGATGAAAAAAAGACGTGATGTCGTCAAACGGGTATTTTAGATTTTAGGAAGCCATCCGCATCGAGTTTTTCGCAACTCGTTTATTATATTTTTAATTTCGCGTGAATATGTATTAGAAACTACAGTTTTATTAAATATATTTCTTCCGGTACTTTTTTAGTCCTTGGCTCCAGTTAAACAAAATTCATTGTGTTTAAATGCGATGTTGTATCCTGACTTAGGTGAAATGTACGCCATTATTCGCTTGTCCCACCTATCGTGTAACATCGGGGCATCGCTGTATAAAACTACGATAGAAATTTTACCGATGGAACATTCTCCTACCCTGAAAAGTTGTCATATTTTCCCACACTGACCTCTATTTCACACGTCGACGACGTCATCCTTCCCGTCGTCGCCTACGTTATTCGTCGTTACGTAATCGCCTCAAGTTCAGAGCGATCTTGAACTTCATTCTCTCTGTCGCTTTCTGAACTCAAATCACATCCGAATCATGGACAAGAAATTCCTTCGAAATTACTTCGGCAAAATGTTCAATCCTTTTCCTATTCGTTGAAGCCGTGGTGGTGAAGAAGGGCTTGAAGTGAAAACTTAATTTTATACTCAAAATCCTGATTCATACAATACATATACTATAAGATGTAAAAAAAATCTATTAGTATACAATTTGTTAACTACGCTTCGTTCTGCTAAAGCTAAAAGAATATTCGTTTTACCTCTGGAAGATTCCTGCAAGATTTTCCAGGAATTCTGGAAGATTTTCACTGGAAAATTATGTTCCTCATAACTCTGCTTTACGAGCACATACTTAAGCTAAATTACCGTAACAGTGATACTTTTAGTCCATGGAAAATCGTAAATGTTTAATTGAAGTTCAGGCACGTTTTCTATAACTGTAAGTAGATTTACTACAAATTATTCATAGCAAAATGTACCAATTTAGCGCAGGTTCTACAAATATAAATTCTTCCAGGAGAAATATGTGCAAGTACTTCAAACAAATGTCAGGCGTATAGTTATAGAAGAAATGAAGACTAATGACGGACATAATTTTTCGCCTGACAGCGTTGAGGGGAAAAAGGAAACCTGAAGTACCTACCCGCTGCCGGAACTTTGGTCCCGCGGACCAAAATTCCGGGTGCCGTACCTACCATACCTTTTCTAAGAAATTGTATAGGGGTGCAAATAAATCTTAAGCCATTTATTAGAATCCAACCTGCATAATGATTGAACGATCTGAAATAGTCTAATATACACGTTAAGTATGAAATACTTGCATAAGAGTTCTAGTGCTCGATATGTTCGTGTAATCTTTCTCCAGATTTCTTTGGCTGGAAGAAAATATTTTATTTCTCTGTCGATAAACCAAACACCTGATAAACAAAAAGAATCAGATTATGCGGTACCAAATGCCATATTGTACAAAGTCAAACGTGTCAAAAGGTTTGACTTTTCTTCCAAATCATTGATATCGATAACCTTTTACTTGTATAAAAATGGACGATGATGAATGTTTCATTGGAAACTTACTCATCAGAAATCCCTTAAGAAAAAATTGATAGACAACAACAACATGATTGTGGGTGAATTTCTCACCCCAAATCATGTTCTTCTATCCAAAGAAAATTAATGAAAATTTTATTGCCTGTGGATCCGTTTTCGGCAGTTTTAAAGGAAAGCTTTTAAAGAGAGAATGAATCATCTGTAGAATCACCGTAATCAAGAATTTCTTCGTATCAATGACAGATTATAATTTCGTTAAAAATGTATTGTCTCTTAACAAAAATTGAGAAATAAAACAATCGTGAAAAAGATGAGGATTTTCGGAGATGGCTGGAAAAATGATGACTTAAAGTTTTGAGAAAGGAAATGGAATTTAACGGGAAATGAATTTTTAACGAGGACTTGAAGAAGAGATTATTCATTGTTTGAAATTTCAGGTTTCAATTCCGTTTCTTAGTTATTAGTCCGACAAAAAATTGAGGCTACCATATTTTACATAAGCCTATTGCTTTTCAGAACTCAAAGAGCACAATATCGCAGTTGGCCGAAGTAGGAATGCACGCCCTGCTAACAGAATAATGTATTTCTTTCCCGGCCATTTTTCCTCTCTTTGTCCGCATTATAATCTTATCCCTGGCACCGTACGGCGAGCATATCCGTTATCTTTAGTCAAAAATCGATCAAGTACATACGTTTCGAAGCAGCCACCAGTCAAGTTTCATAACAAGCAAATCATTAAAGATTTGTTGAATGTTCGTATTAAAATATTTGGATAAAAATAAGGTTATTGTTCCTAATAAAAAAGTGGGCAGTAACGATAGTTATGATCTTATTTGTTCAATAATGTATTATTTGATTACTACTTCCATTATTCACTTGTATTGTCTATTTCCAATATACACGTCTCTATTTGTTACGAAAACTTTTCGTTTAAATCTTGCCACTGCTCCAATTATTTCATTTTTAACTTTCTAGTAGTAGTAATTTTAAAAGTGTTTCGACAGCGAAGGTCATTCAGCTCGTAGGCCCCACCGGGAATCGAACCCGTGACCGCTTTCACCGAAGTCGAACGCGTTACCAATATTGATACCCGGAGGAGCCCATAGAACTTTCTTCTCTGTATAATAAATGAAGATGTATTTTTGAAACTCTTGATTTATCATTTCATTTGGATCAAAATTATAATTGCAAGCGAAAACAGCAATTTCGCATTCATACGCTTCTTGTATGTACTTTCCTGAATGAGGACTTTTCTTCTTGTTAGTGTAGAGTAAAACAGATAGTTTTCTCGAGAAAATAAAGAATAACGTTTAGAATCGTAATAAAATGTCAGAAAACTGATTATTTTGATACAGTGAGAGAGACATTTTTCAAAGACGAAATATTTTGCACCCCTTTTTCTCGTGCATATTTTTCCCATTACATATAAATCATTTTTCATTAGTCTATTGTTACAGAATAGATAAAAATTTATCAGAATATGTAATATGATAAAATTTACTTTTGTCTCAGTCTTGTTTATGGCTTTGATAATATAACAGCTATTGAAGTATGAGTTCTGTCATGTAATGGTATTCATTAGATTTCTCTAATGGTTTGAAATGCAATAGAAAGTGTTTAACTTATGGTCATCGTGAAGCACTTATTTGGACCATTTCCTCAAACAGCATTATGACTCTGAGGAAATCAAGGGAAAAGTTCTCTCTCTTCATCTTGCCTAGTAAGACTCATTCCCTCTCCAAAGCCTTTGGTAGTAAGTGGTGAAGAGGTTGAACATCCAACCAGCTTGAGCTGAAGACTTTACAGATTATTTTATGATTCCTCCTTAAGAAGCAGTGAAAAATTATTCTGATGTTCTTATAAATATACTTAAAATTGAAATATTTAGGACAATAACTATACGTTGTTGAAGAAATGTTTGTGGCAAATGGTGGGGATGTTGAAGATTCAATCAGCCTTCAGGCTGATGATTATACCATCAGACAGACATTAATTATTGATGGTTAGCAATGCAGAAAATATGTTAAT
>KZ308725.1:240610-291935 GCA_000376725.2 Ladona fulva
CCAATGTAAGTGATTGGAATTTTTTTAAAATCACAGATTAGAACTTAGATATAAAATTAAGTTTGACCCATAATTTTCCACTACATCCTTTTCAGATTTTAGTTTTTGATTCGCCCAATTTCCATGGCCATTCTTTCTGTAAGTGTGTTGATTTAAATATTACATCAAAATGGCTTGTTAGACTGAGTTGTGAAGCACAGAATATGCAGAGTAACTTTTTGTGAAGCTCTTTGTATTTCTAATGCTTTTACATGCTTTTCAGTTAAACTTTCATTGTAATTCTTTTATTAATTCTCTCAGTAAGTTGTCATTTGTCTTTGAAGTGAAGATCATGCTTTCTTTAGAATGCTATTGGAATTTCATGAATTGTTTTCAAAATGTGTATAACCTTAAATTGTTAAGTTATTCATTAATCATGCGATGTTCCATAAGAAATACTCAGAGTTGACATGTATCGTTTTTGGATGTTGGCATTCCATTCTGTTTCTTCCTTACCCCCAGGGGTAGCCGACATCGACACTTGGCAGATCGGGATCATGTTTATTCCCAACAGTAAGTAAGGCTGGATGATAAATCAGGGAGGAAAGAGTAATGTAAAGTCTGAAATTCAACATGTATGATGTTTTCATTCATCGTGGAATGCTTTTATTATTTATCTTGATCTGATTTGATAGAGAAAACTGTTGGATTGCAAACATGAGAAGTGAAAATTTGCTTGTCCTCCTGTAATGTGAGACAAGATGGAAAATTATGTTGAATCACTGTGGTACTCTAGTTGCACACTGATGTATTTGGAACATTATACTTTTCTTTGCATGTACCCTAAGTCCTCCCTAGATTGAGAGAACTTAATTATAAGCTATTTTATGTATTTAATTTGCTATTGCATTATGTTTCATAAAAAGTATTGTACATATATCATCTATATATATCTATATATACAAAGGGAATTTCTGTTTCTGATCTCTCTGGGTTCCTTCCTTTCATAGTATTGGCATTTAACTCTGGAGTAAGTGGATAGTTTTGGTATCCATAAAAGCCATTCTGGATTTTGTGGTTCTGGCTGGTATTCTTTTATTGTGTGAGTGAGAACTTAAAGGATCTAATAGGAACACTAATGCTTTTAATAGAAGTGGTGGTGGTATGCATTATACTATAGAGTCGATGTAATATTTGTTGCAACAAATTCATAATAATAGCTGGTTTTCTATTACCATGTTTTTGTTCAAGTAATTCATGTTAATTAATTATTTGGGAATGCAGGTTCCTTGTGGCAAATATTTGATCTTCTTAATTGCTCTCATTCAAGCACATGTGGTATTTTTTCAGTCTGTGTGACTAAGTTTAGTGTATTGTTAGCATTCTGTTCAAGTCAGTTGTAATGTCTATGTACTGTATCTACTTATCAAAGGAAACAATTTATTCAAACAATTTCTTGTTTATGAATGCACTTGGGTAAAAGTCACGCTAGTCTAAATGTATTATTTACATATTTCTCTTCATATCAATCTCTTTTTCATGAAGCACTGTTCAGTGCTACTTAACTTCTGAGTTGTATTGCACATCTTTTGGTTGATTTTCTTTTGTATTTATTGGCTCTTGAAAATAAAATTATGGTACCTTTTCAGAGCAACTTTGCCAGTAGGAGAATCTTCTAGTCCAACTAGTCATGATAGGGAATGCGGTGTTCACCATGGAATGAACTGCTTAAGTCATATCTCAGGTAAGTTAATATAATTAATTTTTCCAATTGCATTACTGTGCATGCTGGAAGATAATGCATACCTACTCTACGAGGGTTGTATGATAAGTACCTGTGTTAGGCAAGAAAACGCATTTTTTTAACTTCTTTTAAATTTATTTCTCAATATAGTCTCCTTTCAACTCAATACATTTAGTCCAGCGATATTCTAACTTTTCCAAGCCATCCTAAAAATATGTTTTGTCGAACTCTGCAAAATAGGTCTCTGTTGTAGCGATGACTTCCTTGTTTGGTGTGAATCGCTTTCCCCCAAGCCATTTTCTCATGTTTGCAAACAAAAAGAAATCGCATGGGGCCAAATTTGGAGAATAGGGTGGATGAGGTAGCAATTCGTACTGTAATTTGACCAGTTTTGCCATGGAAATTGCAGATGAGTGAGCTGGTGCATTGTCATGATGGAAGAGCACTTTTTTCTTCGCCAAATGAGGCCGTTTTTTCCTCAATTCAGCATCAAATCGGTCCAGTAAATCAGCATAGTACTGCCACATGTTTGTCCTTCCCCTCTCCAAATAGTCAGTGAAGATGATGCCTCGCAAATCCCAAAAAACAGTGGCCATGACTTTTCCGGCTGATGGAACCATTTTCATCTTCTTAGGAGCAGGTTCACCAAGTGGAATCCCCTGTTTTGACTGTTCTTTCATTTCTGGCGTGCAGTAATGGATCCATGTTTCATCAACAGTCACAAAACGCTGTAGAAACTCTTTCAAACAGTGCTCCAAAGTAGTCATGCGATTCCGTTTTTGCTCCACTGTGAGCAAACGTGGCACCTATCTTGCTGATAGCTTTGAAGTTGAATTACTGATCTATATTGCTCTTTCTCCATGGTTGCAAGCAAACACAAACTTGACTAATTTTAACAGCTATCAAAACAAAACTACTCGATTAATCTGTCTGAAATTTTGAGTCTTATATCTAAAGATGGCATTAGATTATGGCATACACATTTTGTGTCAGTGGTGCCATCAGTCGCTAAACGTGGGTACTTATCATACAGCCCTTGTACCAGTGAGGTTGCAGAACCATTAGGCCATCCTTTTAAACAGCCATGGTCTGAGTACCCACTATTGCATATGTGGCATATGCCATGATTTTTGATCTGCCTAATTAGCATTAATTGTCCATTTCCTTGAAGCACAGGCAATTCTCAATTCATGTTTCTCTGAACAGGGTGTTGTGAATGACTCCCTTTTGCACAGGATATTTATCAAAAAATTTACGTGGGACCATTTAAATTCTTTTTGCTCTCTTATACCTATGATGATGATGAAAACTTTGTTGGCAGAAATCAGAAGAGAGAGAAAAATCAGTTTTTGAATCTTTCAAGACAGAGACCCTAAAACAATCACTGCCCCTGCTAAGTCAGTGTATTTGGTCACTTTATCTATGTATTTTTTCGTTTAACACCAGTTTGCTACTCTGACCCAATATCTGACAGTAGCAGTTGCTTGCTAATCTTTAGCGATGCCACATAAAATAACATTAATTTTATCAATACATATGGTTTGCCTTTTCTTGAATTAAGTAAATTTACTTCAGAAAGGACTTCAGATTGCAGAAAAATTCTTAGTGATAGTTGGAATATGATGGAAAATTTTTTTCTTCAAACAAAAACTCGCACTTTAAAAGTTAAATAATTTTAAATTTGTGCTGATTATCAGTCATGAAGATGATTTTTAAAATTTATGTGACAAATTTTGGCAGCATGGCATTGTCCCTTTTTTCCATGAAAGATAATCCTAAGCTGATCCCCTGCTAAAAGCTTGGGTTCTTATTAGTTAGGTACCACCATGTGTTAGGGCCAATAGTGTCTTGTCCTTGGAACTATAAATTTATCTGTAATGTCTATAGTCTTTGGATTGGTGGCTTTGTGACCATATACCATGTACAATTTTCACAATTCTATCATTAGAAAACGACTAGGCCTGGATCACACTTATTTTAACCAATTGTTTTTCTCAAATTTGGCACAAGAATCAAGTGTAGTGGCTACGATTTTATATCACCATAAAATGTACATATAGTCTATCATAATTGCTGCAGTTAGCCTCATTTTTACTGCACCAGTGTACATACAACCTACAATAAATTTACTGTGCTGCACAACTGCTTCGAAAGTTAATTTTAAGGTTGTGAAAACAACATCAATGATGAAAAGTGTTGATTTTATGATACTTTTTAAAATTAATCATCATAGAAAATCAAATTCTTTTCTTTCACTAACAGAATAATTCAATCAAAAGAGCATTAAATTATTTTCAGTCTTCTGCAAAGGCCATAATTGTTTGTTTTGTGGAAAGACCTATAGAAAATATATTAACTGCAAGGGTATGAAATTTGAAATCAGACATACAGTATTACTCTTAAAAATTCTTTCAAAATTCCCAGGATGTGTATCCATAGTTCCTCTCTAGACATGGGAATTCGTGCTTTTATGGGTTATTTTACCCATTTGGTTTTTTCACAAAATACCAGCAATTTCATTGCCTTTCAAGTGACAATTTTGATCCTGTTTCTTTGTAGTTTTTGCAGGATAGATCTGCAGCTGTTAAAGTAATTCTCCCAGCAATTGCTTTACAAGCGATTTTTTGTAATTCTAACTCTTGTCTACAGCTTCTCTTAGAGGGAGTGTTTCTGCCCCATTTTCTTGTTTACCATTGGCTCAGCTTTTGGTTGTAGACTTATCCTAAGTCATCAAAGGGCTTTACATTATCTCATCCAAGAAAGTATTGACTTGTGTCTATTGGTGCACTTCTGTCAAGTAACACAAGAAGGAAGTCTGAAACAATATGATAATGAACGTCTGATAAAATTCTAATACAGAGACAATTGCATTACAACTATTAAATACTTAACATACTTCATCAAAATCTATAGCTTATGCTAGAGGAATACTAAAGCACCATTACAGCTGGTGTAGAAAGTGCAAAGTTGAATTAAAGATTTTTATGGATTCAACTCACTTTCATAATTTTAACTTTATTTCCATTCTCACATATCCAATTTTCATAAATTTCCTAAAAAAATCTTTTATTGCAACAATCCTCTGGTAGAACACACCTTATGGTATGTTGTAGAAGAGATTTACTGCATGTATTATTCCATGACCCATGTCATTATGTAAAAGAATGTTTTCTTCTTGATTCTTACTCATGCATGAAGAACATGCTAGCTCATGTATGGACATTTCACAAATCATGCAGATAATTACTTCCCTTCTGTGGGATATCTCCTGTGATTGAAGTATAGCATATTTTCTTCATACTTCACCTTACTAATAAAGGCATTTATCAGTATGAATTTGAAAAAGAAAATTTTCGCAATGATCAATTCATTGAAAAAACTTTTGGAGGTCTTTAATACAGCTCATATCAGGATTCTGTTATTACTTAGGATGATGCCAAACTGACATAAATTAGAAATTTCCCTATCACAGCTCCAATAATACATTTTCAATTTTTATTAAATTTTATGGAAGATATTACAAAACATTCATTTTTAATAACTTATTATCTTCTTCTTATCTCAAAGTCTGCTAGAGAATTTATATTCAGTCAAGCAAGCTCTATCAATAATTAAGTAATAGATTAGTTATCTGAAGTCAACTCTAGTGATCTATATAAAAATTATAATAATATTTAGTCCAAGAAAATAAAATAATTTACAGGTTGTCAAAAAAGAAAAAAGCAACAAAAACTATAACAGGAGGCACAGTGGCATGAAAAGGCCTAGTGATGCCAGGGTCCAACTCCTTAATGGGTAGGCAACCCTGGATGTCGATGAAGATGGTACAGAAGATGTACTTTTTCGTAAATTAATTCCAACTTATCTATTTAAGGAAAACATTTTTACTTTCTAGTATGAAGTGGAATCAAGTCATGGATATCTGTAAATTTTTCTAATCATTCAGATAAACTTAAAGACAATGGTTCAAGATATAGACATCTGCAATTTTTACTTAAGTAAATGGTGAGCACTATTTAGCCGTTGCATCTGATCTGAAGCTTTGAAGATCAACTAATTCAGATGGAAACTTTCATTCACAAAATATCACTTCCACTTCGAACATTCTTCTTTTGACTCCATTTTTCATACCAATGACAAAAAAGGTTCTGGAAATGTATGAAATTCTTCTTAATAACTTCTGCCTAGCAGAAAATTATCCCGATCTCTATCGCTCCTATGTTTATCAGCACCCTTGTGCTTGTCACTTCTGCCAACTATTGATTGAATTTATTACTAAATCAACAAATTTTATGAATGAATTAAAATTTACTCCCAAAGCAGGACTTTTGATCAAGAATGAGCATCAAATAAACATATTTTCTAGTCTTAGGGATCCTTAAAACATAAACATCCTTCCTAAAATAAGAAAACAATTATGAAAATATAACAGGAAAGTTAAATCTAAAAGGAAATTAAATTTTATTGAGATTTTAGATGAAAGTGGCTATGCTGGAAGCTGAAAAAGTTTTAAGTAATGATTCTCTTAAAAAAATCTTCTTGATGTTAGGTTAGATCTGTAAACAGTAGAATTTTAGAAAAATCAATTAGCTACAGAAAAAGGGGGATAAATAGGAGAGTATCAGTAGATTGGAAGTTATAAGTATAATAGAAGCATTGTTGTTGTTTCAGCAGACCCAAGTAGTTAGGTTGCCACTTAATATGAGATTTTAATACTGTTCAGAATTTGTATGTTTAGGTAATGCTTTTCAATTGTTTATCTACAGTGTCATTTCTCCCACTCACGAATGTTTATGGAGTCATTAGAAAGTAGAGTACTGTGTTTCCCAGCCCGTAAGATGCACTTTTTTCCCATGAAAATTTAATCTGAACTCTGTCTGGGTGAGCATATTTTATGACATCATGAATAGTCTTCAATAGTCATTTTTAACAATATTAAGCATAGTCTTGTGGGTTTTATCTTCTAATCACTGCCAAAGACTTTCTAGCAATGTTGCACATTTGTTTCATTTTTTCATAAATAGATAGATAGACCTTTTGTTGGTGAGATTAGACCCATGTGGGCCTCTCTTCCACCTAACCTCATATGCCATTATAATATGTACAATTACACATTATTATAAACTAAAAGAAAGAGTGTGGTATGGCAAAAATATGCAACTGAAGGTTGACAAAGAAAAAAACTCATGTATGGGAAAACACCAACGGTGAATGGGGTAAAAAAAAACATGAAAACACAGTTATTGCATATAAAGACAATATATTCTACAATAAATTTAAGGTAATCAAAAATGAGAGAAAAAATAAACTCTCTTTTATGAATCTTGTTTCTTTGTTTCACTTATAACCAGCTTATGCTCCTGTGTGTAATCTATCCTTTGTCCACCTGACAAATCATGGTGCATCTTATGGCCTGGGATATACGGTAATTAATACATCTGAAATTCTTAGGGTTTAAATACAACACACGTTTTATGTAAAATTTCTACAAGCATGAAATCAAAGGGAAAATATTACTAAATATTAGTGTATACACTGCAGCAGTAAATACTGGAACTTTAAAAGTGTTACTCCATTTTCTTCCATTGCAGAGTTCCACACATTTAACTTTACTCCAAATTTAGTTTACAAATATAACTCAAAGCAAGATTTAAAAATTTTTATGTGCAATTAAAGGCAGATTATTACCAACAATCTCATTACCAAAAAAATGAGAGCTATGCCAACCTAAACGGTGGGTTTAGTAATAGGTTGAAATGGCTGTAGTTCAGAAGAAGTGTCTTTACAAAGATGGTTAAACACAAAATACAAGAGAAAAACCTAGAAGTACCTACATCAAAGGAGATAATTTTCAAAATTTGTTACATAAAGTACTTTCTAAGATAAAGCTAGTCAGAAAAATTTCTTGTCACTGCCTAGAGATGGTCATCACATTAATATTTTCATCAACAAATTCCAAAACAAAACATCTTTCAACCAAGTTTTTTCTGCTGAAAAGCATTATCTCTTATTTTTTAAGGAATTCAAAGAGAAAGGGAAGAGAACATTCCTCTCAACATCTGGCAAACATTGACGTGTTCTCTTAATATAACTTCTTATGAGGAGGGAAATGTCAGGCAGTACCAACAAATCAAAGTTAAGGGTTCTGTTGAAAGATTTCATGGTGACTGTATGACTGGGTGGATGACCTCAGCAGTCTTAGTCTTGAATCTTTCTTACCAATTTTAATCTGCTCTTCTCAATGTAGTGGGGTGAGCTACAAAAGTTGAATTATCACAGCTGCACTTTAAAATTTCTATCTTATTTCTCACTCTAATTGGATGCACTGATCCACATGGATGCCCTGGGCCAATGCACCATGAGTCCCCCTCTGCTTGCCACTTCACTGGCAGTTAAAAGGTATTGTGAATGATGAAGACTTATTTCAGAAAGAAATGTACACTTCTTTCCCAAACTTACGCTTAAAATTCTCAAATTATGTCGGTAAAAATTATTACATTTTACACTGCTTACTTTGGGTCCTTGTAAGCAAATTTTTGTTTCTGAAGTTGTTGGATGTCATTAAATCTCCTTGTAAAGTGAGTAAGACTGAATTTCAAATAGGTAAATATTTTATTTGGCAAAAATCACCAAAAAGGAGCAATCACCAAAAAAACCCAATTCCCAGAAAAATGGGTGGCAGTGAGTTTGATAAGGAGCATTAAACACAAACTGAATTATTTTTCTCTGTATTATAAAGATTTTAGCAAGTTTGGAAGATGAGGTCCTCCCTCAATATCCAAACACCCATGTTGGCCAGTTACCAACACCTGTCTAATTTTTAAATGCCTTTTTAAAGATAGTCATCAACTTATGACATATGGAACTTTTAAAGTTCAACATGCTGCTGCTACATGCAACCATGCATGTAGCAGCAGCATGAATAGTGCTTTTCAGGTGGATAAACTAGAATGCTCATATAGGTCAGTGTGTCATCAGTATTGGTTGTGACTACAATAATTTACTCAATACAAAAATTTGAACAGCTTCCATTTTGGAACAAAGTGGTGTACATAGAAAGTATTTCTATAGAAATCTATCAAAAAATTATGGATATCCAATGTCTGAATTGACTTAAATCTAGTCTGTCAGAAAAAAGCATTTTCTATGATTGAGAGCATAATCAAGATGAAAACTATTCAAATCTTAATAATACTAAAGGTAGATTTGCTATTCTTTCTTGTGTTAATCCCCAGGCTACGTTTTTTGCTGTCACTTCCATGGTTTTTACATAAGTTACACAAAATTGATAGAGGCAATAAATATAGTTATATATAAATTATTATTTTCCTTGTGAATTCATGCCCTGCTCTTCATTATATCAGTGCCTCAATTACTCATTTAAATGTCTGCAATGTGATTCTTTCAGTGAAACACCTCATATGAACCCTTCTAGTTGAAGCAAAATCTAGCTCTAGCAGTAGATGGTTAATAAGACTTTAATTTTTTAACCCTTATAAGAGAAATCTTGTATTTTTTCTTATTGAATGAATAACTTTCAGTGATACCATTGGTAATATTACCACTGAAAATTGTTTCATTTACAAGCATAAGAATATGTTCAAATTTGTTAAGGAATTCATTATAATTTACATGCAGTTATAACAAAGGTAATTATGTTAATTATAAAGAAATTTTTCTAGCCATTGTGGTTGCAAACAAAGAATCCATAACCACAATGATGATGAGTTTTCATGTTGATCATAGTGATCAATTTTAAACACCATTATATTGTGTGCAACTACATTCATACAGGTGCTGGAATTGCTGCCTTAGTACTGAATATATAACATTTCATCATATGACTTATTTAGATTTGAATAAAGTTGCTAGTACTTTTCAACTTTTTCCATATTTCATAAATGTAATCTTGCAATAAGGAATGAATGACTAAAATAGTTATACCAAGTTACATAGAGTCTTTAAAGTATTTTATTTGTATTTATGAAGGCATTTCAAAATACCCTATGTTATCTTACAAAAGTGATCTGTAGAAATTGTAGCCATACTTTTTCACCTGAAACTGAATGTTAAATAGTAAAAAAATTGTGGCTGTGAAGTTAGTTGTCTCTGGTACACATGAGAGTCATGAAAATCAATCAATTTATTGGTTTAGTTTATTTCATTATCCATGGCTGATGAATAAGCTCTAGAAACTAATGTATCAAATAGTCACTTGAAATCATTTACACAGAGATAACAAGAACCAAAATTGGTATAAATAAACTTGGTCAAAGAAGGAACAGATGAGAATTCAGCATTTTATTGCATCAACTTCCATATAAACATTTTTCTACTTATTATTATATACATCAAAGCTGCACATATAGATAATATGACTCTCAATCTCTAGTCTAAATGGAATGAATGTTCATCACGAACACATGCTTGAACATCCCACATTAAAATAGTTTAATGTTTATTGTATAATAGCATAGGACTGCCCAAAGAGGATATATGTTTAAAAATATCACACTTTAAACTTTACACAGTTTATCTTCAAAACAGCAATTCCTTATAGTCTTCAAATCAAGCAATTCAATTTTTTGCACTCCCTTCTTGGGAGGTTGCAAATTAAGATTGAATACAACTAATTCCTTTTCCTCTCGGTGTGTAAAGAGTTAGAACAAGGGCAGTCCAATAACATGCTAAAATTATTCAAGCACCATTAAATGAGTTTAAATTAGGAATCAGTCGAATTAATGATGGATGTGATGTGACTGCTGACAATTTAAACTTAACTGCAGTGGTTTCCACATGAATTATGCTCCTTACTTAACACTGACAATCTTCAAGTGATACTCTTGACTCCAGTTGTGCCCAATAAGCTGATGAGATGAGCACATGTCCAGATATATGCCATAAAGGCATTGCTTTAAACTAGACTACATTGTGAATACACACATTTCTTCATCTTCAAAGTATGTCACATTGTTTCAATTAATACTTTACAGTACATGAAAAGGTATGCATTAAAAATGAAAAATGTTTTCAATAATCTGTGCGCATACAAGCTCAGAAGAAACAAATCTGATTTTGAATTGAAAATTCATACATTTTAGGTTTATTACTTTCATTGAAACTAGTGATAATACTAAATATTTTGCATTAAAGTAAACAAGAACACTCAATAAAAATGTGTGCCACATGTTATTCTTAAAATTTGGGTAGCAATTTAGCACCTCCCTAAATTCGGACTATGCAACCTGCGATGTTTTTGAACTGATTGGGGCTATATAAAAAAAATCACAAAGTCTTGATCTATAATATCTTCTTTTTACTGAACCAGTCTTACCTGTATTCTTGTATACAGATAGCATATTGTGAAGCCCCGTAACTCATCTAAATGTTTAACACTTGTAAACAACTTGGGCAAGAATTAAACCACATGTATAGCAACAAAAATGAGTCATAAGTATCATATTAATCAGCTTAATCCACAGAGAAAAACTGTAAAATGGCACGACCTTGAATCTCAGATGCGCAAAGCTTCTTCACAACATCACATGCCTCTTCTGCTGGGAACACAGTATGAGGTGGAGGCTCAATCTGGAAAAGATAGCATTTAGCATTTGTTATTAATCACCAAGTAGAACTTCTACTTTTTTAAACTTTATATGCATTGTAGCATTAGCAACATAGAATTCCTAATATGAGTATAATTACTGTCAGCTTTTAACATAGAATATAAATATCATCCATACTTCTCAACCCTGAAAGCATCCTTCAATGTAATATGATACTTACTTCAAGTATTACTATTATTTACAAGTAATACATTGTGAATGAGGTGTATTTTGTATTCCAAGATTTGAAATTCCAAATTTTTTGGGCTATATGCCATGAAAAACATTACAAGCAGTACAAGTTATTGAAGAAGAGCAACTAACCTCTCCCTTGCCCACCAGATCCACCAGCTCTTGCAGCTGTTCAATAGTTCCCATTCCAACAGATTTGATCTTCTGCTGTCTTTCATCCGCACGTTTGCTAAACTTTGGCATCAAACGGTCAGCAACTTCATGACTGATAAAAACAACCCCTCCCTAGAAGAACATGAATGGATTTGAAGTCATTCATAATTTACCACTTTCTTATAACATGGCAGCCAAACTGCTTACTGGCATGTCCATTATCACTGTGACAAAGTGAAAAGAGTAACTTGAAATTACCTTTCCAAGGCACTGAAGGGAGCGGTGTAGGCTGCGAGATGTTGTTCCAAAATCTATGACAATATCAACTTCTCCTTGACATGCATCCATTGTTCTTTCTATCAACTGCTTTTCATAGAGATCTTCATTCCATTGCACTACATTGACTCTAAAATAAGAATGCCATTCACAAATTCAGCAAACATTTATAAATTTAAGAATCTGTTTTAGTGAACTTTACAAAATTAAAAATAAGAGATAATGGAAAAATGATAGGGATATATATAAAAATTATGCAGACAACATTCAGGGAAGAAACTATATGCATTGTGGTAAAAATCTGTTATGTTACTTTAATTTTTATGCTATTCTCATCCTTTTTCCATCATTAGCACCTCATCAGCTTATAGAGATGAAGATTATCAATATACTGTGATATCTCAAGTATCATTTTTTCAATTGCAGAAAAATACAATGAGTTGAACCCAAACTTACCTCTTGTATTCCTTGGCTAAAACAAATCCTTCGTCTTTTAAGGATGCCACTGTAATGGAGACTCTGTCATGTGTGGAACTGAAATGGTAACTAGCAATGCGCATCATCCAAAGAGCCAGGCCACCAGTTCCAACAATCAGAAGCTTGCAAATTCCTGGTAAAAAATATTACATTAGCAACGATAACAATATAAATTCTATATCAATTAATCATGCAATTTATTTCAGAATTACCATTTTCTCCCTTCTGTTCAAGAATTTTTTGCACATATTCATGAGATGCAAAAACTGTGTTCATAGCAAGAAGAGCTCCTGTAGGAAGCATTGCTGCTACACTCATAGGTATTGTGTCTGGCAGCTTCACTAGGTATTTCAGTTCATGAACAATGATAAATTCAGCATACCTGCAAATATTTTATACATCAAGAACTTATAAGGAAATACACGTATTTATGATATTTTTAATTAAAATTTAATAATTGTGTGTGTAAAAATACAAACTATACAAAGTACATTGCTAGAATAGACACACACAGATTCCAAGGAAAAATTTTAAATTGCAGTTGGGAAGGCAATTAGTATTTGAGATTCTGAAGAGAGTTGTTCAATCATTGATGATATTTCAAATAATCAAATACAGGAAAAATCTTGAGTATATTTTTTACTGTTAGAGACAAGGAGTATAAGCTACCTAAAATTAAAAGAGGAAACTTTTATGCAGTGATTTTTCTGCTAATTGAAATGTAAAATTTGAGTTATTCTAGAGATGTCTGGAAATAGAAGTGAGATAAACTTTAGGGTCTTCAGTGTAACTAACTTTATTAATTTTTAAGAAGGATATAATTTTTTCAGATTTTTATGAATTCACATTCAAAAGCAAACATTTTGAGAATATTTAAGTAAACCATTGAAAAATATTTCAAGAAACTTGAATTATGGAACATTATGCTTTAGAGAATTTTATATTAAAGGAATTATTTTGATCAATTTGTTGATATGATCTTATCCTTTTGTACAGGAGTGTTCATTGTTCTTTAACAATAAGACAGAAAATGACTCTGAATGTTAAAGATCTGTCCTCTAGACTGAACAATGACTGGTGAATGGAAGCAATTCACTCAGGTCTTCCATTAGTATGATCTATTTTTTAAAATTACATTCCTTACCCATGTGGGACTCCTTCGTATGGGTATAAAACAACTCTGTCACCGACTTGGTAGCCACAGGAGGCACCTACTTCAGCACCAAGTGATTCAACAATTCCTGCAACTTCATACCCAGGAAAGAGAGCTCCATCACGAAGGCCATGATGTGCTGGGCTCTGAGTGGTTCCATGACCAGAGATTCCAGGTAGTCCTCCTTCAATTGAGGGCTCACTTGTCAAGCTAGATACACTTGAAATGCTTGAGATTGAAGGGGAGCGGCGCAGTCTGTAGCATGCTCCTGCACATACCACCTGAAAAAAAAACAATCCAAATGTTGAGTTCAACAATTTTCAGGTGAGTTACTGAGATACCAGCTATCAATTAAGACCAGAAAAACCATGCTATTTTTTACTACAGATTTGACAATTTCTTTACTGATTGTGAGCGAAATTTAATTACTATGATTTTTTATAGATTCCAAAGATTTAGAAAATATATTAATTTACATAATTTCAATTGTGTGGAAGAGATTTTTCATTCGTAATCTTTAGTCATAAACTATAAGAAGGTACTCAGATATTATGAATATTAAAATGCATTTAATTAAAAATTATGAATCACAAATGCCCTCAATCGGATGAAATTTCTTCTTACTGTTCTCAAGAATATGTTTTGCACCTCATTTAAACTATTTAAAAAAATCAGCCATTCGGTTTAATCAACTCGACTGAATTCAAACGGCAAAAGGATATTTCTCCAAGCATATCTTACAGATTTATGAATAATTTCAGACGTAATTATCTATGGGAGTTTCAAAAGCAGAGTATTTCATGCTGCTAGTCTTATATGCTCAGCTTCTTATACGGAACGGGGATTGAATGATCGAAATATTATTTATTTAACATTAATGTAAAGTAGAACATCTGATCTGAAAATTGGACCAATTCATGGAATGCAGGGCGAATGAGTAGTCCTGGTTTAAGTGTCAACGAAAGCGAAAGGGTTGAGTCCAAGACGGACGGCAATCGATCTCAATTCACTTCCTCGATTACTGCATTAGGCTGTTTCTCTTTCAATGGTAGTCTCTCGCACGGAGATTTTTCCACATTGACGATCGTACGGGAAAAACTTACGCTGCCCTTCAACTAAAATGCATGTCGTGCATGCACAAAGGATTTGTAGAGGAAGGCCACTACTTTCGGAGAGCATCACGTTTTAGAATGCTTCATTCGCTCGGCCTCCGCAAATCTTCCGCATTAGGTTTTCAACATCCCTCCATGGGAAAGATATACGTAAATACTCAGCTTCTATGATAGTGAGGAAGAGATCATTTTCTCTCATTCAAAGAGTCAATTATAGTCAGTAAACGGAGCGTGAGCCTTGGAGCTCTGACTTGCTAGAGGCGTCTTTTGTGTTTCTTATAATTGAAACAGCCAATCTTTCCGGGAGAGCCCTATAATACGACTGTTTGACCCGCATGGCTGCAAGTCATTAAGAACAGCAAGCGTTGAAACATCTCAGATCGCCTGCTGTTCGCACAAACTATTATTAGATGTTTTAGCGTATTAGGTGGAGCATCAGAAAATACCGTTCCATACGTAAATTCCATTCTATAATGTAACTACGTCTTAACTGTGAAAAGCAGAGGAGCAGCGCGGGCTGGAAAGGTGACCCTGGACCCTACCCGCTGTAGGTTCCTTACGCTGCAAGGAGTAGATGATCCTGTTCGGAATTTGGATTGGAAATGGAATTTTACTGATAGAGAACCCAAACGTCAAGCAGGTAGTGGCCCCACTGTGGTGGTTGGGAGAGTGGTGACGTAGGGGTTACATCCCAGTGCGTTCCTTCAGAGCAAGTGGCACAAGTTAGTGATGTGATTTGTGCGGCGGTCAGGGGCAGGTTTCTAGTCTGTGGGGGGTAGCTCAAGTTAGACCTTCATACGCTTGCTCTCGTTCGTTCGAGGAGGTACTATTCTTTACAGGACCGGAGCTCAAAGGTCGCCCCCGACGGTTAAGTGAAGCTGTCCGTTTGCAGATTGTACAATGGATCGACTGCTGTCTTCGTGTTTGACGGCATTTCTCGTATAGCCAAAACGAGAGGCCTTGAGAGAGCTGCAGATACATAGGAGCTGACCTCATGTACTTTGGTCTGAGGCTCAAATCGTACGACGTTTCCCTGAACCGTCCTGGTGTTTGTGGTACTTTGCTTAGGATGCAAGATAGGTGGTTAGTATGATTTTCGAGCACTGTAGGTAATTTTCAGGATAGAGAGGTCACATAGTAGGTTTCTGGGAGTTTGTATTCTCGGAGTTTCTGGGATTTCTATTTTCAGCCTAGCGAATAAAGAAAAAAACTTCAGAATAAATCTACATATACATATTTTTATCTTCAAAGTCGTTTTTTAGCGCTGAAAGAGGATTTTTTGAAAAGAAATTAAAATTGAACGTATATTCGCAGATTATTCTATCGTAACCGAGAAATACAAAAAAGAATTATGGGTACCACATTTCTTCACGGAACGATTTGAATGTTATGCATAAGAGTTCCAAAAGGTAAAATTAAATTCAGGTGTAAAATGGAAGTAGGGTTGCGAAATGAGGGAAATGTAATCGTACATCTAGTTTGCAAGAAACAAATTATAACTTTTTTCATAAAACTTCAATGCTTCACTATTTTCATCAAATATATTTTCGAGAATACCTTCTTCGTTAAGCGCAGCATTTTCACTTCTTCTCAAGATTTTAGAAAGTTTTTTCGTAAACAGAGGATCAGCAGAGCTTATTCAAATCATTGATAAAAATCAATCTCACTTACTCTCAGATATATTTCGTTGTACTCGAATACATTCTGAGAGGTTCGAATATTTTCTTCACTAGCTGCGACAAATTCAATTCCATTACTTCTTTTGTATC
Source organism: Ladona fulva (assembly GCA_000376725.2). Lineage (NCBI taxonomy): Eukaryota > Metazoa > Arthropoda > Insecta > Odonata > Libellulidae > Ladona > Ladona fulva. The sequence goes on from KZ308725.1 coordinate 257,071, forward strand.
TAAGCTCAGGAATTTACGAAGCACGTAACAAATTATTTTAGTAAAGATGATTTACATGGTATATACTCTAGTCTATATTTCTCAACAACAAAGAGGAGCATTACGGATTATTTGTATGACAATTAAGAGTGTGAAGAATATTTTTTAAATAGTTTACAAATACAAGCAGAAAATTCGAATCGATTTCGGTTAAAGATCTCCACCTCTTGAAAATCATACACAAACGCTTTCAATTGTTCATTTTGCATTTTGTGGAGCCTATAAACACATCCTGAGTAATTTAAACGTTTTTGTGAGAAGTTTCTAAGAGAAATATCGTCTGTAGATATGAGCGCTGCTAGAAGCCAGCTTCAAATCTTTAAGAATTTCCCGCAGATGGGCTGGCGTTGTAACGCAAGGCAAGGGATAGGGTCAGGGGGAAAACACGAACACATGCGCGGAATTTCGGCTGTGAGCACGTGCTCAGCGAGTGACAGAGTGGGTATTGATTAGCTTCTGAATCTTCGCTCCGCAGTCAGCTGATGACCTTTCCTTACCTCCCAAACAGATAAATTTCCGTTCCGTTGGACGTCTATCCTAAACCTGTACCCTTAGTGACAACAATTCTTCATTAATTTAGAGCAATAGGGTTTTCCATCATTCGAAAATGGAGTATTTAACCTATGTGATCACCCCTGATCTCCAAGATACCCTGAAATAGTGTTTCGAGACTTAAGCAAGACTCGCGAATATAAATGTTCCGTGAAATGCGTTTTCCGATATAAAAGTATTTTCAGTATAAACGATCATTTATGAATTAGGGCTGATGTTGGAAGCAAACGGAAAAGTTGTTCCTCCATTGTTGAAATTGAAAAATTTATGTGAAAGCACAGGATAATTTTTCTGCTCAAGTTTGATGATTTTCTGCAAAAAAATCATACTGTAAATGTTTTCATGGTACGAAACCGGTAGGTCTAAAAAATTGAGGCAAATAAAACTAAGTAATCACTTCTTTCATCTAAAAAATTTCGAGAAGACATCTTTTCTACTCTTGAGCTTATTGGAGGTACCATAAAAGCATCAGAATGAGGGCATGAATATATTCTTCTGCATTATAAGGTATCTTTTCCTTAAGCATGATTTGTGGTGAACTGTTGCGAATCTATCAACGAAATTCCAATATATTAATATCATTCTCACTATTTACCAAAAGTACATACAATCACATTCCTTCAGAAATACATAAGAAAATTCTTGAAGAGCTAATCGGAATAGCTGCTTCCATAAAAATCGCAACGAAGTATAAAAAAAAGTTATTGACGAAATCAGTTTAGGCTCAAGACCCTTACCGACTTTCTGTTTTACTTTAGCGAAAAATGTAAACACAACTATAAGTTCACTAAAATTCCATTTAATTGATAAGTCTCCCAAATTCTTTTGGGAAGGAGTGCAAACATTTTCCTGTAGTGGTATTTCTGTCAGGCATTTGAACTCTGAAAAATTATCTGAGCGGAAAAATAATCAGAACATCCGACGACAGTATGGGATATTTCCAAAAATGAGTACTCTGGTACTCGGAAATCGACCTTGGGGATTCCCCATTCAAGTTAATATCATTACTTATTCGATTGGGTTTATCCCGTTATGAAAATGCAGCCTCATCTCTTCTTTGTGAGCATTTTGTTAAAAGTGTTAAGAATGTATATTTTATCTCTTAAATGGATTTTGAAGATATTTCATTGTTCGATTTTCACTCTTCATTGGTGATAAATAAGTTAACTAGCAATGAAATAGACTTTTGCAGTAACTAAGAAAATTATCGAGAGTAGTTTGCGCGCTTCTGCAACATCTGTGGAGGATAATTAGGCGCTGAAAGCAAGCTCTTTGTATTTCGACAGGAAAATACCTCGATTTAAAATCTATGACAGAAAATCCTAATAAATGCGATCGTTCTACAGCTATCCGAAACTTCGTTGGTGAAAATATTTTTTATGCCACTAACTTCAATGACCTCTTCCTTCAACAAATTGTTCTTTGATAGCAATTTTTAACCCAAATTAACTGTACCACATGTTAGATCCGGAATATATGAGTTTATCAGCAACTAATAACGAAAAATTTCACAGATCATTCTATCAATCCTTCTTTTCGGTAAAAGCTGGTAGGCTGCAAAATCACGAAAGATTTATCGCAATGAAAAGACGATTTTCCTTGAATAAATTTTTATATTCCTCATGAAAGTATTGAATTTAGATGCTAATGCATCGAAAACAACAATCGAGCGCGCTTTTCTATGCAATGTGAATTTAACTGAGTCACGCAATCCCATATTCATACCCCACGCACCTAAGAAGGGTGCTTTACAGACCTTCCGTGGATGTTAAGTTCATCCTTCAAATCAAGAAAACTCATGTGACCAGGGGAATAATTTTTAAAACAGCCTTGAAAGATAGGTTTCGATTACTTACGCGTATTCTGGCGCCATTTGGCGGCACATCGGGTACAGGCACCTCAAAGCTGAAGACGCAGTCTTTGACTGTTGGTCCTGGGCTCTCAATGCTCACTTGTCTGCACAGCTTGTTCATTGTGCAAGGCGGATGAATACTGTAAGAAAATAGGAATGATTAGTGATTTAGTTACATTAATTCTGAAGGATGCAAAGATATGACAGTTAATTAACATTGAACCCTCGACGAATGTAATATTGTTGTTAAAGTAAAGCGAAAGATTGAAATTGATCGTTGTCTATCAGCACCTTTTCCTAGATATTTTCACATTCACCATCACTTTCTTTCTTAAACCTAATTTATCAAACGAATTAAATCATTTAATCAGTGGTAAGCGGTATCAGTATAAGGTTTCTGGTTAACTGAGAAAATTATTTAAGAATATCTGAAAACATACTATGCTTCCCAAAACTCACATATCGTAGAATTTTCGAGTTTACATTGTTGTTTTTAATGATAATGAAAGCCAACCTATTTCGATGTCGATTGCTTTTAACTGTCGCTGATTTCAGAAACGCCCACCTATAGGCATCGATGTTTTCAAAAACCTTGCGTCAGTCAGACACCGTTTAGTAAGTAAGTAAGGCTAAGTAAACACTGGCATGAGCGCTTCTTTCTTTACATAATCCAAGTCTACATGAAAATGTCACTTATATCATGATTGAAAATTAAGCGTAAGCCGGACTTCGGAAAAGAATCAGACAGCATAAATAAAAAATGTAAACTTAATTAATACTGAATATTACTTACTTAATATTACTTAGCATATTTGCTAAAATAAGTAAGATAATTCAGTACGTGATTGTTTTTATCCAAAATTCTATCACGGGTACTCTTAAAGTTCACGAAAGACTCATATATTTGCAGGTACGTTAAGTATCTTTGGAAATGATAAATGCAATGAGAAAAGATGTTTGAGAACAGAATAAGTTCGCTGTTCCATCTCTCGTAAGACTTGTTTTCAAGCTCTTTAAAAGGGCTAAAAAGGACAGTCGTATTTTACCCTGAAATTCATCCCAAGTAGATAATAGATAAACTATCATGGGTCTTGTGCAACACTTTACACAAAATCTAAATCCCCTTAGAGAAAATGAATAATATAAACGACCTCATTGTTAGTAGTCTTTTCCTTCAAGTCTCGACATCGCACTGTTGCAGAATATTTCCGAGAAGAATTCAGGACATTTTTTATAATTAGGTCAAATTTGACAATCTCTGCATCTTGCGGATGAGAAACAGAAAAGGAAAATGCCACAGCATACGTTGCAATCATATGGGAGTGGTCGAGCGAAGTTTTGCTTTAAGTATAAGTTAGAAAGTTAAAATCTGCCGAAGCATTTATGTCTATGTGATGGCATTTAATGCAGATGACATGATATTTGGAAAATTCACACTCCGAGCTATATGAACACCCAGTCCTAGAAGATGACCACAGATATCTCTACAATTGTGCTTTATGTGTCGTGCGTACATTTATTTTGTGTATTTGTAGATATATGCCTCGCTTAGTAATTTTCTTTATTTCCCATTACCTTTTACATTTATGACAATGAACGGCTAGGAGAGAGCTAGAGTAGGGAACTATGATAGAGTCAATCTCGTCGTAGATTAGTAACATATACGGAAGGGAAATAATAGGTCATCTTGCAAAAAATTAAGATGCATTTCTTTGTTTTTCGGACTTGGCGAACGAATAAGGATTCGGCTGACGAAAGTTTTTGAGGATGCCTGTGCATGCTGGCGGGCAGGAAAAAATCAGAAACTACCAAAGCATTGTACACCACCTATTCTAGCTTGTTGGGGAACCCGTGTAGTAATTTTCTGAATTATTTACACATAGAGTGTACTTTCTATATATATTTATAGTATCCGGGCCAATGATGGAGAGGGGTTGCACGAATAATCCAAACTTTCACTTTTATTTTTTAAACGTTCATAACTTAACGTAAATAAACAATTCGTTATTATTAGCGCACACAGTCCGTTATTTTCGATTGTTTCATAGACTCGTAAAGAGTATTCTTCACCTAACCGCGGATCTTTTTATTTATAGCAGCGGTAGTGTGTTAGCAGTCGTATTCCTACAGCTCTATTGATAAGGTCTTACGTTAGGTCCTGCTTGTATTAGAACGCGAATATAGTTGTATTCATTAAGTTAATATTTTAACACCGCGGAAAATATCGGTGAAGAGTAAAATATCGTGCACGGATAGCCCGTCCACGGATAATCGGAAGATCTCTATATTTGGCGATTGGCGCCCGTATACGAAGTGGAATGTCGGGTATCGAAGGTTATGGTTGAAAAAATATCTTCGTTATCCAAGGTCTCTATATACTTTCAAAAACAAAGCACCGATGTCCCATTTAGATGATATCGAGATACAACATTGTCCCAAATAAATACTTAATCTTATCTAATCTAATCCAGAAGTATTTTGGAACGTCAGCTCCTTCCGGTTCCAGACCACTGTCGCAGCTTTCAAGCCATGTATATAGGGACCATACCTCTTCATTTCAAAGTCCTATTCTTTACTTAAGAAATAAAAGAAATCTGTAATTTTTAGTACAAAGTTCTTTTATTTTTTTAGTATGACTTTCTTCCATAAAGTTGAGCTTGAACACGTCAGATTTATTCCCATTCTTTAGATTTTCGGTTTCTTGGAGTGATTTTTTGGGAGTTGAGCTATTTTTCGTCGGTCAGAAAGTAACTAAGGATTGAAAAGGCACTAAAATATGGAGGATTTTTAAGCGATATTTTATGACTACCAAAATAATTAAAATTTAGACGTGGAAGTCCTATTTTTCCTAAAATTATACATCTGTTCGGAACTTCAAGATGCGCTGTCTATTTTTAAATCTCAGATGCAGCCAAATCTTTCTTTAATATTTTGTAACTTAATATCTGCTTAGCAATAATACGTTTTAGATCGGGAATCGACTCGAATCTGGTATGCATCCGATTTTTTAAACACTAAAAACGCAACATATCGGGAATATATGGTATATGATACAACTGATAATAAAAACGATCTATTATTAAAATATATCCATCCCAAGAATACATTCTATATGCGATAGCCGCCAAATGACTGAATTGTTCTCATGAACCAACATTAATCAATGCACATATTGAAAGGATGGTTAGTGATTTGCACAGTAGGTTTATGAATCGACTAGTTTCGTTAACGGGATGACATCTTCAGGTGAAGATTAATGAAACTACTGAGGAAATAACTAAGCATCCTTTCTTTCAACATGTGTGTTGAGTTCCAAAGGTTACGCTTGAACATATTCATTTTAGTAATCAATGCGTTTACTGTCCTTTATTCTAACACACTTTTTTTCACATTCTCCTTTTCATTTTCGCTAAAAAATATGGTCACCGTAGCTGTGCAACTACATAAGGTGGGGAAAAAAATTTCGGAGAATTGAAAATCGGAGTACGTAAGCGAAATTTATTTGCGAGAAAGATTCAAAAACCGGCATCTTCACGATCCAGACGCGAACATTTACGGCCGATCAGTTTTGTTTTTCAGCGCGAGCGTGACCTGCTTCCACTCACTTTTTGCCAATCTGCTCTTGAAAAAAACTGGTTCCAAACGACTCGTGCCCTTCCTTTATTTTTACATCCAGGACTTGCGTCATCGCTGCCCATGGGAAAGTCCCTTTTCCTCACTGTCACTGTCAACAAATTCGTACGTAATCGCCGCGGCCAAAAATCTCAATGCCACTTGGGACTACGCATTGACCCCTTTCGGAAAAGTCGCCGCATAAATTCATCGTCTTCGATATGAACCTCAGATATGCATTCTGAACTTAATCCTTTCAATTTTGCAATAACAGTGAGGAAAAGTGAATCTGGGCCGCACGTTACTCGGCCGTATTGGCCGAAATCGTAAACAGTGATATAACATGCGTAGATGGTGAATGCTATTGACCTGAAAACCGTAAACGAGTGACCAATAAAAATGAGAGTAAGGAGCTTGAAATATCAAGGCCCGACGTAAACCTGAATATACTTGATCATTTAACGGAATTCAGCGATTTTGCAAGACGTTATGAAAGTGAAGCGTTAGAAAGAAAGCAGCGTTGGAAAGGGATCAGCGACTCAGGCTTAGAAGACGGAAAAGAGATCAGCTATTCAATGAAGTTTTAAAAAACTATAGCTCGAATAATTTCTCTATTTTGCGAATGAAAAAACGATTTACAGTGCTACTTGATGATTGCCAAATTAGGATCCACCTGGAATGAAACATCTTGCCACGTCCGAAACTGCATTTTCCAGTGAAAAAACTTACGACGTCGCTCGGTACGTAAATAAGAAGAACTACCGCAATTTTTCACGATGAATATTTATCATCGCTCCGAAATGAATCCTAAGATCAAATTCATAAATATTTATCTAAAGGCACTAAAATGAGGGAGCCCCTGGACTTACACGTAAAATATCACAGTCGCGGTCACCTTCGAAAGGAAACTCCCCACGTGAATTCAGAATCGGATAAATCTCCATAGTTCAAAGCAAAATCGTAACATGGGGAATCCGAAAATAAAAATTATGCAGATGGTCCTAAAAATATGCAGAGATCGAGAAACTTGGTTGCGTCGAGCATATAGTCTGGAAGAGCGACATGTCAGTCCGAGAGTGCGGAAATTTTGCATTTAGCGTATTTAATACCCCCTCTAAAGTAGATATGAAACTCTGTAGATAAGCCTTGTAATCCTAAAACAAAAAAAATCCAGAGAAAGGCCGTGAGCGTCTTAAGAATTGCTTCAATGAGTCCGTAAGCGCTACCAGTGTGCTTAGAATTGGGGTCATGGAGTAAAACACTTAAGAATTTGGATGAATTTGCATGCTAAACATGGAGATTTCTAAAAGAATCAATACGTAAATTCATCATATCTATCAAAATTAGAAATAAATTATTATTATGTCAAAACTAAACTCGATCCTCATAATTAGGCTTTTAACGCATGGTCCCGATCAATTTTTCTGTCGTCCCGGTTTGATGGAAAAAGAGATATCCTGAATAACTAGCGATATCGTCCTTCGGCAGTCGAATTGTTTTTATCCTCCTTTAGTTGATTATATAGATTGACCGTTTACGGCTGTGCATCGCGCAGAATACATTGAATGGCAAATGCGTATTTGGCGGTCATGAGGCCGCTTCCCGGCCCTCGAAAGACATAAACACACAATCACGTCCTTGAAGTCAACTGTTGGATGCGACAGCCATCGACGAGTTAAAAATAACTCCCCCACAAAATTCCATATTCGCAATTAACACTTTTCGGCTAGTTAAAGCGATATTTACTAACAAGTGACCTTTTTGGGGGGAATATTACGCGAGGATGCCTTCGGAAGAACGTAAAGGGACAAGGAGGAGAGGGGGTTTAACAAAACATTGCGCACATTCATATCACAGTTGTGTATTCGCTCGTAAAAACTGAAGTGGGAAGAATTCTGAGGGTTAACAACGAATTTAACTCTAATTTCGTGATTGGTTATCATCCCAAATAGATCGATCACGAGTTCGAGGTTGAGAACTTTTTTCGCCTTCAACTGGAATGTGATTCCTACTGCATAGAAATATATTTTTATGTGACGAGGAAGAGGTTATATATCACCGAGAATAGGAATAAAGATGCTACCGTTATTATATATTTAGTAAGATTTTTATGAAATTAGAGCTCCGTGAGCAAAAAAAACTGACAATACCGTGCGAAAATATCTGCTACGCCCTATGTATAAGAAAATCTTGTTATGAGCGAGCATGGACACTTATTTATTAGGAAAAATGGCGATATCAATTTATTTGGAGATAAAAATGTAGATGCAAACGCGGAGCGACTTTCCAACTAGCTGCGTCCAACGGAAGTCAACATTTTCGAGTCTCCTGAGGATAGGCTTTCAGAAAGAAAAACTATTATTCGCTTCCACGCGCTTTTTCTTGTGTTAGAAAAGTCGATGCAACAATGAATGACACGAGGAGGAAAAATCTGTGTGGCATGGTTGTCCCGGAGGCCAAATCTAGGTCATAATTATCATTCTCAAGGGCGCATTCATAGCTCTGGCGAACAATTGACGTCACTGCGAATGCGTACTGCAGAGAGCTGAAAAGCTGCTGACAGGAGACGAACCGGTGACTAAGAAATGTTCACGATATAGAAAAAAGCCTACCATGCTAAAACTCACGGCGTCCGAGATACCTCCTCACAAAAAAATAGTGGAGAAATACAGCGTTGCGATATTTAGGGACCCAAACACCGCTTTCCTTCGCAGTGACTCCGAAATACAAGGACTAACGCGAGTCTCCGGGAAAATAAGTTGTCTCCTACGTGTACGAACGATAATTTATGAGTTTCTGAGCCTAGATAATGCGGCTCTTTCGTTTAATGCAGTACTGATGTACGACAAGTTACAGTAATGTGGCAGAAAAACTTTCTCTCTTCTTCAGTATTATTGCAGCGTCGGCACGAAGTTTACACGGTAAGACGCTGAATTCATACGTTTACATTAGATAAGAAACAATCGTGAATCGAAAAACACACACAGATAGTTATTATTATAAATATTGCGAAAGTATCTAAAGCGTCAAGTCAGAACTATTTCCTAAGACTTGCTTTTAAAAAGTAAACCTGCTTAAGCCACTAGAGACGTATGGTTGTTGTATTAACGACAATATCCCCAACTAGCCTTCAAATCGGTACGCCTCTCTGAATTTCAACGGAAGAAGAAGTTATTATTCTCCAAGCAGTTATTCCTTCGTTACTCATCGATTTCTTACCGATTTCGCGATTTGGTAACTAGAATTACTAAGTCCTCTACTCCGTAAACGAATCCTCCAGTGGTGAACTTTTAGAGAAGCCTCCGTTGGCGATCCACTTCTTCAGAACTAGGATTCACGACTATTATGAATAAAACCGAGTAACAATCACAAGAATAAGATCAGGAGAAACTTAACCTACCTTTGTAAAAGACTAGTGGTAGCCATGGCTGGTGTATTTGTTCGATTCGGCCTCAGAAGAAACGTCTCACATGAATGCACGTTTCAAAGCTCCCGCATCAAAACACGCTCCTCCGCAGTCTTTCTTCGCAATGTTTCCAAACAGGTGGGAGACCGCTCGTTTTATATGAGGCGAGTGTTTTCCACGTGAAACCCGCGTGACACCCCCTCCCCCTCTTATCCCCACACCACTTCCTCCCATCACCTCCTCATTACAAAAGGGAAGCGCATCCTTTTCGTTAGCGAAATAATCGCGCTCGCCTCTCCAAAATGTCAATTCGAAGACGAAAAAGGCGTTTGCAGTTCGATTGACGAGGCCCGAACTAAAGCCTGCCTATTGGGACATCTGTGCGTGGGATGTTTCATGACCACATGCGTCCATTTGGCCGTTAACGGATGCTTGTCTTTATCTCGGTGATCGATAGAGGCCACGTAACTATTCGAGGTATTTCTGTAGTTCAAGATTGATGCATTTCCGCCAGCGGGCAAAAACCCTGAGCGGAGGTCGGGTATATAATCAAATATTGAAAACAATAGAATTTTGCTAATTATTTCGGATCATACCTCGAAGAATACAAAACGAAAACGTAGTCACGTAGTATGTACCCGCTGACGTAAACGAAAATATTTTCTAACTCTCGCTTAATCAAAGCGGTAAGCTACATCGGACAAAAACATTTCGCGCGCAATATTCTCATTTAGTTTAGTGAAGTTCGCAAAACATGGGTAAAGTTTACATGGAAAAACATACTCCTGCTTCATTTCATGAGGTAGTGAGAGCTTCAAAACCTATTGTACTTTGCGGCACTCATCTTGTTAGTTATAACTTCGTATTAAACTAAAACTCACAGGAAGTAATTAACAAAAGAAGAGAAAAACTAAATGTAGATAGAACGATTTTAAAATTTTCATTTCGTGCGTATATATTTGTACACCTTTAAAAATATTTCACTAAATAAAACGAATGAAGGTGATACGAAATTATAGCCCTTGCATGCGGTACACTAAGAGCGAGACTATGTTCACACGGTGTATGTACCACGCACGGAAATTCTGAAGTGAGGAATTCAGCTGAGATGCATTCCTTTCTGATCTACTCATTTGAAGAAACAGTACCTATTTATTCGTATCAGAAGTATCGAATACATAGGAAAGGGTTAGAACTAATAAATATCGCTTCATGAATATGTCTGTTGTGCCATATTAAACAACTCTTGAATAGCATTGGTCCACGGCGAATTAGTTCCCCAGCTAAGTGATGATCCTGTGTAAGGGAACAGGCTTCAGACATCCAACGACTACTGTAACGGTGTTATTCAGGACGAAGCCTAATAACTTTCAATGTACTGATTTATACCAGATCAGGCAGGCTTATTCACCGGCACAATAACAGAGTGCCATTAGTGATGCTTCATGAATGTTCGGGTTGGCTCCCTAGGTAGATCTTACTAGTTTCGAAACGATTTTGTTTCTTCCTAGGCCTTTATTTTTAATGCAGTGCCCCCTAAATGTATAACTCCCTATCTAGAGTCACGCCAAGATATTTAGGGCGAGAGCAGTGTTCCAGTAGCACTTCCTTCAAACTGATGCTCACCTTTTTTAGCTGCTAGCGTATTCCAGACGTGAACAGCATGTACTAGGGTTTATGTTGGGTTAGGTCTCATCTGATTGTCGTGATAATATTGGTCCCTTTCGTTTCTGTTGTTCAAAGGTTTTCGGTTCTACACGATGGCTCGCACGATTGCTTCATACTTTACAACTCTGGTGTGTCTGTAGCTGTTAGTCCCTTTAGGAAAGGGGTTGGTAGTTGGAATTAATGTTAAGTAGGGTTAAAGGCAAGACGAAACCGTAGTTCCGGCTTAAACAAAAGATACTGGAACTTCTTGATAATCTAATGAGGTCTTTAGTTATATTATACACTTTCAGTACAAGCAGTATGAGATTTACAGTGTGTTAGGCAGCCGAAATGTCTATCAGTACGACGCCTAGAGAGCTACCCTTCTGTAAACCATCCTTAGTATACTGATTGAAAAGTAGAAATTCAGGATTGGGCCAAATTCAATATATTTTCGTTCTCAAAGATGATATTTATGTAATTCCTTTGCGTAAACGTGACATAACATACTCCAGGCCAAATGAGAAAAAGAACCAGCAATTTTGACCTTCCCGAAGGCGATGGTCATTTCAGACCGGTCAAATCAAAGTTTCATCGGTATTTTGGGCTTTTCTCGTTCCTTTTCGGAGGCCAAGAGTTTTCTGACTGTGTACTTATAATAGATAAAACACACAAATTGATTTTCTATCGTTTTTGTCAAACATTCCGTCTAGATTATTATAGTGCGCCATCAATCAATTTCCGCCATAACTGCTCCAAAAATTACAAGGAGGATAGATACCTATAAATCATAGTAATTATGAAATTAATAGGCTGAATTATTTCCCACAGAGTGGGCTGACTGTGAAAGTTAGTCATCCGAGGGAAGTGCGACGCATTTTTTGGCCCAGGAACGTGTGCGCATGCGCCAAAGAATATTAGTCATCGCGCGCTACATTTTCGGAGTTCAACGTTTTCAACCATTTTCGAAAATATTTCGATACCAGCGTTAGTAAGGTATTAGAAATATTATATTACAAACTATTTATGATGTTTAACAACCTATCAGGAAGAGCACTAATGTTTTTCTCGTAAAGAAATCGCAAACATTATTGCGACTTGAGGTTAAGCCAATTGCCGCGAGAAGTGTGAATCACAGGCGAGCCGAAATGTTGAACCTTCCAACAATTAACACTTTAGTGATTATAATCAACATGGAACTCGGTAACCACATTTGAAAGCGAGTGACCTCTGCTGTGATAATTTTCTTCATATTTTACAGGTGGTAGCCAAGAGAGACGAAAAAATATTGAAACCGAGTATTTTTAAAACTCAGTCTTATAAGCAAGCGTGAAATTTTCATGAAATGGTGCATCAGAAAAGTGTTAGCATAATGAAGACCCACATGAGTGGAATCAGAGTTGCAGCCCAGGTGAAAGCGTTTCTCTCTTGGCTTCATATTCGATGATTCGGAAAAAAGTGGGCGACAGTCAACTGTTTAGAAAGAAGAACCGACGGTCGACTAAGCTATATCAAGGAATAGAAATTTCATCATGGAATGCTTTAGCCGCGCAGTGAAAGCACATTTTGTTCGATAAATATTTCGTCATAATGTTAAAAAGGAATATGCGAGCTAATATTAATATGAGAATCGAAACTTCATTCCCCCCAAAAAAACCAAGCATATTAGGTATACCAAATTTGCTAATTTGACTGTTGCACTTAACATTATTACATTTCATAATATCGAGCATTGCGATTCTCTTACGTACAATAATACGCAAAATAAAGTACCTTCCTGCATAACGTTACTTTAATTTCTACTTAGCCGAGTCAATCAACCCGAGGCAAGGATTTTTGTCGAGGTTTTACAGGGATTTTTGCCGAGATGGCATTCCCTGAATTCGCTGCAGATACACGGAAACAAAGAAGATTTTTCCAGCACCTTCCACAAAACGGAGTCGTTTACCAAAGAAAATTGCTTCATTGTTACACATCCAATACTCTTAGGTCTTCGGCCTTTCTGTGTCTCGCGCCATTACCACGGCAATATAAAGTTCGTTGAATGCTTTGCATTTGCCTTCAGGCAAAAAATTAATGAATTTCAAAGTTTCAAGTTCAAGAACGCCTTCTTTCTGTTAGATGCTCCGATTGTTTTGGAACTCAACCCAAGGCCCACTGACTATGACGCTTCCTCTGAAAATGTAACCAAACCACCGGTCCTTAGACTATAAACAAGGGCTATTTTTAAGGAAAAGGCAGTTTCACATTAAGACGTAGTTAAACTTCCGCCTTTGTCGCTGGAGTAAGACAATAGGCCTTCCAGCAATGAAGCGAGACTCAGGCCTCAAGCAACTACCAAAATTGATGCGATGACGTGAGAAAATATGCGATTGGCCTTGAAGGTACACCTCCCACTCAGATAATGAAAAATTGGCAGGGACTACAACGCATTTTAGTAGAAAGTGAATATGATTTAAGGGTGAAGAGTGACCAGATTTGTCAGTTTAAGAACGAAGACTAATTCCTCGCCTCAAACGCTACCATCACCCGGTCTGTTGCGAAAGCTTCTAACTCATGAGAAGCAAAATTAAAAGTACTAAGTGAAATCTGGTGGAATTTCATTTTAAAAAACGAAGAAAAAATCAAAGATTTACTTTCCACAGAATTTATTAATGCGACCTTGGTTTCGGTGCAAATTTACACCATCATCAGGCTGATGATGGTGTAAATTTGCACCGAAACCATGGTCGCATTAATAAATTCTGTGGAAAGTAAATCTTTGATTTTTCTTCGTCCATGAGAAGTATTCAGCTCTTCCTCCTCTTGGTCATAACTCGTCTATAAGCAGAGACTTTTAATACTTCAATCCACATGTAATGGAATTTGTGAAAAGGGTCAGTTATGTCACCAACATTAGCAATGAAGTTCAGCAAGCGGGTCATTAAACTGGAACATCGATAGTACATAATAATCTTAAAAAGTAGGTGGGTAGGTTGTTTAAATTTAAAAAAAATTTGAAATAAAAAAATAATTCACTTTCATTCAGTATTTGAGTTCTCCTGATACTAAGGTTTTGCTATTATCTTTCACCCCTGGAGGGCCGCAACAGTTCCTGTAAAGACTTCCGCCGCAGACAACGTACCTTGTAGTTCAATATTAATAATCATGCGTATAAAATCGTTAGTTTTGCTCTTCTATTACTACGCTATGTAAAGAGAGCAAAAAGGTTCAGTTTTAGGGTATCATACAACCTGCATTTCCTGTTATCCACTTTAGTTATAAAGGGTTAACATAAAATTTTTTTTGAAACATTCAAGAAAGAATAATCTACTAGGTCGCATTGTTTAAAGTGTCGCAGATTGGATACTCTATCCTATCGTAATAAATTTCGATGGAAGTTTTCTACTGCGACACAATAAATACTATAAGGTAGCAAATGTGTTACATTTATAATTTCAGTTGTTATTTATAAGTATATTAATGTATGCACATCTAACAGATCCAGCGCCTGAGTGAAATCCGGTATTAATAATGCATATAATCCTTGGGTCTCCATAGAGTTTTTTTTATAAAATAGATAAAAATACCGCTATTATTGCACAGGGGTACCTTGATTAATCCGTTCCAGGATTACCGTTGTTGAACAAAACCGCCGTTATCTGAAGTGCGATTTCTCACAACCACACTACATATCATATATGCAGATAAAACTCATTTAAAAGTTATACGAATACCGTAAATATACTTGATTAATTTATAATTGGGCAAAAAACAATCATTGATAAAAATAAGTGATAAAAGCAGTTTTCAATGGTCAATCAAGGCGTCGTTACCCAAGACATTTTCTGAATAACGCAACCACCCATCGTTAAACAAGTATGTCGTTAACTAAGGCTGTCGTTAACCAAGGCACTACTCTACTTCAAAAAGTGTACACGCAGTCGCACGGGGAGAAACCGAGGAAGCAAAGGAAACCTCGCGAACCTTAAAAAATGTCGAATAGCATTTCTCAACGGGTGCACTGGCGACGAAATGCGAAACTGCGTGATTCACAGCAATGTGCCGCAAGTCAAGGCGAGTGCTTTCCACGCAACAAGGCGGGGAAACCATTCCTAAAAGAGTAATCTATCCGAGATTACACTGTATTCTACAGCGGTGGAAGTACCAACTGAGATAAGGGTGAGGGAAGATCTGGTAGATGTAAAGAGTATAGCTAGCGGCGATATTTAGGAAGCTGCAAGCATGCATTTAAAAAGGATAACATCAGTATGCATCCATTAATACTGAGGTTTTGATGTTGAATCAGTCTGAAATAACGATTTCATTCAAGCTCTTATGATTTAGTTCAATAGTGATTAAATTCTTCCATGGAGGTAATTTTCTACATGAAAATTAGCAAAGATTTTTGTGTTTTTATTCGAATTATCATCTCAGCTTTTATTATAAAAATATAAAATGAACAGACATCAGTAGAATGTAAAGGTGCTCTGAAATTGCTTGAAAATGGTGTTTTATTTTCGAAAATATTTTCATTGGGGAATATCTCAAAAAGAGTTTACAAAATCGACCTAATATACGTTTTATAACCTAATATAGTTTTTTTTACAATGAAACATAAACAATGCTGCGAAATAACCTTTTATATTTCAGTTTAAAACCTGGGGCAAAAACTCTCGTGGCCGAAAGACTGATCAATTTGATTAATTTCCTTTATTCCATGTACTTCCTTTGCCCCCTATCCCTCTACAGTACAGAAAAATCATTGATTATATCTCGTTCGCTCTGTTGGTACCGTTTTTTTCCGACAGGAAATTCATTTTCTCTCAGACAGTCATCAAGGAAGAAATATTCAATAAAAAGTAACAATAAAAATTATTCCCTCTGAATAAAAATCTCGAATAAATCGCCATATTGAGAGACAATTGGCTGAGATGACATTATAAATGTCTTTATTATTTTATCCATTCACATTTTCATCTACAAGAGTATAAATTTCAAATGAATATTATCTTAGATGCTAACTGTTCCCACGGCAGAGAATTAGCAAATTAAAATTTTTATCCTATATTAAAAAATGCTGTTGGGGTCCCATTAATGCAAAGCAACTCGGCTGGGTTTCCTATTTGCATTCAATGCTTTTATAAAGACACCGCGAAGATTCATTTTCCTTCGACATTTAAGTTTCCAATTTTACAGTTCTTAGGGAATCAGCTGTCGAAACGTATTTTACACACGGATTTACCAAAACGTCTACTCGTGGAAAAAAGTTTGCTGGTTATGTTTTACTAAAAGGTTGTTTTTCAGAAAAATTTTACGTTTTTCTTTATAGAAAGCGTCCGCAACGCCCTTTCCTTTTGCCCACACATTCCACTGAAATTTCAATAGTTGGATCACAGGTTTAAGAATGAAAGGGATATAGTCCGAAGGCGACCTTTACTTTAAGCAGAGTAAAGTCTTGATTCCCATGCGAAATGGGAAAAACATTATTTCATTCAAATAAATATACATCGATTAGTAAGTGATTTTGCTACCGAACTTTTCGACCTGCGAAGCTTCTCTGTCGTTCTCGGGATGATTTCTGCAGCATGCAGGCGTGCAACATAAACAGAAATGACTAAAATAAATTGGCTACAACATTTTTAATTGCGTCTAAAATAAATGTATAGATTTTGGGCTATGTTTACGAGCATTTGGCAACTTCTAGGAAATAGCATTTGTGCCATTTAAGGTCCCGAACCGCAAAAGTGATTACGGCATAAATTGCCTGCCATCTTTAGCTGAGGCAGAACTGTACAAATTTCATTCATGACATCTGGTGTTGTTCTCCTCGGCCAAAGATTTTACGGAAAACAGTAATGCTCAGGGGTGGAGATGAAAAAATTTAAAAAAGAAAAGGAAACGATGAACCTGCGACAGTCATCTATTCACGTTCAAGTTGGTTGTAATTATGGCTAACTAGTCCGCTATCAAAAAAGTTATTAAAGGTCACGTATGAATATTATCTAATAAGAATTCTCTAGAATATTTTTGGTACTGGAAGAGTTTCACATAAAAGAAACAGCTTAGAATCGCCGATTGAGATCATTATTATCAGCTATAAGATATTCTTGAGTAGGTGATTCAAAAGGCATATATATATGCCAGAGAGCACATGCCCTTGTCTAGCTTGATAATGGATCCTACGAATGTCTTGAGATGGGGAGCATCGAATTCCGAGATCTCGTGATATTCACGTGAATATATAGCTTTGTTAGCTGGACTCTGCTTTGTTTTGAGAGTCAGCAACTCCGGACGAGAGATAAGGAAAGATAAATGTTTCGAATTTAGCTTCGTCTCATTTTCGACTCCAATGGCATTGACTACAATAACACCTAAAGCTTACTGATACTAATTCTAAAATTCATTAGGCCGGTAATGGGGAGGAAAGAAATTGTGACGATCTCGAATTAATCTTGAGCCCTGAAATTGCTATCTGTCAGTTTGGTCAATTAATGCAGATAGTAATAATGTAGGAATTTATATGATTATCGCCAAAATTACAACAGCAAAAGTTGTTAGGGCTCCGAAAAGACTTTTAGGTTCCTAATAAATGTTCTCATCTTTAGGAGAAAAAATCATTCAGGAATTCATTTTCGTCGCTTCAAGTAAAAATGCTAGGAAGGAAATTACGAAGAATATTTCGACTAGCACATCTTGAGAGATGGAAAAAATTTCCTTTTTTTGTGGAACAAGATGCAGAAAACGTACCTTTAATTTACTTTTGTATCATTCTTCTGAATGGATATGATAATATGAAAGCTGCTGAAGCATGAGCGATATTTTAAAAAGTATTATTCATAGTTATTCCTTATTAGATGAAAAGTGAATTCATAAGTTCATTTGCTGCAAACGTCAACTTACGTGGACGTTTGACGCAAACGAACGATGTTTGACACTTAGAGAACTGTGGCTTGGTGAGGAGTAGGAAACTACCACCCTCAACATCATGATAGATAAAATCGGGCACAAAAATATCCTCTCTGTATTATATTTGTAGCCGGAATTTCATCACATTGCTGTTCATTGAAGATAGATAAAAGATAGCCGTCGAATTATTCAATTATATTGTACTGTAATGCCCTTAAATGGATGAGTGATTCTAAACAACATGGAATTATACAACATTGCCTGATAAAATGGAGCTCTTACGTAATTAAAACGGTAAGATACAAGAGCTGAGATGTTGCTAGAAAACCTCGATAGACATTTTTAGTTCATGATAAGCGAAAAAAATCCTTAACTTTCGCCAACTATTTCACTGCATCATTAACATAAGAAGGAAAGTTTCCAAAAACGAGGGCTGGTCGAACATTGCACTAACACGTAACAGAATGGAAACTCAAATCACGAAATAACAGGGATTATTGGAAAAATATGGATTTTCAGGGTAAAATTAAAAGATCGCCATCGCCTTTAAAAAATTCATTGTGATGATTCCACCTTAAGATAAAGTTAAGAGCCGTTTCACCAATTTAATCTTATGTTTTTCTTTGAAAGCGCTCGAGTGAAGCAATCCGTATTTCTCTGACTTTCGGTCTATGTCAGCATTTTAAATATAAATGAACTGTACCTCCAAGGCCATTTCATTGATTTAAACCAAATTTCGCATACTTGACCGATGCAACACGAAATAGAACGCTATGCACGTTTTTACCCGTAATAGTGCCGGGTTCGATTCCAGATCTGCATAATAGCGTCCATAAGGGACGCATTTATAGATCGTTCATATCTCCGGCAGAATTTCTTTCTTCTACAAAATTATTTGGATGAAAGGGTACTAAAAAATAGAGAAAACTACCACGAGAAGGAATATGGAGCGAACATTTTTATTTTGGTCGTGATAAATTACTTTCGGCTTCGACTAATAATTTTGATGAAATACACAAAAATTCTGAAAATTTTTGTTTTCAACAACTATCCCCCTTGACGACCAACGCGATTGTAGAATCATTTCCCCATAAAATACTTGGGGAATTTCGGCGCATATTGGTTTACGGTAAGAGTATAATAGTCTTTCCCCTTACAAAATGCACTACTGAATATTGAAAACTGATATTTACAATCTGCTGGCTCTTTATTTTCGATTATTTGTGTAGTATTAATAATAAAAGTAATAGATCAATGTAAAAATAGGTATCATCGACATGGTACGGATGTTCTTTTAATATATCGGCAAATTTATTATAAAATTGTCTATCGCTATCTAAATTTATCATAAATTTATGATTCACTGATACCTTATAGCGTGTGATGTCTCATAATCTTATTTGAAGAGTAAAAAAGTAATGTGCAAAAAGTATTATCGACTTACAAATCAATGTATGCTTCGCCGTACTTGATACAACTAGTAATGATAAAAATTTACGGAGTAAAGCCGATGATTAGCCAGAGCATGCAAACGATAGCATTACCCATGGAGCTGGAAAACTATTGAGATTTAGGAGTCACCATACGGCTGCGAATAACAGAAACTACCAGAGAAAGGGAATCTTCCTTTCTCCGTCCGTTAACTAGCTGTCGAATGTCACGTATCGACGAGACGAATCCTGCGTTGGGAACGTTCACCAGATACCAAAACTTTGGTTGAAATTGTTTTCTAAGCGGAGACGACGAAGATATTTTTGTCTTTCCGAAGATCGTCCTCGATGATTAACTGATAGTTGGTTCGGCGTCGACGCTTTCTCATCGCTCTAAAATAATATTTACAGGAGACAAGAGTAGATAAGCAGAGATGCGATGACAGTCAATGCTCCCGCCATTTGCGTACTTTATCCGTGGAAAGAGCGCGCGCAAAGTTCCTCGAGGGTCAATTATGGCGAGCGTTAATAAACGAAAACAGAAAGGTTAAAAATGTTAGCGAGGGCTAACGTATAACCTCTGCCTACGCTCAGTGGGTTGAAATCGGTAGGAGTGCTGACCTCAAGTTCATGACAGTGCGGACAGTTGGACTTTTGTTGGCACGCACGCCCTCATGGCCGGTTTTACCATTAGACGAACTCTAGGCAATACTTTGGGTGTGCAAACTTTAGGTTACAGCTATATTTTATAAAATTTATATGCTAGAGAGCCAGAAATTGCATCCGTAGTATACGTATATAAAGTTTTCGTTAGGAACTTCTATGTCTTAATCCAAAAGTTGATTTTCCATTATCGTGCTACAGATATTATAAATTGCATTTAATCAGGGATACCTAATTTGCCAAATCTTCCCGTATAAAGGCCCCGTGATCTGAGAAATCTTTATTTTATATTTTTCAAATTTTTAACTCTTAAAAAGGGTTAAATGTAACGTAATTTTCCTTTTTGTTAATTAAGCCGTTTGTAAAGTGATGCCTTTGTATCGATGGAAAGACTATCCCTACGGAAAGAGAGAAATAAAAATACCGTCTTATCTCCTATGTTACCTCTACATTCAATTGGTATAATTTTCAGCGCTCTAAGCTCAATTTATTTATTATTTCTTCAACGGAGACAGGAAGACCAAATTACATCCCATTTAATAATTTGATCGATCACAGATAAACGATGGACACAAACAACAATCCCGAAAAAATCCGGTTAACAGGGTCTCAAACCCTGGACCTCACTGACCATTTTATCACCGAGATTGGCGGACTTTGAACATATTTCAAATACCAAAATGCCGGACGCTTTTTCCGATCGAAGTTTCCAAAAATTCAGGAATACAAAGGGTGAAACCGTGAATATATTCGCAGTTTTCCACAGCAATATATTCTTTTAGGCCCGTTTTGGCTTTGATTCGATGATATATCTTAAAAAAATAAGTAAGGGTAACTGACTTGCTAATACAAAATACCAAAAATGACCTGAATTTGATTGATGGAGCTTTGAGATATGGGTCACATTTTCCCATTGTTCTATTGTGTGTATGGATTTGAAACTTTTGCTAAGTTATCTGAGTAGTAGATAAGAGAATCTGAAAGAAAGAGGGTGGGAAAATGCTATCTGCGCTCTGAGAAACGGGGTGTTTTTCGGTAGTGAGGCTGAGTCCCAGAGCATCAGGAAACCTTGACCCCAGAAACACATCCGTATTAGGGTCGAAGGCGGGGATTTGGTAGTGGGATTTCCCGGCAGAAATTATAGGAATAAACCTTTATCCAGCAATATAGACCTAGCAGAGATTGTTTGACCTTAGGAGCTCGAAACTTTATACGGGAAGGACATCATATATGGAGAATGGTTGAATCCGAGACCGGATTAAATGGAGCATAGAGTAATCTTAATAATAAGATTACTCTATGAATGAAGGTACTATTTTATCAACTTTAATTTATACGAAATTTATTCCGGAAAAGTGCAATTGAAGGGGATAAGTCGTAAGAAATCATAGAGACGATAATCAGTCAGGAATTGATTGCGACGCATCCTGCGGGATACCAGCGCATAAAATCCCCATGTTTATGTGCCGTAGTTTGCGGATCCAAATTTTAATCTTAATATAATTATATTAACCTCTTCTCTATCGAAAGGCGAAGATACAGTGAATTAAGAGAGAAATTCGAGGCGTTACAGATAATTATTTTGCGAAGATTTGCAGCTCGCTCCACATCGATGGGTTTTAACTTGTTCGGTAGAAGTATCTTTAAATAGAATGCAAAGATTCCGTTTCATTGTAAAGAAATGCTTTCGTGATATGCGAGAATATGAGATGGGGGCAACGCTCTTGGCACTTGGTCTCTCCTTGACGGCATAAAACTGCATGCAATGATGTCAACTCCCACCAGATCCCAGCGATGCAAACACATCCCTGACTTACACACTCCTATAAGCCGAGTATGGCATATCTTGCGGCTTGCTAAGTATTTATTAACGAAATCCACAATGAGGCTTAAATATCGGTAATGTGGAAAATCTCGCTATTTTCCTAGATACCTTTGATTCCTATTTCATCCGACGAAACAGAACGTAATTGCGGATTCATGTAGTGTGCATTGATGCTGACATGCTGGAAGGTTTAGACCGTGCAGCAATATATTCTGCCGCAAAAAAAATCAAAATTTTCTAAGAAGATATAGTCTTCCACGGCTTTATCTCGCACGTGATTAGTCTAAGGTCGCAAAATGTAACTCATAGAAAATAAAACGATAAGATTTCAGATATATCTTTCGATGAAAAAGCTGCAAAAAGTGAGATACACGCTGATGGCGAAAAAGTATCCCATTTTAAGTTTGAACGCCCGCAACTAGTTTTTCAAATGGCACAACTAGAGAGAGCGGTGAATTTCACACCCTTCTTCTACGCTGGCAGTAAAGTCATTGGGTCTCAAGCAACATTTATAAAATACAGCTTTATTTATTTAGATTTAACTCTCTGCTCCGACGATATCGACGATTTTTGTCCTTCCCAAGGACGGAGGTTCCGATTGTTACCGAGGATTCTCCGCTTACTGGAAATGTTGCCAACATTTATTTATCAAACTAGGCTCATATTTACGCTATGTATTATTTAAAAATTACTTATAGACAATACATGTCAGCAGCGCAGAACAAATAATTGATTCTGAAAACTACAATTACAAACCTTAGAGGCGAAAAAGTTGTAATAAACTAGGGTTGAGAAAGGCAAAAGTATCGATCAACAAAAGTAGACAGTACTACTTGGGTATTAAAATTTCTTAATGTGCGAGTTGTGCCGCACGGATCCTGATTCAGGTTTCATGGGTGGAGAACTTTCGGTAAGTTTTATCTCAACATTCTCGAGTCGCGGTTAAAATATTTGAAAATATATCAAACAAAATGAAGTATTAGCGAAGGCGTAATAACTGTCATTCAATTTTTTAAGGTTCGAACGACTGTTTGTCCAGAAAATCTTCAGACGATGACAGCCGATGCTTATAAAAGAAATAATGCAGATTTGTTCAGATTCAGGACTTGAAGCGGCTGTTACAAATCAGACATCGATACAAGTTTTTGGGTTCCATGTTTTGATTACGAGGCAGATAAATACTAGTGTAGTATGAACTTAATTGCCACTAAAATATGAAAATGGCTCGAGCAAAACTAAAAGGAAAACTGACAAGATAGATCAAATATTATTTAACAGTTGTACGAATATATTAATTAACAGAAAAGATAAACACGCTCACAATGTTTGCACGCATATAATGCCGGAATGTATTTGCATAATTTCTCACGCTTATATGTTCAACATTATCATTTAAATTGAGTTTACATTAATAATTTATTTTTATTTCATACCTTCTTGTTTATTATATTCGTTTGGTATGTTAATTTTTGATATTTATGTTTATTATACGTTGGTGTATTGATATGGGCATAACTCTTATTTATTGAAAATTGTTATTGTACTATATTATTTAAATTATTATTATTCAAATCATTATTATATTAATTATTAAAAATCATTCATTATATATTGATTACAATTGATTTCATGGTAATGGAAGTACTTATTAGTATAGCTGTTTTAAATCAGTCTTCATATGTTAAACATTTACTTTTAAATCATAGAATCGCTTGAAATTCTAAAGATTGTTCTGTCGGCGTATAAGAGAAAACATTTGTTTTTATTGCCTAATACATCTGATTATCCCTTACTTTACGTATGGCTCGTATTACCAAATTTTAAGAAGTTTCCTGTTATTATGCGTGTGCCATCAATTTATTTGTTTTCGTAGTTTTTTTAATATAGGAATATCAAGGGCATGACGTGTTCCCGTGCTATTTCATTTTCATGGCTGTAAAACTTGCATTTAGTCAAAATATAGGATTTATTCGTTAATATAATGCGCGCAATTATTGTTTATAACATAAATAACTCAGCGGAATTTCCGCGACAGTTGTTAACCTGGGGTTCGTAAACTTATAGTTATTACATTTTCGACATGTATTCATATAAAACCATATTCTAGCGGAAGGTGTCTGTGGAGGAGGCGTAACTTGTCTCTACCCCTCCGAGAGAACTTTCGTACGCTTTCAGAGGTCTCTTCTATTGATCGCTTCAGGCGCTGTGCACGTGATAAGCGCGTGGTCGCTCCACTTCCATTTCGGACGCACATCGTCTCCGGTTGTTGCCCCTACCCCTTCATGCACCCTCAGAGACAACTTGACGCCAATAGGACAGTTTCTTATTTATGGTCTAACAAATAGAGAGGAATGGTGAGGATAGGAAGAAAGAACCATTTTTATTAAAGTGCACTTCCGTTTCCGTTTTCCCCCGTGATTTCTTACCCAGCATTGGTCGAGACACAGAAAGGAGCGGAAAGTAATCCTCAGAGGAAACATGTGGTGGATATCTGCATTGTGGATGTACACGTCTCTGTGTGTTTACGTCTAAATTCAACCCCCGCTATGTCCCTGAAAGGTGCGTCACTCCGTTCTGCCGCGCGCTAAAACCATGAGCGTTGAAGGTTTCAGGGGTGCAGTTGTTTACGTAAGATCTCTCTTTGCGACCTTTACATACCGAGCAGAAAATATTAATAATCACAGAGGAGGAGAAAATAAGAAAAATTAATGAGCGAATGAACGTTAAGAATGATCCTACGTAATTTTATTTATTCGCTCGCGGTAATTAATTATTTACTACACTTAGGGTTGTTACCAGCCCTCATTCCCGTGCCCAGCATAGCCTACGACTAACGGAAAAAGTAACGACCACTCAAACTTATATTTTCCCCGCGCTCGCTTCAGGATGTATAAATTGTAATGTAATGCAGCAATCATTGAATCACTCTTAAAATGACGTCGTTAAAGATATGTTGGCGCAGCGGCGACTCATTCCTAGAACTTTCAGTTTAGAACTCGAAAGCTTTTTGCACCTACCACTTTCATTCCGCATTCGTAGGCAAATATGAATCATTCTTTACTACGCTCGCGATTTCTCAATGCTACGGAGCTGCTTGGAGACGGAAAAATTTTCAAGCTTCTCCCTTCCCGTTCAGATAGTTTCCTCTTCATTGTTTATACTCAGGGCAGACCCCTTTTGGCTCCCAGGGCGGAGAGAATTTGACGCGCCACTCCCAAAGATTAAAGGGACGAATGAATTCATTTTCCAGGATCAAAACTGGAGCGGTAAAAATTACATAAAATAAGTTTTATCATACGTTTAACAATTGTAGACCTTGATCCCGTTCATACGTGTTGATTCCGTTTTCTTGGTTGATATATATTCTAAATGTATTCCAGATGTGAGACGTGGTTGTCGGGGAAACTTCATTTAATATAGTTCTATCATTTGAAGTGTATATTTTCTCGATGGATGGAATGTTTACCATACATATTTTGGTACAGAAATGGAGAGAAATGTATCTTTCATTTACTCAAGCTTTATTTAAAGCTTCTATCATTGCGTCCTTTCTCGATGGAGGGAATTCTTTTCATTTGTAATTTGCAACAGGATAAAGAAAAATCTATCTTTCTTTTACTTAGGTCGCAGTGTTTGATGGCTGTGATAGTAGGAATCTAGTGGAATGAGTGATGCTGAATAATAGCATTCATTTTCATCAGCCCGTATTTAATACCATGAAAAGTGTTAATGATACGGTCATTGATCTCCCTTGATGTAAACTTGCTCCACCCAAAATATTCTAGATCAGCGAGGAGAGCAAAAGCAAAATATCTCATTCCTCATCTTGTCTAGAACGCATCTCCTGGGTTTTAGGTTCAAAGAGGCTTTAAAGCTGAATGCTAGGAAGAGAGTACATTATTTTTTGATCCCTCCAACCCCTACCTCCAAGCAGTCAACTGAATGTCATCAAAAATTTTACCCACCGTAATTTCTCGGTATATTCATAACAAATAAACAAAGACCTAACTGGTGATACTCAATCAAAAAATCACCGGAAAATATAATAATATATCACAAAAATTCTCACCAACCTGGAACTACAATTAAAAGTTATCCCTTTTTTTTAATATTAGGTACGTGTGAAGCTGAGTACCTACCCCTTAAATTCAGCTCCTCGGGCTGATGCTCCGGTCGCCCATTGCCCGGGCCAATAATTTTCAAACTTAACTGTGTTTTATTGAAACATCTGAATTTCATCTGAAATTTAAGGGTGATTCTAAGTCACCTCATCAAGAATAATCGCCCTCGTTCCCCTATATTTTCGACGTAACCTCCTATGGTTTTATATGGGACAAAGAAACCTAACCTAATCGATAGTTACTTTTTCGGGAATGAAGGTCATAGTTTCAAATAAAGGCATCAACATACTATCGTAAGGGTACGGGATGATAATCTGGTAATCGTGTTCGACTCTTAAGATGCTCATTTGACTCAAGCAGTAGGATTACGCAGGCTGTTTCTTTGATTTAAAATCGATAGCTTTAGAAATCAAGGTGCCCTGCCGAGAACCGCTTCAGAAAATTTACTTTAGCTTTGATGTGTGGCAGAAAAACTTTCCGGTATGCAATAATTGATGGTGATTATCGAAAATCAGACGCAATGATCCCTAGCCCTGCTTTAATCGGGGTTTGAACGAAGGCCGTCTTTCTTATTGTTACTCTTCGGCCCTTAGTAGTCGTAAAAACAAACTGTTTATGATCATAATGGTTCGTTTTAGTTATCCTTAACCTCCACTGCAAGAATTTCTCCGAAGTCCCAAAGCGCCTTTTTCACTCACTTCGAAAGCGTGACCGATAATGCTTGATACTCACAAATATCCGATATCTTACAAAATCTGTTGAGAGCGATAAGCGTGGGGACGCGTTGGGCACGCGCATGCGTGTTTGGGCGGTGGGATGTTTCACAAAAACAACACTCTTCAACGTTTTGCCGTTTCGAAAGAGGGCCGAAAACAGCACCGAAAATATTCCTCTCCTGAGCTCGATTTTAAATGGTTCTTCCTCTGCAGATTTTTACTCAGCAGACACTTTTTGTATGTACCTGAATGCAACCAATGACTACGCACACACATTTTTTTGGCTTAAATTAAAAGCTTATTCTTGTTTGCGTAATTGGTCGAGATGCTTTGAACGCCGAAAACCAGATTCGAGGAGGAAGAGACTAGTAGTATTGCTAAAAGTTCTTTTACATAGGCCCCCACCGGGATTCGAACCCGGGACCGCTTTCGCCGAAGTCGAACGCGCACATGGCTATCCGGTAGCTTTAGGAAAAAGAGAATTATCAACGTTTATATACGATTTTATTCAGGTTGACATGAGGCATAATTTGTGAAAAAGGATAATATTAGTAACTTTAGTAAAATATAGGCGTACCATACGTCCCGTTTTCACCGGGACTGTCCCAGTTTAGAGTTATGGTCCCGATCAATCTCGATCTGGATGAAAACTCCGATGAGATATCATCGAGATGTTCGGGAGTATAAGAGAAAAATGATTTCGAGGTTAAGAATGAATAACGTTGCGACGATGAAAAAGCACTGATAGTGTCTAAAAAACGCGTAAGGATTGCTAAACAAATTTTTAAACAACGTCCCGGTTATGTCCGTTTGATTGTCTTCAAAATTTGTAATGCCCCTGTTTGTTGCCATCAGGATATGGTAACCCTAGTAATAATATATATCTTCGGGAACAGGAAGGGGTTAATACTTTTCAGGGTAAAGTTTAATTTCTCCGGTAACAAAAGGACAATTTTTGAATTTTAAAGACTTATTCGTTATTTATAGGCCCACAAATTTAACCGACAAGATTTGAGGCGACCGAAAAAGCTTCGCATGATCCTGGATTAAAAAGTTAAGCGATATCCAGGCTCCGCATGTAACTTCATTGTTACCGTCATATTAACATTCAATGAGGAGTGTAACATTTACAGCCGATTCGTTACCGTACGAATAAAGTTTTTTGCTTTTCGCTACAACTGCTCCATTTTCGTGAACCTGAAGACAAATTGAAACTGAGAAAAATTCTCAATTCAGTACATCAGATCTTTGGATTAAAATAATTTCAATCTTGCTCTTCATCGCATATTTATGATGAATTTCGGGAGTGAAGGAAAATACTTCTAATATACTGAGTACAGGTTCAGGCATCTAATATAAAACTTTGAATCCTCAACATCTCCATCATTACCTATCGAAAGTTTTGGAGATGATGAGGAGTGAGGTAGTTAGCCCAAGCTTCCCTCACTGATGTGAGCCAGGATGCTATCATTCCACGTATTTGCAGCACAATGACCCCGTAAGTAACAATTTTCACAGTATTCGATAAGGACTGTCCGGGATTAATGCAGTTATTTAGCATCACTGATACATATCGTAGGTTTCATATCATCAAAGCCAAAATATAGACCCAAATAAAATTAAACGAGATGTAATTCTTCGGGAGAGAAGAATAACTGAGTGAAACTAAGTTATTCTTCTCTCCCGAAGATGGCAACTTAGTTGTCGAAATACGTATCGAGAACAATACTTGCTAAGCGCGACCACGGAGAACCCGAACCCCGCTGGTGGGAATTCTTCAACGGTTAGTTTCTTCGCAAACAACAGCTATTAGGAGCTTTTATCTAACTCTGATGTCCTACAACAGTCGTGTTCCTTTTCCTTATAGATTTGTTTATATTTGGTTAGATAAAAACAAAATCTGTCAACGTCTACAGAAAATACATTAGAATATTACGATCGGTTTCGATACCTGGTTGGGGTAGCGTTATTTAAGCACGGAAGCATAACACTAATTTGAATGTCTTCTTTTAGCTTGAGAAGATAGTCGCTAATGGGTTTCGTTCTCTGTTGAACGTCAGCGGGAAGTGGGACTGGCATCCAAAGGAATAAATTGAGATTCTACTCCTTTCAAGGTCCCCTTCGTCCTGTGAGGCATGAAATGCTTTTAATGAAAGTAAAAGCCAACTGAATACTTTTCCCAGTAGCGTTCTCAGAAGTCGAACTTGTGTCGTTGAAAAGTGAGAATGATAACTTCGTTCCTTAGGAAACATCCTGAGTACGTGTATATATAGGACTATACGTATACATACAAGGTATCTTGGATACCTTGTATGTATACGTATAGTCTTGTTTATACAAGAGTGGAGGGGCGTAGCAAGAATTTGTCGATGGGAGAAGGGTTTAGAGCCATGGAGTACAAACTGTATTGCCTACAATCGTGAGTCAGGAATACTTCCTTTCAAAAACTAAATAAATTATAAACTTATTTATTTTAACATTTATACGCTCCTAATCTCAAGCGGTGTTTGTATGGAAAAATTGCCGGAGGCCATGCTTTCGTTCCCTGTTGGCTCTGTTCTCACGGAGGGGGGTTTGAACCCCCAAAACCATTCCCTTGACTACGCATCTGCAAGTATATATACTCATATATACAAGGGAGACTTAAAGATACATAAAAATGTTTAATTACTTGTTCTGTACATGTGATTCAGGGAATAGTCCCAAGGATTATTATTTCGCTCAATCGTGAACTGAGCAAAAAAAGCTTTCCGCTTAGTACTTGAAGTAGATGTAAGGGCGATTCCTCTATAATATAATTGGGGAAATCTGCCCCATATGCTCCCCGCTGAATAAACAAATGAATATGTAGTGTTATATCGAATAACGAAGTGCTTGCTACTCATACGAAATTTTCGACCTACGAACATTTTCCTCAAGAAACGAACCTAATTTCGGGATACGAACCGAATATGCTGAGATAGAAACCGAAAAGATATAATGAAAAACCTGGTTTCGAGCTACAAACTTCGCAAATTCTAAGTGGCGCAAACAACGTTCGTAAGCCGAGGTACCACTGTTTCTTGATGTATTTTTCGATGGAAAAAATAAAATTTATCTTCATTTGTTTTCCATTAGATAATAAATGTGATAGAAAATGTTTACAGAGGGAAGGCATTGGAATCCTTGAGAATCACTCAGATACCGCCCCCACAGAGTGTCTCGAAAATATCTTGAAAGATAAAATTGACGAAAAATGCGTCCAAATCAAACTACCATTATCTCCCGCAAAACGTAAACAAGCTTCTCAAAGGCCTATTATTTGTGTAGGAATCAATGTTATGTATCAATTTTTTTAATCTTATTGGTGTTTGAAATTATAGCGCAAGATGCCTAATCTAACTCCGCTCAGTTACTAATCAGGAGGTGCGGAGGAAAGCCAAAAGATTGGACTCATAATTTACTTTGAACCATTGGCCGCATTAGCTGTAGACGTTCTGTCCTTGCGAGCCCACAGTCACTCAATTCATTAACGGAGTGTTGTGTGGAGGCTCGTCGAACGATAATTGACAATTAGAGAGGGCCAAAGAGTGTTTGTACACCCCTGTTATAGAAAATTAGATAAACAGAGCGAGGAAATGAAGTAGGTGGAAGTAAGTTTATAAGCCATCACCGGAGCGTTCGGGATGGGAAAGGTTATCCTGATGTTCGCGATGATCCTTTTTTTTCTCTACACTACAGGACGAGAAGAAAGTGGCTTTTAGAGCGATTGCAGCCATCCACATTATATCATTCCATTAACGTAGAAACGTATTACCTTACTCTATAATTAGTAACGTAAATAATTAGTTTCCTCTAAACTTATTAATAGCATATACGTTGTTCAATATGCTTCTAAATGAATTGAATATTCGTTCATTTCATACTGATAAAAAGTGCCGTGAAAGCAATAAATCTATCTTACGACTCGAGATTCATGTAAGGCCGCAGTAAATAATAAAAACAAAGAGTTTCGATTGGCGAACAGCAATAACTTGCAGACTGTCTGCATACCTAGAAATTTATTGACTTGTCACTAGCGTCCCAACGAAGAGTTATAATTCGGCTAGCTCCGGGGCTCGTTCGTATCAAGGATATGAAACAACCAATTACACCATCAAGCATAGAAGAATCAATGTACATACATACTCATGGGTATGTGTGACGCTATGAAGAAAACTTAATGAAAAACGTCATAGAAATACGACCGAACATTTTAATGACGCGCGAAATATGAGCTTGGTAGATCGCCTTCTAATTTTGATGGTTATTGTTAGATAAAAACTAAAAAGCTACTTGTTTATTTTCGGTCGTTTGTTGTAAAATATACAAGCCGAAGTTAACGTTGAGGCGTTGATGCTGATTGGAGGTACCCCTTCCAAAATTACTATTATTGTTATAAAGGCTGCAATTCGCTCAAGGTCGCAAAGGTATCCATGGTCGTAATTACATCAGTCATTCATTGTACAATAAAAACGCCAAAATCATACGATTACAACACAATAAGATGCAATTACAAAATCTTAATAAGTCAAATCAACTTGATTCATGTAATGTCGGTTACATTTAATGGTTTCCGTGCTAAAACCCTATCCCCAAGGTCCCGGGTTAGAGTCCCAGCTGATCAGATGTGTCTGGTTAGAGAATGGTTGAGTATTCATTGTTGCTGATTACGTCTGCCAGTGTATTGTCCAGAAAAATGGATATTTGTGTGGGCATTGGGAAATAAGTAAAAAAAGCTTGGCAAGTGCAACTTGTTCAGATTAATCAGTTGTTTTCCACTTAAAGATCGCATTCACGCCAAATCATTCTCGGATAACTCAAGGCTAACGTAATCTCGTGAGATTATTTACTTAAATGAAGGATTGATAGGAAAACTTCGATTTGTTTCTGTTCTCCATAATAGAGGGACGTTTTCTCCAGTCGGTGCGCTTTCGCAATATTTTCTCTTCCTGGAGCAGTCCTTATCCTGTATTCGTTTCCAAAAAAACATCAGCAATGAAGGCTATACTAAGGCAGAGGTGGGGAACCTGTGGTTTTTATCGCCATTTCCTGCAACAAATGCGCGCATCTAAATAACAACGTTTCCTATCTCTTTTGTTGTTTTCTTCAAGTAACAGAAAAATGGAAAATATTCTACAGTATGACTCACACGTGTGATCATGTCAGCGTCAGCGATTAATTTCCTTTACCCCGCATACATTTTACATAGATGACATTTTTTAACGTCGCAAAATCCAACCCGAGAAGTAAAAAGTCGTAAAACTCACAAAAATATCGCGAAAAAGTAATTTTTTAAAGAATACCTGCATTCGCTCCTATAAATGAAGAATCAGTTCATAAACTACACAAATTAAAGTACTGGTATGAATATGATGCCTTGTATTAACGGAAAATAATGATATTTTAATTTAAAATAAGTCCAGCGTGTTATTTTAGGAGTAGATAGAGGAGGGTCGACGTAATAGAAAGTATTCTGTGAGAACGAGACGGCGCTAAAACATAAAAAAAGGATTGCGAAAAGATGGTGAAAGTCTCTAGGTTCAGCAATAAATTCGCTATTTAGCGAAGTAAGTATTATAGTTACAAATTTAAATTGGTAACTATAATTCCTTACTTCGTTGATAAAGCAGTTGAACGTCATCTATACGCCTCTGAGCGCCAAAAGCGTCTGAGTGATTTCATATTAAGTTTAATAGTTTCTTAGACGGTTCAATGACACACGAAGAAATATTCCCCGTCCCTGTACTAAGTCCAGGTGGCCTGCGACATATTTCTCAATTTTTGTCGCGATTTGCAATCTCAAGCTCTATTCAAGGCGTCCGACAATCGTATTTTATATAAATACTAGCAAACGCCCCCGTCAAGAATGACGGAACTTAATTTAGTTTAAAAATATATCTACTGTCGTATATATCTGGTCCTCCGAAGCCAGAAACAGTCCGTCTTAAGATCATAATAATTCAATATATTTTTTACCATGATGTTAAATATTTATTCTACTGTTTTCAAGACAAGAAAGCCTACTTTACGAACATTTCTTATAGAAAAATATAAGAACGGGATATCCCCGTGTACTTATATGGGATAAGTCAAGAAATCAACAACTTCCTTGGTCGTCAAAGGGATAGATTGTTTATTTCCGAAAAATTTTACGAATTTTCCGTGTGTTTTATCAAAGTTCTTGCAATTTTGAATTTATACGAATCTTTCACGACTAAAATAAAATTCTATGATAATTTTCCTTCTTATGGCACTTGTCTCAATCCCGTAGGACCATTGTTTCTAATTTAATTTTGTAAAAGAAACAACCTCTCTGCAAGTCATGAAAACGTACTTTACGTTCATCTCTTATGGAAACGTATGATGGGCTCCTGGTTTTGAACCCGGGCCTTGTGTATTTAGGATTTTTGAGAGAAGTCCAGGAAAGGCCGCGCGCGGCCCCGAATGCTGTTTGCTACCCTTCACCGCAATAGGCACTGACTGTTTTCCTCGATAACAGCACATTTCTCAGAGGAGGGGTCAAACCGATTTTTGAATGCGCGATTTTTGATATTGCCTTCGATTCTTTGCAGAAGTATTACAAGATAAAAAAATCACCCGAGTATAATGAGGCTAACCGACACGCACTCCATGTCATGAGGCAGATTCGGTCATCATACGTTTCGACATCACTACGAGTTTCGTTGTGGAAACTTGTAATTGGAAGCCATTCCTAGGTACTTCTCTCTTGGAGAGTTTTTGCTATTCTCTGGAGAAAGCAAATGCTGCATTCCTTATATAATGACTCTATTATCGGTAGGGAGTTTAAGGAGAATCTTATGACTGCTAATCAAAAGAAGTGAGCCCAAAGACTAAATAAGTATTTTGAAAAGATTGGATCACCGCTTGCCAAACATGATGCGACAAAAACTCTCGAGAAAGATAAAGGAGCGAAAGGGACACAGTGAACTGTATGTAAAGACGGAAGTCGTTGAAATGGAATTGGATTTGTAATTGGAAAGCCGTGTAGAAAAAGGCAGTACAGCAGTAATATAGCATTACGATTTCATTGCTCATCGCTGGCAGAGGCAAAGATTTTATGAAATCCACAATCCTTGGAGAACACTTTTATTATAGTCACGTTTCGCTAATGATTTTATGCATCTCACTTCACGGATATGCTCACCTCTGCATCCTCACTGTAACGAGTCAAATATTTGTTCAGGATTTTCAGTTTCTATTTTCTCCACCATTTGCAAACTTGTTATTCCTGCTTCGTCATAAAAGAGTGGTATTTATTACTAGGGGTGCACTTCAATTATCTCGTAATTGTGATACGCCAATCCCCCATTAACCATAGCCACATGTGTGTATTATTTACTACCAATCACGACTTTTTGGAACTGTTCCATGATGCGAAAACGGAATGAACACTGCATTTATCCACAGAATCTTTCCTTGTTTCGTGTCTTCATTCGCCAACGTGTTGTTATTTCCTGACATTTCTACTATAAACGTAGCGGAGATGTCAACTCATTAACGAAGAAATCACAGTTGATAACCGAAAACAATTTAAAATAGTGTAAAGAACCACAGGGAACTTTTTAGACTATGCGTTGACTGAAACCGTTGCGGAGTGAGGAACAGTTTCTCTTTGGATGAACAAAGTGTTTATGCAGTAAACGATACAGAATCGGGTCTAACATAGCGGTAGTTAATAAAAAAAAATATTTTTATGGAGTTCTTATAGTACTCACAAAGAAATGCCCTCGAAGCAAATGTTATTGATGCTAGAAAAATTCTGAAGGGAATCAGTAATGAATTCATCAATATGATTAGTCAATGTATTAGTTAATGAAAATATGAAAATTCGGTTGATAATCATTATACAAATCCATATAAATATAAATGCAAAGTCCGTTCTTACTAGATGCAACAATTTTTCCAGCAAATCCATTCCAGGTTCATCATCAGGTTTTCATTTTCGAAAATTATTAAATATCTCTATTTCCAAAATAACCTTTAATAGTATAGAAAATAAAGATAATTGAGGTAAACTTTTAAATATCTGGCCCAATTTGATGGATTAAATATCAAGCTAATTACCGCTAACG